>JAOPSE010000584.1:0-429747 GCA_029449295.1 Zea luxurians
ACCTCGGTCTTGGGAGGAATCACGTCCTCTCCTGATCCCGACCTCGGCCTCAAGAGAAGTCTCCGCCTCGCCCGACCTTGGGCTTGGACCGACCGCGCCAATAGGGGATACATCATTACCCTATCCCTAGCCAGCTCAGGCTACAAGGAACAAGACCGGCGTCCCATCTGGCTTACCCCGGCGACGGGTAATGATGGTGCCCCGCATGCAACCATGACGCCGGTGGCTCTCAGCCCCTTACAGCAGCAAGGAGACGTCAGCAGGATCCTTGCCGTACTGCCAGCTGTGCTCCTACAGGGCTCAGGCACTTCTCCGACGGCCACACTATCACGTGTACAGGGCTCAAGCTCTCCCCCGACAACCACGTTGGCATGTACACAGGGCTTAGGCATTCCTCTGCCGGACACGTTAGCACATAGCTACACCCCCATTGTACGACTGGACCCTCTCCTTGCGTCTATAAAAGGGAGGTCCAAGGCCATCCTGGGGAGGTTCGCGCGGGGAAGGAGCGACGAACAGGCTCCCTCTCTCTCTCTCTCTCCCTCTCGCGACGTGCTTGCAACCCCTACTACGAGCGGCACCCCTGGTGCAGGATAATACAAGGCTTGCCCCACCTCTTGTGTTCCATCCCGCGCCAACCCATCTAGGCAGGGGCACACAACGACAATTTCACTCGTCGGTCCAGGGACCCCCCGGGTCCGAAACGCCGACAAATAGATCCCTCTTAACTTAAAGCATTCCAGCTTATCCTGATAGGTTTATCTTATGTTAAAAAAATATCCTCATAAATTGTTTATAAGATAAACTAGACCAACTAAGAGTACCCCACTAGAATATATCAAATATCCATCTTATCTTGAAAGGTTCTCTCTTATCTTAATAGATCCATCTTATCTCAAAAGATTCTAGCATATCCAATAATATATCCTACCCTGGTAGATCTATCTAATCTAAACTAGTCTAGATCATATCTAATCTAATATGTTCTAAATCTAGTATGAGTTACTTAATGCTGGTACAAAGGAGACCGTACTCCTAATTCATTTAAGATTAGATGGGTGACTGGGATTAACTCGGCCATACCCAACAACTTGACCTACATAATAGGTTACATAACCTATCCAAACCATTTAGAAGCAAAACAACCCAACCAGATTCTGACTAATCTCATTTCACTCATAGCCACCTACTAAACTAGCTGCTCCACCTACTACTTTATCTTAACTACATGTCCCTGATTCGGATAACAACTTCAAGAACGAAGATCGAAGATGATCGACCTCATCAAATCAAGGAAGGATAAGATTCAAGCCAGATCTTCAAAAGAATCAAGAGCCACAATCTTGGATGGAGTCTTTTCTTACCCTACTCTTTCTTACCCCCCTATAAATGCTTTAAAGATATCTTTTATCTTGCATAATAAAGTGGTTATACCCATATATACCCAGCTTTCCTAATCACCTGATAATTTGCGATATAGAAAAAAGAAGAGTTTTGGTATTAAAATCAATTAGAAACTAACCCATACTACAAAACAATTTCTTCTACATCCTTTTTCTTACAAATCTCGAGGACGAGATTATTGTTAAGGGGGTAGAATTTGTAAAGCCCAAAATTTGGTATAAAAAATATAATAATAATAATAATAATAATATATCATGAAATAATAAGATAGAGAGATAAAAATATATATATAGTGTGGTGAGAATTTATTTGAAGACCTTTAATCTATTAGGATTCTCCCTCCTCACATTCAATAATATTAAATTAGTTAAGTAACTAATAAATTGATAAAAGGGTCGATCTCTAAATGATGAATTTGTGGTGATGTATTTTAGAAAACATAGACTTGACCTCCAATTCTAAATAAAAATATAAAGTAGAAAATGCTTATGAACCATTTATTGCTCCCATAAATAGAGGACAAGGAAAATAATAAATAAATAATGAAGACAGTAGAGGATATACTCACAATTGAATGGTATTTAAATATTTGAAAATCTAAAATTTAAAACAGGAATTTAAAATTCAGTTTGAATCTTTAAATTGGGAAATTGAAAAGAATTAGAAAAAAGAAAAAAAAAAAAGAGAATAGCAGTGATTGTTGGTGGGCCGAAACCCCACACCCCGGCCCATCCTTCTGCTCTCCACTCGCTTAGCCATTCTACCTCAGCCACACGTTGACAACTAGGGCTAGGTCGTCAGCCTAACCAGCCGTACCGCGATTTCCCTAGCACGTGGGCCCACGGATAGATTCTCCTCCCAGCTCCCGATCGAGGCGGACTCCAATCAAATCAATCGATCTCTGCGCGCGTGATTCTAGAGATCAGGTCAAATCTGGATTGCACTCGCATCATAAACCCAGGCCCTCCCATCAACTGAGCCACCATCGCCATGAGAGCAAGAGAGAGAGGGATCAGGTTGTCGAGAGAAGTTCTGTCCCGTGGAGGAAGGCAGTAGGGGATTGGTCAGTGTAGGGAGGCCCTTGTGTTGATTTTGCTGCGATGGCGGTCAGGCGAGGGGTCCCTGCATTGGAGGTTCCTAGAAACTGTAGTGGGTTTTCTGAAGCTAGTGGAACTTTATAAAGGCCTCATAGTTTTGCCTCGCCTCCTCGGTAGAGGTGTATGGGATTGGTCGTCTCTCGGCAGATGGGTAACATGACTTATAGGTAAAGATGCGCAACCTCTGCAGAGTGTAAAACTGGTATACAGCCATGCTCATGGTCATGAGCAGCTCGGACACTCACATGATTAATCTATAGAACTAAATTCAATTTGTCATATGCATTGCATTGCGGGTGTTGTTATAACTTTTGTTCTACTACTTAATTGGGTTAGTATTTACTTATACTTAGTAATTGCTAATAAAATTTTGACCAACTTTAAAAGCAATGCTCTTCAACCATTCTCTTTGGTAAGCCTTACACTTCACATGAGCTCCCACCTTTGGCGAGTTTATGCACATTATTCCCCACAACTTGTTGAGCGATGAACGTATGTGAACTCACTCTTGCTGTCTCACCCCCCACAGGTCAAGAACAGGTACCGCAGGATGAGGCTCATGGGATGCTGTGATGATTTCGTGAGAGGTCTAGGTCGTCGTCTTCCAGTCAACTTTGGGTTGCTGGATCGTGTCTTCATATGATGTAATTCTTTATTTATTTGTATAGAACCCCTATTATATAGTAAAGATGTGACATTTGTTTCTGTATCACTATTCATCATATGTGTGAGACTTGGTCCCAGCACCTGGTGTTTATTTCGCGCCTGAGTTTTGGACCCCTAAAACACGGGTGTGACATAGATTCATTATCAATGTCCACGATGTGAGTGAGCGTACCGATTCGGCCGTGTCGATCTCGGCCTGTGATCATCGGATGTGCGGGCAAAAGGAAACCATGCTTGTAGACCGTTGGATCGGAATCATGCGCTTGCGGCTCGTACCGGTTCGCGTTATGATCTAGCGCGTCTGATTCTGATCGGATGGCCAAAGATGGCCGATACCTCTTCGTCTCATAAATTTGCAACCGAGCCCCTCAGTTTCTGGCCAATCAACCCGTCGTCCATCAACACGTTAGATCTAAGTCTGTGGGGTTTTTGTGAGAAAGCCCCTGGCCTTTCTGGAATTTGACGCGCAGTCTAGAGGAAATAAAAATAGAGAAATAATTAGGGAAATTGATTTTTAGTACCAAAAATAATTCCATAAACTTGTATAATTCATATTAAATTTATTTTAACTCCAAATTGACCCATTACAGTGGCATTAATTTTCTTTTAATATTGTTTATCACTTAGTAACTTTGTTTAGCCATGAAACTTAAACTAAAATTATTCACATGAGTTATGCTATTCCAAGTACTTGATAGCTTCAGAAATTCATAACTAAATAAATATAACTCCAAATTTAGTGGTTCTTGTTCCTATGATCTCGTTACGCAGCGTATAATATTATTATGCATTTTGATCTGTTGTTTGGTGATGTTAATTTTTGTTATACTATGTATGTTTGTAATGATGCGAGTAGACGAGCAAGCTACTGAGGAACCGGGGGTTCAGCAGCAGGAGACTGCTGAGCAGGAGCTCGTTGAAGGCAAGTTGTGCCCTTGATCACTTCTTTTTACCCAGTCATGTTCTTATTAATCATAATGATCTACATAGGTTAATTTTGATGGGACCCAATAGGTTACCCCAGTTTGACTATCGTTATGCCTTGATTACCACTGAACTTTTTGGGTAGTACTTGCTATTGCTTTATGTGGTTTTGGGTATGGAGATACATTATTCATGATTACACTTTTATTATCAGTTTATTATTACTGTTCATGTTAAGATCATTATGTTAATGGGAACATGGAGTGACCACCCATGAAAACAGTGCTACCACAAGGGTGGTATGGGACGCCCTTGGCTGATTAATATGAAAGCTAGTGGATGACTACCTTACCCAAAAGGGGCAAGGGAAGTAGGGGAGAGGTCAGTGTAGGGAGGTCCTTGGGTTGATTTTGCTGCGATGGTGGTCAGGCGAGGGATCCCTGCATTGGAGCTTCCTATAAACTGTAGCGGGTTTTCTGAAGCTAGTGGAACTTTGTAAAGGCCTTGTAGTGTTACCCTACCTCGCCTCCTCGGTAGAGGTGTATGGGATTGGCCTTCTCTTAGTAGATGGGTAACATGACTTGTGAGTAAAGATGCGCAACCTCTACAGAGTGTAAAACTGGTATACTAGCCGTGTTCATGGTCATGAGCAGCTCGGACCCCTCACATGATTAATTTATGGAATTAAATTCAATTTGTCATTTGCATCGCTTTGGGATTATTTTATTATTACTTTTATTTATTATTACTATGGTTTGGTATTTACTTACACTTAGTAACTACTAATAAAATTTTGACCAACTTATAAAACCAATGCTTAGCTTCAACCTTTATTTTGTTGATCAGCCTTACAACTTCACATGAACTCCCACCTTTGGTGAGTTCATGCACATTATTCCCCACAGCTTGTTGAGCTATGAATGTATGTGAGCTCACCCTTGCTGTCTCACACCCCCCACAGGAGAAGAACAGGTGGTTCAAGAGGTGCCGCCCAACGAGGAGTTTGACTTAATTTAGGTGGTGTCCTCCCAGTCAGCTTTGTGGCGCCAAGGAAATAAGATTTAGTTCGTTTTACATTTATCATTTATTTTGTAAGACTTCCGTTATGTAATAAGTATATTTATGATATTTATGACATTTATCTCTATGCACTCTATTATTATATGTGTTGTTCTTCCTTGGCGCACATATGAGATTGCACCCGACTTTGTCCCTTAAACCCGGGAGAAGGTCCAATGCTTCGATCAGGAGAAGTTCTCTATGCTTCTGGTTATCTGACTGGTCCTGCTGCTGACTAGTGGGATTCTTATGTTGTTGCCCATGATGCTGCTGATACTATCACTTGAGCGGAATTTACAACTCAATTCAGAAACTACCACATTCCTGCTAGACTGATGAAGATTAAAAAGGAGTTTCTATCATTGAAGCAAGGCAACATGTCTGTCAGCGAGTATCATGATAAATTCATCCAGCTATCAAGATATGCTCCTGATGAAGTGGCTGATGATGAAAGGAAGCAAGAGCACTTCACATAAGGACTCAATGGGCCACTGCAGCACGCACTGGTTGCTCACATGTTTCCATCATTTCAGAGGTTGCTTGATAAAGCTCTAGCTATTGAACACAAGCGTGTTAAACTAGGAGACTTGAAGAGGAAGGCCATTGCCTAGGGGCAGGGTAGCAGCAATAATTCGTCCTCGCTATGTGCCGCCCTAGGGTACACCAGCTCGTCCAGGAGGAGGACCATGTCCAACTCCGTACGCTCCACAGGGGACTCCACAAACACCCCACACTCGTCAGGTTGCCCCCACTGGCACACGCCGGCGAGGCCTACAGGGTAGAAGACCGGCCCTGCATGCTTCAAGTGCAGTCAGATTGGGCACTATGCTAATGCTTGTCCGGTGGGGAATTCCAGTGCACCAGCTCAGAACAAGCAACAGACTCCTGGCAAGGGATTCTCTATTGCCAGGGTTAATCAAGTCAGCGCTGATTGCTACTACTGAAGGAGCTGACATCACACTTGGTATGTTTTATATTAATGCAATTCCTACAACAATATTATTTGATTGTGGTGCTACACATTCATTTATGTCTGCTCGATATGCCAACACAAATGAGCTACCACTAAAAAAATATGAAAACATCAATGTTAGTAATTACACCTAAAGGGCTTGTTGAGGCAAATTACATGACACATAGATTGACATTGACAATCATGGGAAGAGAATTCTGGGCTACCTCTATAATATTAGAAGAAAGCAGTATAGATCTGATCCTTGGTATGTCATGGTTAAGAAAGGCAAAGGCCGTTATACAATGTGGTAGGGGAACTGTAACTCACCAGCCCTAAAGGAGAAAGATTTGAAGTTGAAATTACAGTAACTACCTCTACCCGACGTGCGGTGTTCTTATTAGATGGGAAGTTTGTTGGTGACAACATCCGTGTGGTTAGGGATTTTCCAGATGTCTTTCCGGAGGAGTTACCAGGGATGCCACTAGAAAGGGAAGTTGAGTTTGTCATTGATCTCTTACCTAGGACTGCTCCTATTTCTAAGCGCCCATACAGGATGTCCGTAGAAGAGTTACAAGAACTTAAGAAGCAGTTAACCGAGTTGCAAGAGGAAGGGTACATTCGTCCGAGTTCCTCACCTTAGGAAGCACCGATACTGTTTGTACAGAAGAAGGATGGTTCGCAACAGATGTGTGTGGACTATAGATCACTTAATGATGTCACCATTAAGAACAAGTACCCATTACCTCGTATTGATGACTTATTTGATCAGATGAGAGGTGCTAGGGTGTTTTCTAAGATTGACCTCAGGTCGGGTTACCATCAAATGAAGATTAGGCCATCTAATATTCCTAAGATGGCTTTCTCAACCCGATATGGTTTATATGAATTCACAGTCATGTCGTTTGGCTTAACAAATACACCAACTTACTTCATGAATTTGATGAATAAGGTGTTCATGGAGTATCTCGATAAATTTGTCATGGTATTCATTGATGACATTCTTATTTATTCCAAGAATGATAGTGAGCATGAAGAGCATTTGCAGATGGTGCTACAGAAGTTACGAGATAATCAACTTTATGCCAAATTTACCAAGTGTGATTTATGGCTTGATGAAGTACATTTTCTCGGGCATATCATCTCCAAAGGAGGAATTTCTATGGATCCGGCTAAAGTAGCAGCGATAGTTGATTGGAAGATACCAAGTACAGTCTCGGAGATCCGGAGTTTCCTGGGACTCGCATGCTATTACCAGCGATTCATTGAAGGGTTCTCCAAGATTGCGAAGCCTATGACCTCATTGTTAGAGAAGGGCAAGGAGTTTAAGTGGACTAAGTAATGCCAAGAGAGTTTCAAACAATTGAGGTCTAAATTGATGGCAGCCCCAGAGCTGATTATGCCAGATCTACAGAAGAATTTTGATATATATTGTGATGCAAGTCGCCAGGGCCTGGGAAGTGTGCTTATGCAAGAAAGACAGGTCATCGCCTGCGCGTCTCGCTAGTTGCAGAAACATGAGTTGAATTACCCCACTCATGACTTAGAACTGGCAGCCGTTGTGCATGCTGTCAAGATTTGGAGACACTATATTATGGGAACCAAGTGCCGAGTCTACACTATCGGAGAGAAAATTCTTCGGCCGGGTGGTGAATGCACCCGCCCTAATCCTAAAATGAGGAGGGGGCCTTAGTGGTTTCCCTGTCTATTGGAAGGTGGATGAACACGAGAGCACACGAGGGATTAGAGTGGTCTAGGCCATCAGAGCGTAAAACCCTACCTCCACTGTGTATGTTGTATTGAGTGTGTAAGCCTGAGTTTAGAGAGCTTGAGAGCTTAGAGAACTTGTCCCTGTAACATTGTGTGCCTCACCTTTTATAGTTTAAGGGAGGCACATACAAGGGTGCTGAGCTTCGATATGTGGGCCCAAGAGCATAATGGATGGAACACATTATGTGGATAATTAATACTAATAATGCCTGAGTAATCACCGGGCGCCATGATGGTCGCAGTCCACGCAGTATTGATAAGCGGCGACCGTTTCCTTGGTAACGTGCGAGTAATGATGAGCACACCGCCTGCCACTGGAATGGACAGGCGCTCATCTTATCCTCAATAAATGCAGGGGCGGTGTAGCCTAGAGGCTTTACGCCAGGCTCCATCTGTTGGCTTACGTCACGTGCAGTAGTCCACATGGCCGCATCGGGTCTCCGCCTGAGCTGGGAGCAGAAGTGTATGCGGACAGGTCCGCACCAGACTAGGTCTGGGCACGTGTCGGTACCGGACCCCGCCTGGGTCCTGCTCAAGGCCTATGTATGTTCTGTCCTGGGACCTTGGGACCCCATTGTGGGCGGCTTGGAACCCATACGGGGGGTCCGGATCCCATTCCAGGGGTCCGGCTTGCACATGTGGCTGTCCTGGACCATCCTCGGAGGTCCAGACTGCATATCCAGGGGTCCGACGCTCTCCCATGGGGGTCCGGACTTACTGTTGATGCCTTGGAGTATATCAATTTCTCTAGACACGTGGCGTCTTTGGACCCGCCCCTGTGGTGGGGTCAGGCACTGTTGTGGTCCCAGAGTAGTCGCCCAAGGCTGGGGCGAGTCATGGTCTGGTCCCACATACAGCTCTTCTACCACGCGACTGAGAGATAGCCACGTGGGTGCTGCGTCTTTATACAGTAGGAGGGGGTACCCTAGTTTCAGGGTATCGACAGTGGCCCCTAGGCTCACCCCAGAGGAGGATGCGAGCCTACAGGTGGGGCCAAAGCTTGTACTTCGCCTCAACATGGCCCGACCGGTGATTGGGGCGCCATCTTAGCATGCCTGCTGACGCGCCACATTAATTCAGCGCATCTGTCGACGCACGCGCTGTCAATCTGCCTTCGGTCACATCAACTGCCATATCTGTCCCCGTGGCCGACTGACCCACAGCCCCCACGTCTGGCGGTTTCATCGGGCCATGCATGGGGCGCCTCATTGCCGCCGCCTTGGTTAAAAATATCCTTCCGCAGCGGCCCCGAGGCGGTGCACGATCGTGTGCGGCGGTTCGCTCCCCGCATGGTGGTTCGCTCTTTTCGCACTCGAAGTCTGGCACACAATCCGTATGACTTGTGGGTCCGGGCCCCCGTGTCATAGACTGGGTTGTCTTGGTCCTTGGTGCTCATCGGGCGAGATCTCCTGCGGCGATTGAGTGGCGCACGGAAGGGTTTCCTTGAGTGAGGACTATGGCTCCCTTGAAAAAGGGTTCCCCTCCTCGTGCAGCAGTTACTCTTTCGCACTTTCACATTCTCTCCCAATCGCTTGTGCCCCCTTTGCCTTTGTGCTTCTTCGTTCCATGCTCGTGCCGCCGGCTGTGCCCTTTTGCCTTTGCGCTCCTCAGTTCCATGCTCGCGCCACCGTAGTTGCAATGGATTCGCTAGCTCATCCCGACCGTTTCCAGACTGAGGCGACGCTCAACCTGGTGTGCGACCTGCTCGGGTGGAGTGCGCCAGGGCTCGCCGGAAGGATTCGCACCGGCACGGCTCCCCTCGGCGACCTTGCCGTCGGGGAGTTCGTGTTATTCGTCTCCTACATCTCCTGCGGGTTGGCGCTGCCGATCTCGCCTTTCTTCCTACTGCTGTTGGAGGAGTTCGGGCTCCAGCTTCAGCACCTTACGCCCCATTCCATCCTCCAAGCGGCCATCCTCATCCACCTCTGCGAGATGTTCATAGGGGTGGCCCCTTGTACTTCTCTCTTCCACCATTTTTTCGTGCTGGTCAAGTCTAGGAAGGCCAAGGACCATCTTGGTGACTACTAGTTTTAGACAAGGCCGGATTCAGGCGTAGCCTACATCTCCACCTTCGGCGGCGCGAGGTGGGAAAACTGGCGCGGCGATTGGGTGATTGCCAGCGCCGAGGCCAACGACCACCTCGCCTTGCCGAGCAATGGGCCATCCCTCGACCACAAGCATTGGAGGACCAAGCCATCACTATCGCCAGAGCTCCTGCCCGTACTGGACAGGATCAAGACCTTGGCAATCGGTGGTCTGACCTCCATGCATGTGGTCAGCGACTTCCTGAAGCGCCGGGTCATGCCGCTGTAGAGGCGGCCTCGTCTGTGCTGCTGGTTCACTAGCCAGAGTGATATCGACCGGATCCAGCGTGGGCCGGGCACCGATCTGTCCTAGGAGGAGCTAGAACTCCTGGTGAAGGGGATTACTGGTGAGTCCTTTGTCCCTGAATCATTGATACTCCCTCAGGACATCCCAGCGCTTTGTGATGATTCAGGGCTGCGAACGGCGGTTTTGGCCACGCTGCCGACCCTCGACGAGAGCGGCGTGGCAGTTCATCAGACCGGCGGTCGGGACCCCCTCCGAGGGATCCAGATCCCCGGTGTACCGACTGGGGGTCCCTAGCCCGCCGGTGCGGCCCCCAGCGCCCCTGCCGTGGCCCCTAGCCCCTTGGACAAGGGTAAGGAGGCTACAAGCAGCACCTCCGCCCCAGTTGGTTCTAGGGGGTCAGAAGAAGAGAGGCGACACCAGTTGCGTCGCGCCGACGGGTCACTTGTCTCGGACCCCGCCAGAAATGCCAGAGGAATGCTGGCGGGGCCAGGGAGGCCAGCTCCCAGGCCCACGGCGTGCAGAGGTGCGCCATTCCTCCGGTGCTGCCGCCACCACCACCACCACAACAACAGCAGCAGCAGCAACCGCCGCCAGCACAGCCACAGTAGCAAGAGCGGCGGTCGTCCCGCTTCCAGGGTCGCTAGAAAGTCTAGGGCCCCAAGTAAGTATAGCCCTTTTTTCACGAGTCTAGTTATCATGCCGAAGGGTCTTAACCCATCCTTTGTTTGCCAGGGCTTCCTCCCCCTCTGCTCCCAAGGTCGCGCCTCCTTCGCTAGTTACCAGGCCCGCCGGTGGGTCTGACTCTCAGCAGCAGAAATCTGCTGAGAGTGGTGTCGGCGGTGCACATCCAGCTGCCGCCGAGACAGCACCACAAGCCCCCCACATCCCAGCTAGAGGTCCGGCTGCGGCGGCGCTAGCGTCAGGCGGCGCCACGACGGCGGAAGAGGTCCCAGCTGGGGGACCTGCACCCGCTCCCGACACCGGGGGTGACCTAGGAGGCATGTCCAGCTCCGTCCCCCCAACTGCTCCGGAGGAGGTGGAGGTGATTTTTGGGCGGCGGCTCCGGTTAGGTGCCAAGCCGGACGTGGTGCCAATCCCCCTTCCCTGGGTGCTGTCTCACGCCCACCAAGCCCTCAATGAAACCGAGGCAGCCATCCGGCGAGAATGGGAGGCGTTGGAGTCTGAGCACCAGCGCCTCAGTGACTGGCAAACCCAGCTGGAGGAGCGCACCAAGGCGGCATCAAGCCAGTTCGCCTCTGAGCGGTCCTAACTTGCGCGGGACTGCAAGGATTACAAAAGGGACCTCCAAAAGGTGTTTGCCAGGGAGCTGGATGCGTCGCGACAGGAGAAGAGGCTGGCCAAGAAGGAGGAGGCTCTAAGCGAGAGGGAGGCCCTCACAACAGAGCTCTAGGCCAAGCTGAAGGCCCTGGACCAGACCCTGGAGGCCCAGCGAGTCTAGCAAATGGAGGCCATAGAAAGGATGAAAAAATCACAGCTGGAGCTGGAGGACAAGGCCAGCAACATTGCCCTTGCCGAGGAGAACCTCAAGGAGTAGGATACGTCCCTGAATAGGCGGGAGACGGACCTCGCCAGACGGGAGAAGGATCTCGCCTTCAGGGAGGAAATGCTTGAAAGCCGGGGGATTTTGCTAGCCGAGCATAAGCTCGAGGCGGAGGAGAAGGAGCGAAAGCTGCAGGAGCGGGTCTACCAGTTGAGAGCACCGAGAGGGGGGTGAATAGGTGATCCTGTAAAAACTTGAAACTTAATGCCACAAAACTTGATTAGGAGTTAGCACAATAATGCCAAGTGGCTAGAGAGGAGTTCTTGCAAAACACAATAACCACAAGATGATCAACACAGACAGACACAGTGGTTTATCCCGTGGTTCGGCCAAGTCCAACACTTGCCTACTCCACGTTGTGGTGTCCCAACGGACGAGGGTTGCACTCAACCCCTCTCAAGCGGTCCAAAGACCCACTTGAATACCACGGTGTTTTGCTTTCACTTTACTATATCCCGCTTGCGAGGAATCTCCACAATTTGGAGCCTCTCGCCCTTACAATTTGATTATCTCAAAGAAGCACAGAAGTAAGGATGGGATGAGAAACGCACACAAGACACAAAATCAGAGCAACAACACGCACACAAGTCACAACTCGAGCTCTCAACACAACTCGACAAGTTATCTACTGAAATGGAGCTCTAGTTGCTATCACAAAGAATCGAATGCGCGGAATTTGAGTCTTGGTGCTTAGGAATGCTTAGAGAATGCTTGGTCTGGTCCTCCATGCGCATAGGGGTCCCTTTTATAGCCCCAAGGCAGCTAGGAGCCATTGAGAGCAATCCAGGAAGGCAATTCTTGCCTTCTGTCGACTGGCGCACCGGACAGTCTAGTGCACCACCGGACACTGTCCGGTGCGGATTTCTTTCCTATTCTGGCGCAGCCGACCGTTGGCGATTTGGAGCCGTTAGCGCACCGGACACTGTCCGGTGCACATCGAACAGTCCGGTGCCCCCTTCAGACCGTTGGCCCGGCCACGCATCACGCGCGGTTTACGCGGTCGACCGTTGGCCCGGCCGACCGTTGGCTCACCGGACAGTCCGGTGCACCACCGGACAGTCCGGTGATTTATAGTCGTACGCCGTTGATCGCTTCCTGAGAGCGACGACTTCGCGTGTGAATGGCTCACCGGACAGTCTGGTGCACCACCGGACAGTCCGGTGATTTATAGTCGTACACTGCCGTCGAAGTCCCGAAAGCAGCCATTTCACTAGAGCCAGCCCGGCGCACCGGACACTGTCCGGTGCACCCAGACCGAGCAGAGTCTTGGCTACTCGAGCCAAGACTTATCCAATTGTATTTTCTCTGATTCTAGCACTTAGACAAATATGTTAGTACACAAAAACCAATGTACTAAGTCTAGAATCATACCTTTGTATTGATTTGCACTTTGTCCACCATTTGGCATAGTTCAACACTTAAGCACTTGTGTTGGACACTAAATCACCAAAATACTTAGAAATGGGCCAAGGGCACATTTCCCTTTCAATCTCCCCCTTTTTGGTGATTTATGCCAACACAACATAAAGCCACTAAAAGAAGTGCAATTTTGAACAAGAAATGATTTCGATTCAAATTTGGCATATTTGGATCATTCTTTGCCACCACTTGGTTTGTTTTTGCAAATCGAACTCAAATTCCTATCTCTAAGTCAAATTCACTTGTAGAGACATAAAGAGAGGTATTCCAAGAAAATTGATCAAAGATTCAAAAACTCCCCCTTTTTCCCATAATCAAACAATCTCCCCACAAGAGACCAACTTTTGATAATAAGAGATAACAAGAGTATTTTGACAAAACAAAGGCTCTAACTCTACTATTTTCAAAATTCTCAAGTGGTAGCTGATCCATTTCTTGCTTTGGCCCTATTTTCTCCCCCTTTGGCATCAAGCACCAAAACGGGATCAATCTTGGCCCCTAAACCCCATTGCCTCACCAAAATCTTCAAATAAGAGTACAAAGGCAATAAGGATATTGAGATGAACTTGGAGTAAGTTACCCTCTCATCGGAGTGCAGTGGAAGTCTTGCATGGTCCAAGTCCACCTTTCCCTTTCAATCCACCTTTGAGACTAAATCAAGCAAACTCAAGCACACGGTTAGTCTCAAAGGGTCAAGTTGTAGCACATCTCCCCCTAAATATGTGCATCACTCACACATGGACTTTTGAGGTCCGGGGAGTGTTTGTACAACTTGAGCACCATAAATAAACAACAAAATGCATAAGGAACATGATCAAAGGCATGAACACATGTATGCTATAAATCAATCCAAGTTCCGCGAATCTAAGACATTTAGCTCACTACGCAGCCTGCAAAAGGTCTTCTCATCTAAAGGCTTGGTAAAGATATCGGCTAGCTGGTTCTCGGTGCTAATATAAAACACTTCGATATCTCCCTTTTGCTGGTGGTCTCTCAAAAAGTGATGTCGGATGTCAATGTGCTTTGTGCGGCTGTGCTCAACAGGATTGTCCGCCATGCGGATAGCACTCTCATTGTCACATAGGAGTGGGACTTTGCTCAGATTGTAGCCAAAGTCCCGGAGGGTTTGCCTCATCCAAAGTAGTTGCGCGCAACACTGTCCTGCGGCAACATACTCGGCCTCAGTGGTGGATAGGGCAACGGAGGTTTGTTTCTTAGAACTCCACGACACCAGGGACCTTCCTAGAAATTGGCACGTCCCTGATGTACTCTTCCTATCGACCTTACATCCAGCATAATCGGAGTCTGAGTATCCTATTAAGTCAAAGGTTGACCCCTTTGGATACCAGATCCTGAAGCAAGGCGTAGCGACTAAATATCTAAGAATTCGCTTCACGGCCACTAAGTGACACTCCCTTGGATCGGATTGAAATCTAGCACACATGCATACACTAAGCATAATATCCGGTCTACTAGCACATAAATAAAGCAAAGAACCTATCATGAACCGGTATGCTTTTTGATCAACGGACTTACCTCCTTTGTTGAGGTCGACGTGTCCATCAGTTCCCATTGGAGTCTTTGCGGGCTTGGCGTCCTTCATCCCAAACCGCTTGAGCAAGTCTTGCGTATACTTTGTTTGGGAGATGAAAGTGCCATCCTTGAGTTGCTTCACTTGGAACCCAAGGAAGTAGTTCAACTCGCCCATCATTGACATCTCGAATTTCTGCGTCATCACCCTGCTAAACTCTTCATAAGACTTTTGGTTAGTAGAACCAAATATTATGTCATCGACATAAATTTGGCACACAAATAAGTCACCATCACATGTCTTAGTGAAAAGAGTTGGATCGGCTATCCCAACCTTGAAAGCATTAGCTATTAAAAAGTCTCTAAGGCATTCATACCAGGCTCTTGGGGCTTGCTTAAGTCCATAGAGCGCCTTAGAGAGCTTACACACGTGGTCGGGGTACCGTTCATCCTCAAAGCTAGGGGGTTGCTCCACGTACACCTCCTCCTTGATTGGCCCGTTGAGGAAAGCGCTCTTCACATCCATTTGGAACAACCTGAAAGAATGGTAAGCGGCATATGCTAGCAAAATACAAATAGACTCTAGCCTAGCCACAGGAGCGAAAGTCTCCTCAAAGTCCAAACCTGCGACTTGGGCATAACCTTTTGCCACAAGTCGAGCCTTGTTCCTTGTCACCACTCCGTGCTCGTCTTGTTTGTTGCGAAACACCCACTTGGTTCCCACAACGTTTTGCTTGGGACGAGGCACCAGTGTCCAAACTTCATTTCTTTTGAAGTTATTGAGCTCTTCCTGCTTGGCCAACACCCAGTCCAGATCTAGCAAGGCCTCTTCTACCCTGAAAGGCTCAATAGAAGAGACAAAAGAGTAATGCTCACAGAAATTAGCTAATCTAGAGCGAGTGGTTACTCCCTTGCTAATGTCACCCAAAATCTGGTTGATGGGATGATTCCTTTGAATCGTCGCTCGTACTTGAATTGGAGGTGCTTGTGGTGCTTCTTCCTCCATAACTTGATCATCTTGTGCTCCCCCTTGATCACACGCCTCTTCTTGATGAACCTGTTCATCGTCTTGAGTTGGGGGATGCACCATTGTTGAGGAGGAAGGTTGATCTTGCTCCTTTTGTTCCTGTGGCCTCACTTCTCCAATCGCCATGGTGCGTATTGCGGCCGTTGGAACGTCTTCTTCATCTACATCATCAAGATCAACAACTTGCTCTCTTGAAGAGCCATTAGTCTCATCAAATACAACATCGCTAGAGACTTCAACCAAACTCGATGATTTGTTGAAGACCCTATACGCCTTTGTATTTGAGTCATAACCTAACAAAAACCCTTCTACAGCTTTGGGAGCAAACTTAGAACTTCTACCTTTCTTCACTAGAATATAACATTTGCTCCCAAATACACGAAAGTATGACACATTGGGTTTGTTACCAGTTAGGAGTTCGTACTACGTCTTCTTGAGGAGGCGATGAAGGTAGACCCGGTTGATGGCGTGGCAAGCCGTGTTCACGGCTTCCGACCAAAACCGCTCGGGCGTCTTGAACTCTCCAAGCATTGTCCTCGCCATGTCTATAAGCGTCCTGTTCTTCCTCTCTACCACACCATTTTGCTATGGTGTGTAGGGAGCGGAGAACTCGTGCTTGATTCCTTCCTCCTCAAGGTACTCCTCCACTTGAAGGTTCTTGAACTCGGACCCGTTGTCTCTCCTTATCTTCTTCACCTTGAGCTCAAACTCATTTTGAGCTCTCCTTAGGAAGGGCTTGAGGGTCCCTTGGGTTTCAGATTTATCCTGCAAAAAGAATACCCAAGTGAAGCGGGAAAAATCATCAACAATAACCAGACCATACTTACTTCCTCCTATGCTTAGATAGGCGACGGGTCCGAAGAGGTCCATGTGAAGTAACTCCAAAGGTCTTGTTGTGGTCATCACATTCTTGATATGATGAGCACTCCCCACTTGTTTACCTGCTTGACAAGCTGCACAAGGTCTATCTTTTTCGAAATGCACATTTGTTAGACCTAACACGTGTTCTCCCTTTAGAAGTTTGTGAAGGTTCTTCATCCCAACATGTGCTAAACGGCGGTGCCACAGCCAGCCCATGCTAGTCTTAGCAATTAAGCATGCATCTAGACCGGCCTCCTCTTTTGCAAAATCAACTAAATAAAGTTTGTCGTCTAGTACACCCTTAAAAGCTAATGAACCATCACTTCTTCTAAAGATAGACACATCTACATTTGTGAATAAGCAATTATATCCCATATTACAAAGCTGACTCACAGACAACAAGTTATATCCAAGCGACTCAACTAAGAACACATTAGAAATAGAGTGCTCGGATGAAATAGCAATCTTCCCTAGTCCTTTGACCTTGCCTTGATTCCCGTCACCGAATAAGATTGAGTCTTGGGAATCTTTGTTCTTGACGTAGGAGGTGAACATCTTCTTCTCCCCCGTCATGTGGTTTGTGCATCCGCTGTCGATAATCCAGCTTGATCCCCCGGATGCATAAACCTGCAAGGCAAATTAGGCTTGGGTCTTAGGTACCCAACTCTTGTTGGGTCCTACAAGGTTAGTAACAATGGTCTTAGGGACCCAAATGCAAGTTTTGTCTCCCTTGCATTTTGTTCCTAATTTCCTAGCAATCACCTTCTTATCCTTTCTACAAATTTCAAAAGAAGCATTGCAAGCATGATAAATTGTAGAAGGTCCATTAATTTTCCTAGGAACATGAGCAACATTTCTCCTAGGCATATGATGAATGACATTTCTCCTAGGCATATTTCTACCATGCACATAGGAAGAACTTGAAGCAAACATTGCATTTGAATCATAAGCATTACAACTCCTATCATGATGAACATTTCTAGAAAATTTCCTATCATAAATAAATGCATGATTCTTTTGAGCACTATTAGCCATAGGGGCCTTCCCTTTCTCCTTGGTGGAGATGGGAGCCTTATGACTTGTTAAGTTCTTGGCTCCCTTCTTAAAGCCAAGCCCATCCTTAATTGAGGGGTGTCTACCAATAGTGTAGGCATCCCTTGCAAATTTTAGTTTGTCAAATTCACTCTTGCTAGTCTTAAGTTGGGCATTAAGACTAGCCACTTCATCATTTAACTTTGCAATAGAAACTAGGTGTTCACTACAAGCATCAACATTAAAATCTTTACACCTATTGCAAATCACAACATGTTCTACACAAGAGTTAGATATATTTGCTACTTCTAGTTTAGCATTTAAATCATCATTAACACTTTTTAAACTAGAAATTGTCTCATGGAAAGTAGATAGTTCACAAGAAAGCATTTCATTCCTTTTAACCTCTAAAGCAATAGATTTTTGTGCCTCTACAAATTTATCATGTTCTTCATACAAAAGATCCTCTTGCTTTTCTAACAATCTATTCTTATCATTCAAAGCATCAATCAATTCATTAATCTTATCAATTTTAGTTCTCTCTAAGCCCTTGAACAAACTAGAGTAATCTATTTCATCATCGCTAGATTCATCATCACTAGAAGAAGCATAAGTAGACTTTCGAGTACATACCTTCTTCTCCTTCGCCATGAGGCATGTGTGACGCTCGTTGGGGAAGAGGGATGATTTGTTGAAGGCTGATGCGGCGAGTCCTTCGTTGTCGGAGTCGGACGACGAGCAATCCGAGTCCCACTCATTGCCAAGGTGTGCCTCGCCCTTAGCCTTCTTGTAAGCCTTCTTCTTTTCCCTCTTCTTATCTTGTTCCTGATCACTATCATTATCGGGACAATTAGCGATAAAATGACCAATCTTACCGCACTTGAAGCAGGAGCGGTTTCCCTTCGTCTTGTTTTTTTTGGGATGCTCCTTGCGGCCCTTTAGCGCCGTCTTGAAGCGCTTTATGATGAGGGCCATCTCTTCCTCATTTAGCCCCGCCGCCTCAACTTGCGCCACCTTGCTAGGTAGCGCCTCCTTGCTACTCGTTGCCTTGAGAGCAATGGCTTGAGGCTCATGAATTGGACCATTCAACGCCTCATCGACGTATCTTGCCTCCTTGATCATCATCCGCCCGCTTACAAACTTTCCAAGTATTTCTTCGGGCGACATCTTGGTGTACCTAGGATTCTCACGAATATTGTTTACAAGATGTGGATCAAGGATAGTGAAAGACCTTAGCATTAGGCGGACAACGTCGTGGTCCGTCCATCGCGTGCTTCCATAGCTCCTTATTTTGTTGACGAGGGTCTTGAGCCTGTTGTATGTTTGGGTTGGCTCCTCCCCCCTGATCATTGCGAATCTCCCAAGTTCACCTTCCACCAACTCCATCTTGGTGAGCATGGTGACGTCATTTCCCTCATGAGAGATCCTAAGGGTGTCCCATATCTGCTTGGCGTTATCCAAGCCGCTCACCTTATGGTACTCATCCCTGCACAATGAGGCTAACAACACAGTAGTAGCTTGTGCATTTTTATGAATCTGTTCATTGATAAACAAAGGACTATCCATGCTATCAAATTGCATTCCATTTTCTACTATCTCCCATATACTTGGATGGAGAGAGAACAAGTGACTACGCATTTTGTGACTCCAAAATCCGTAGTCCTCCCCATCAAAGTGTGGAGGTTTGCCAAGAGGAATGGAAAGCAAATGTGCATTTGAACTATGCGGAATACGAGAATAATCAAAAGAGAAGTTTGAATTAACCGTCTTCTTTTTCTCATAGTCGTTGTCGTCCTTTTGGGAAGAAGAAGATTCGTCGTTGTCGTAGTAGACTATCTCCTTGATGCGCCTTGTTTTCTTCTTCTTCCCGTCTTTTCTTTTGTGGCCCGAGCCCGAGTCAGTAGGCTTGTCATCTTTTGGCTCGTTGACGAAGGACTCCTTCTCCTTATCATTGACCACCATCCCCTTGCCCTTAGGATCCATCTCTTCGGGCGATTAGTCCCTTCGTGAAGAGGACGGCTCTGATACCAATTGAGAGCACCTAGAGAGGGGGGTGAATAGGTGATCCTGTAAAAACTTGAAACTTAATGCCACAAAACTTGATTAGGAGTTAGCACAATAATGCCAAGTGGCTAGAGAGGAGTTCTTGCAAAACACAATAACCACAAGATGATCAACACAGATAGACACAGTGGTTTATCCCGTGGTTCGGCCAAGTCCAACACTTGCCTACTCCACGTTGTGGCATCCCAACGGACGAGGGTTGCACTCAACCCCTCTCAAGCGGTCCAAAGACCCATTTGAATACCATGATGTTTTGCTTTCACTTTACTATATCCCGCTTGCGAGGAATCTCCACAATTTGGAGCCTCTCGCCCTTACAATTTGATTATCTCAAAGAAGCACAAAAGTAAGGATGGGATGAGCAACGCACACAAGACACAAAATTAGAGCAACAACACGCACACAAGTCACAACTCGAGCTCTCAACACAACTCGACAAGTTATCTACTGAAATGGAGCTCTAGTTGCTATCACAAAGAATCGAATGCGCGGAATTTGAGTCTTGGTGCTTAGGAATGCTTAGAGAATGCTTGGTGTGGTCCTCCATGCGCCTAGGGGTCCCTTTTATAGCCCCAAGGCAGCTAGGAGCCGTTGAGAGCAATCCAGGAAGGCAATTCTTGCCTTCTGTCGACTGGCGCACCAGACAGTCCGGTGCACCACCGGACACTGTCCGGTGCGGATTTCTTTCCTATTCTGGCGCAGCCGACCATTGGCGATTTGGAGCCGTTGGCGCACATCGAACAGTCCGGTGCCCCCTTCAGACCGTTGGCCCGGCCACGCGTCACGCGCGGATTACGCGGCCGACCGTTGGCCTGGCCGACCGTTGGCTCACCGGACTCCGGTGATTTATAGCCGTACACCGTCGTCGAAGTCTCGAGAGCAGCCATTTCACTAGAGCCAGCCCGGCGCACCGGACACTGTCCGGTGCACCCAGACCGAGCAGAGTCTTGGCTGCTCGAGCCAAGACTTATCCAATTGTATTTTCTCTGATTCTAGCACTTAGACAAATATGTTAGTACACAAAAACCAATGTACTAAGTCTAGAATCATACCTTTGTACTGATTTGCACTTTGTCCACCATTTGGCATAGTTTAACACTTAAGCACTTGTGTTGGACACTAAATCACCAAAATACTTAGAAATGGGCCAAGGGCACATTTCCCTTTCACCAGTTCGAAGCGGCGCAGGCGGCGCTGGGTCCCCAGGTGGCGGAGGCCGCCAAGAAGGCCCTGGAAGATCTCCAGGCGGAACACCACGCTGGGGTCCAGCGGATAGCTGAGTGGGCCGGCGAGGCGAGCACGGCGCTGGTGCCACTAGGGATAAGTCCCATCCTAGTGTCGGGGCCGCCAGCGTTGATCTCTGACGCACTCCCGGTGCTGGACTCCGCCGCCGAAGGCCTTCGTCGCCTAAACCAGATCCTCGGCGCCCGCCTAGAGGCAGAGGGCAGCAGGCTCTGCCGGGCGGTGGTGGATGACATGTTGACGTGCTTCCAGAGCCATGACCTGGCCATGACCTTGGTGCCGGTGCTTGATGGTCCGGTGGCCGCCACAGAAGACGCCGCCCGGGAGAGCGTCCAAGACGCCGTGGAGACGGTGGCCGCACGCTTCCAGCGCAACCCTGCCGATGCCGAGTAGTTCATACCTACAGAAATGAGGGTAGGGTTCCGCTTGAAGGCGGATGTAATAACTTTTGGTTTTGTAAGATACTCTTGAGCACTATTAATTAAACATCACTTATCTGTATGCTATTTGTCCTTGCTGTGTGTAGCGTTACCAACTTCTCCCTGGTACTTGGCCCCCCTAGGATGTAGGCTTGACGTGTCGAGGCTGGATACCAGTATACCTAAGAAAGAATTGGTGACCCGGCCCCCAGGAGGTAGTCTCGACTGGGACCTAGACCTGCACACAGCTTCGGCTAGGAAGTTTTAGTAGCACACCCATAGGACCCACCAACTGGTATATTTTATCCTTTGATTCATGCAACAGGACCTGCAGGATTTAGCCTAGGAAGCCAAGCCGTATGCCCGAACCCCCTAGATCACAGCTCCAAATACTAGGACACCCATCGCAGAGTGGTGGAGCGTGCAGGCTTAGGGTACGGAACCAGGCTAAGCGGCTACACAGCTCCGGACCACCCTAGGAGACGAGTGTCCATTCTCTATAACCGGAGCCTAGGTTGTCGGACCCACAGGACTATAGTTCCAAATACTAGGATACCCGTCACAGAGTGGTGGAGCGTGCAGGCTTAGGGTACGGAACCAAGCTAAGCGGCAACACAGCTCCGGACCACCCCAGGGGATGAGTGCCCATTCTCTAGAACTGGCCCCCAGGCCGTCGGACCCCTGTAGAGGGGTCCTAAACTGCAAGCCTGGCTACTCAATTCGGATGTCATCATACCAGCAAGGGTGGGAAAATATATGGGTCGGTTAGATAAAAAATAATAGCTGTAAACTGAAGCAGAATAAAACCATCACAAAAGCAAATCTGGGGGGTGAATCTTTTCCTTATAACTTGATATACATGAGTGTAGGCCAACAGACCAGGTTTATGAGGGCGGACCTCACCGGGTTGACGTACATATATGCGGAACCTAGTTACAAAGGAAGAAAACTGAATTCCCCAATTTTGCTTTTGTGGGTAAAACTTACGGAGATGCTCTATATTCTAGGGATTGCGAAGAGGCACTCCTTCAGCTGTGGCAAGGCGGACACACCTGGGTCGACATATTTTCGTCACCTTGAAGGGTCCCTCCCAGCTGGGGGAGGGTTTGTGGAGCCCTTCTCAGTTCAGTACTCACCTTAGGACCAGGTCCCCGACCCTGAGCTCCCTACTATGCATGAACCGCTAGTGATAGCGCCTGAGTGCCTGGTTGTACCGTGCATTTCAGATCACCGCTCGCCATCTGCGCTCGTCGATGAAGTCCACGTCCTCACACTGTAGCTGTTCCTGCATAGACTCATTGAAAGCTTGGACCCGTGGGGAGCCCATAATGATTTCCGTGGGAAGGCAGGCTTCGGCCCCGTAGACCAGGAAGAACGGGGTCTCTCAGGTAGCTCGGCTAGGTGTGGTCCGGTTCCCCCATAGCACGAACGGAAGCTCGCTGACCCAATTTGCACCATGCTTTTTCAAGCGATCATAGGTGCGTGTCTTGAGTCCCCTGAGGATTTCTACGTTTGCCCCCTCTGCCTGGCCGTTGCTCCTGGGATGAGCTACAGACGCAAAGCAGAGCTGGGTGCCGATGCCCTCGCAATACTCCTGGAAGAGCCGACTTGTAAACTGGGTCCCGTTGTCCATAATGATACGGCTGGGGACCCCAAATCTACAGACAATCAACCTGAGGAAAGCAACAGCAGCACCCTGGGTGATATTGACCATAGGGGTGGCCTCTGGCCACTTTGTGAACTTGTTGATGGCAACGAAGAGGAACCGGTACCCGCTGACGGCCCTGGGGAATGGTCCCAGGATATCCACCCCCCATACAGCGAATGGCCAGGAGGGTGGAATCATCTGTAGAGCCTGAGCTGGTGTGTGTATTTGCTTTGCATGGAACTGGCACGCCTTGCAAGACTTTACCATCTCAGCTGCATCCTAGAGGGCGGTTGGCCAGTAGAAGCCGTGCTGGAAGGCCTTACCGACCAGCGTGCGGGATGAGGAATGACTTCCACACTCACCTCCATGGATCTCCGTGAGTAACTCACGACCCTCCTCCTGGGTAATGCACCACACGAGAATGCTGTTGGCACCACGGCGGTAGAGATCCCCTTCCACCACGGCGTACCACTTAGCCAACCACGCTATGCGCTCTACGGACACATGATCTTCAGGAAGGATATTTTCCTTCAGGTAGTCCCAGATCTCGGAGATCCATGTATCGGGACCACTCTGAGATGCTGGTTGTGGTGCTAAGAGGTTGGCAGGACCCCCTGCAGCACACATAAACCTTGGTGGGTTCTGCTGATAGTACGCCATTGGGACCGCTAGCTTCGTGGTGCTAGTCTCACCCCTTTCGCCCAGTTCGGCAGGCTGGGTGGTAGGTCTCAGCAGCCGTCTTTCGAAGACGCCCTCGGGCATAGGTCCCAAGTTGATGCCCTCGTGGAGAGTTCATCTGCCGCTGAGTTGTCAGCCCGAGGAACATGTTACAGTTCCAGGGCCATGAAGTCCTTTTCCAGCTTCCTTATGTGGAGGTAAGCTACGAGCCTGGGCTCGTTGTAGCTACATTCCCCGCGGACTTGTTTGATGATCAGCTGGGAGTCCCCCTTCATGAGGAGCTGGCAGATCCCTAGGGATAGGGCCGCAGACAAGCCGAAGATCAGCGCCTCGTATTCTGCCATGTTGTTGGTGGCCTTGAACTCGAGGTGCACCATGTACATGACTTGATCTCCGGTTGGGTCGACGAGGACCACCCCAGCACCACCACCTTGTTGGCGAGCGGACCCGTCGAAGAAGAGTGTCCAGTGGGGCTCGGTGAAGACCGGGACCCTAGGCTCCGCAGGTGTGGGATCCAAATCGGGATCCGGACCCCCAGGAGCGCTCGGGGGAGGGGTCCTCCACGATGAAGTCAGCCAGGACCTGGCTCTTGACAGCATGGCGAGGCTGGAAGTCGAGCTGGAACTCTGCAAGTTCCATGACCTACTTGGCGATGTTGCCTGTGGCATTAGAGTTGTGGAGGATGGCCCTTAACAGAAAGGAGGTCACCACCACAACTCTGTGTGCCTGGAAATAGTGGCGTAGCTTCCAGGACGTGACAACCACAGCATAGAGAAGCTTGTGCGTCTCGAGGTACCTGGCCTTTGCCTCATGGAGGACCTCGCTGACGTAGTAGACCGGCTTCTGTATGGTCCAGACCCCTACATTTGGTCCCAGGACCTCAAGGTCCATGGTGGTCGGACCACCACCTTATCCTAGGGGAACTTCCTGACTCCCCTGGGGATGTTGCGCCGTCCTTTCAACGACCAGCACCATGCTCACTGCCTCTGCAACCGCTGCAATGTACAAGTACAGCGGCTCCCCTGGCTCTAGAGCTACCAGTATTGGTAGTGACACAAGGTGCTGCTTCAACTCTTGGAAGGCTCGCTCTGCCTCCTCGGTCCAAGAGAATGGTCCGGACTTTTGTAGGAGCTTGAAGAAGGGTAGCGCCCCCTCAGCCAGCCTTGAGATGAAGCGGCTAAGGGCGGCCAGGGACCCCGTAAGCTTCTGGACATCCTTGATCCAGGCCGGAGGCCTCATCGCCTCAATTGCCCTAATCTTCTCTGGCTTTGCTTCAATGCCCCGGTGCGAAACTAGGAATCCTAGCAACTTTCCAGTGGATACACCAAAGACACACTTGTCCGGGTTCAGCTTCGTGCGTGTTGCCCGCAGCTTGTCAAAGACTAGGGTCAGGTCTTCCACCAGAGTCGACCCCCTCTTAGTCTTGACCACGATGTCATCGACATATATCTCTATCCTGTCCCTAATCAGGTCCCCGAAGGTCTTACTCATCGCCCGTACAAATGTCGGCAAGGCATTTCTCAGACCATAGGGCATTACAACATAGCAATAAAGCCCATCCACTGTTACAAAAGCGGTATGCTTCCTATCTTCCTTAGCCATCTGGATCTGATGGAAACTAGAGTAGGCATCTAGAAAGGACAAGAGGTCGCACCTGGAGGTAGAATCCATGATTTGATTTATGCATGGAAGTGGATACGGGTCCTTGGGACAAGCCTTATTAAGACTGGTGTAGTCGATGCACATCCGAAGCTTTCCGTTCGCCTTTGGAATGATGACTGGGTTAGCCAGCCATACGGGGTGATGAACCTCTTCGATGAAGTCGGCGTCTAGCAGCTTCCGGACCTCCTGACGGATGAAGTCCTGCCGCTCAACAGACTGTCTCCGAGGCTTCTTACTCACCGGTTTGGCGTCAGGGTGGATCTTCAGATGGTGCTCAATCACCTCCCTGGGGATCCCAGGCATTTGTGACGGTTCCCATGCGAAAACGTCGACATTTGCCCGGAGGAAGGCGACGAGCGCGAGTTCCTATTTCTCTCCCAGATTGCCCGCGATGCGGGTGGTCTGGGAAGAATCCGCGCCGACCTGGATGGTCTTGATGGGACCGCCGTCCGCTTTGGATGGCTGCACCTTTGGCACCTTGGTAGGCGCCTTGGTACCGGAGGTCGAGTGGTCCCTCCCTCCGTCATCCGGGCAAGCAGTTTCTGCCACCAGGGCATGTAGCTACTCGACAGCCGCCACCGCAGCGGCGCGGTCGCCCCGCACGGTGAGGACCCCAGCTGGGGACGGCATCTTGAGGACCAAATACCCATAATGGGCAATGGCCATGAACCGGTACATGGCCAGCCTGCCACTGATGGCATTGAAGGGGAGGTTAACCTCAGCGACATCGAACTGGACGTTCTCTGTGCGGAAGTTGTCCTCGGTCCTGAATGTTACCGGGAGTGCGATGCTCCCAAGGGGATACACCGGCTATGGGCCCACTCCTGAGAATGGACGAGAGGGTCCCAGTCAGGACCCCAGGATCTGCAGCTGCTTGAATGCAGCATGGCTGATGACGTTGAGCCCAGCCCCACCATCAATCAACACATGGTGCAGCCGCATGTTGGCGACAACAGGGGCGGTGATGAGCGGTAGTATACCGGCCCCTGCCATGTTGTCAGGGCAGTCGGATGCCCCAAAGGAGATAGTGGTGCTCCTCCACCGCTGATGTGGAGCAGCTTTCGGGACCCCCGGGACCACCGAAAGGACCTCTCGGCGCAGGGACTTGACGTTCCTGCGGGAGGTGAGCTCCTAGCTCCCGCCGTACATTACGTACAACTTTTTGCAGCGGTCGTTGTCGCCACCAGAGTCGGAGTCTCCAGTGAAAACATCCTTCAGGACCCCCTCAGGTGACTGATACCCGAGGTCCCGTTCTCCCGCAGCCGCGTCACCTTCATCGACCTTCTCCTTGCCAGGTCGGCGACGAGGTGGCGATCCATCCCTGGAGGCCTGCTCGCGTCGCTCACTGACGCGCTTCGCGAGCTTGATGATCTCACAGCACTCCGAGGCGCTGTGGCAACTGTTGGGGTGCATAGGGCATGAGCCACCGTTGCCTCCCTGTGGTCGTGGGCACTTGTTGCGCTCGTTCCGACCCCCAGTCATGGCTGCGGTGACCGTAGCAGCAGACTGCAGCCTCTCATGGCCGCGATTTTTCTTCTTCTTCTTGCTACCACCCTGGGTAGCGGGACCAAAGCCACCCGTCTGGGTAACTCTAGTCTATGGTGCTGAGTGCCAAGCACGACCCTCGACATCTCTGGCACACTTGTCAGCCAGAGCGAAAAGCATGGTAACGGTTTCCACATCATGTGTCGTCAGCTTCTCCAACATCTTCTCATCACGGACCCCCTGTCGGAAAGCAGTGATGATAGAGGCATCTGAGACGCGAGGTATGGTCCCGCATACCTTGGTGAAGCGGGCGATGAAGGCCCGGAGAGTCTCTCCAGGTTCTTGCCTTACGGCATGGAGGTGGGCCTCCAAACCATGCTGTTGATAAGCACTAGCAAAGTTCGCTGTGAACCATGCACAGAGCTCCTCCTAGGAGTAGACGGATCCCGGGGTCATGTTCATGAGCCAGGTCCGGGCCGGCCCGGTCAAGGCTACATGGAAATAACTTGCCATCACAGCGGTGTTTCCACCAGCTGCCGTAATGGCGGTGACATAAACCTACAAAAATTCCGTCGAGTTTGACGTACCGTCGTACTTCTCTAGCAGGTGTGGCCGAAACTTAGGTGGCCAAGTCACCACGCGGAGGTTGTCTGCAAGCGTGGCACAGCCTACGCCAACCAATGGGACACCCGTGTGGGTTCGGGCACCCCTTGGAGTTTGTGGCGAAAGCGGAGCGAAGTCCTGGTCGAGGTTGCGACCCTCGAAGTTTAGCTGGCGCTCACGCGCCCTCTCCAGAGAGACTCGTGCGTCTTCGTCCGCATGCCTACGGTTGAGCTTTGTCTGCAGGTCTTCAGGTCTCTCTAGAGAAATTGGGGCATCCTCGCCCGCACGCCGGCGGTTGAGCTCCGCCCGCAGGTCCTCAGTCGGTGCAGCCTTCACCGAGGGTGAGCGCACTGATGCCGACGCCTCACGTTGACGCCGGAATGACTGAGGCCTGGGTCTGGCCGAGCCAGAATGCACCATGCTGAGCAGACGGTCGACATCGTCATGTCACTGCTTCATGGCCCCTGGCGAGGCCGTGGAGCTCGGAGGGTGGCGCAACAACTCCCTAGCTATAGACAGCGCATCGAGAGCAGCCCTTGATGGAGCCTGGGACGACTGTGTGAGAGTGTGCTGCCGCGCAGCGTGCACAGCAGTAGCACCAGGCGTAAGGCTGTTGGAGGCCCGTGGCATGGATGACGTAGCTTCTTCCTCCATCAGGAAGTCCTCAGGAGTCAAGCCGCGATGCTCGACGATCTGAACCATCGTGCCGAGCAAGGAAACAGGGAAAAACCTAAAGCCAAAGACCCCCTACCTGGCGCGCCAAATGTCGGAGAGAAAATTCTCCGGTCGGGTGGTGGAATGCACCCGCCCTAAGCCTAAGATGAGGAGGGGGCCTTAGCAGTTTCCCTATCTATTGGAAGGTGGATGAACACGAGAGCACACGAGGGATTAGAGTGGTTCAGGCCGCTAGAGCGTAAAACCCTACCTCCACTGTGTATGTTGTATAGAGTGTGTAAGCCTGAGTCTAGAGAGCTTAGAGAACTTGTCCCTGTAACGTTGTATGCCTTCCCTTTTATAGTTTAAGGGAGGCACATACAAGGGTGTTGAGCCACGACATGTGGGCCCAGGAGCATAATGGATGGAACACATTATGTGGATAATTAATACTAATAACCCCTGAGTAATCACTGGGCGCCATGATGGCCGCAGTCCATGCAGTATTGATAAGCTGCGACCGTTTCCTTGGTAATGTGCGAGTAATGATGAGCACGCCGCCTGCCACTGGAATGGACAGGCGCTCGTCTTATCTGCAATAAATGCAGGCGCGGTGTAGCCCAGAGGCTTTACGCCAGGCTCCATCCGTTGGCTTATGTCACTTGCAGTAGTCCACGTGGCCGCATCGGGTCTCTGCCTGAGCGGGGAGCAGAAGTGTATGCGGACAGGTCCACACCAGACTTGGTCTGGGCATGTGTCGGTACCGGATCCCCACCTGGGTCCTGTTGAAGGCTCGTGTATGTTCTGTCCTAGGACCTTGGGACCCCATTGTGGGTGGCCCGGACCCCATACGGGGGGGGGGTCCCAATCCCATTGTAGGGGTCCGGCTTGCACACGTGGCGGTCCTGGACCAACCTTGGAGGTCCGAACTGCATATCCAGGGGTCCAGCGCTCTTCCATGGGGGTCCGTACTTACTGTTGATGCCTTGGAGTATATCACCTTCTCTAGACACATGGCATCTCTAGACCCACCCCTGTGGTGGGGTCAGACACTGTTGTGGTCCTAGAGTAGTCGCCCAAGGCTGGGGCGAGTCATGGTCTGGTCCCACATACAGCTCTTCTACCACACGACTAAGAGATAGCCGCGCGGGTGCTGCGTCTTTATACAGTAGCAGGGGGTACCCTAGTTTCAGGGTACCGACATACACCAATCACAAGAGCTTAAAATACATCTTCACTCAGAAGGATCTCAACCTTAGGCAACGCCGATGGTTGGAGCTCATCAAGGATTATGACTTGGAAATTCACTATCATCCTGGCAAGGCTAATCTAGTTGCGGATGCCTTGAGTCGGAAGGAGCATGTCCATGTAGCTACTGTCACCCAGTTACCCGATGAGTTAGTAGAAGATTTTGAGAGGCTCAATCTGGGAATAGTTGCTCATACTGAAGGAATTACCATAGAAGTGGAACCTACCTTAGAGCAAGAAATACGAAAGGGTCAGATCGGTGATGCCAAAATTCAGGAGATTAAAGATCTGATAACTGAAGGTAGAGGCCCAGATTTCATGGAGGATGAGCAGGGCACGATATGGTTCAAGAACCAGATTTGTGTTCCTGATGTCGATAGTCTTCGTGAAACCATATTGAACGAGGCACATGACTTAGTTTACTCAACCCTAGTAGTACTAAGATGTACCAGGACTTGAAGCAGAGGTATTAGTGGTATGGACTAAAGAAGGATGTTGCTGCACATGTAAAACTATATGATGTTTGCCAGAGGGTGAAAGCAAAACATCAAATACCTGCTGGTTTACTGCACCCGCTTAAGATACCTGAGTGGAAATGGGAAGAGATTGGCAGGAACTTCATTGTGGGTCTACCCCGCACATCTGCTGGGTATGACTCTATATGGGTGATTGTGTTCAGGCTAACTAAAGTAGCCCACTTTATTCCAGTGAAGACCATGTATTTAGGAGCCAAGCTAGCAGAGTTGTACATGGCACGGATTATGTGCTTACATGGTGTGCCTAAGAAGATTGTGTCAGACCGGGGATCACAGTTTACTTCTCGGCATTGGCAGAAGTTGCACGAGTGCTTGGATACAAGATTGAATTTTAGTTCGGCCAACCATCCTCAAACTGACGGGCAGACCGAGAGGACCAAAGATATATTAAGAGCTTGTGCTCTCAAACATGGTGGAAGTTGGGATAAGAGTTTGCCCTATGCGGAGTTCTCTTACAATAACTATTACCAGGCCAGTTTGAAGATGTCCCCGTTTGAGGCTTTGTATGGCAGGAAGTGCAGGACTCCACTGTATTGGGATCAAACTAGTGAAAGGCAATTCTTTGGACCTGAAATTATACAAGAGGTAGAGGAACAAGTCCGACAAATAAGGGAGAATTTGAGAACTGCACAGTCAAGGCAGAAAAGTTATGCGGATACCCGGAGAAGACTACTAGAGTTCAAGGAGGGTGATCACGTATATTTGAAGGTGTCACCAATCCGGGGTATGAGAAGATTCAAAGTTAAAGGGAAGTTGTCCCCTCGCTTTATTGGACCTTTCTTGATCCTGAAACGAGTGGGAGAAGTTGCATATCAACTGGAACTACCCGATCATCTTGCGGATGTACATGATGTCTTCCACGTGTCTCAACTGAAGAAGTGTCTCAGGGTACCCGAAGAACAGTTACTTATGGAGGATCTTAGTGTTCAAGATGATCTGACTTATACTGAATATCCTATCAAGATTATTGATACTTTGACTCATGTTACAAGGAGTAAAGTGATAAAGATGTGCAAAGTGCAATGGAGTCACCATGGAGAAGATTAAGCTACTTGGGAGAGAGAGAAGAAGAACTGCGAGTTGACTTTCCCCACCTCTTTCCCAGTCCTTCCTAAATCTCGAGGACGATATTCTTTGTAAGGGGGTAGGATTTGTAATACCCAAATTATAAAGCTTATAAAAGAGTTAATCTCCTTAGGTGATTTGTCATCTACTTCTTGAGACATGTGACTAAACACAATTAAAAGAGAATAATTCTTTACTAAAACACAAAAAAAGAAAAGCCATGCATCATATTGGAGTTTTGTTTGTGCATTTAATAAATTAATAACATGGATAAAAATATAATAGTGGGTCGAAGATTTGGATTAAAACATAAATTTGAATTTGGAATTTAAAATGGAAAAGGAGAAAGAAATATTATAAAACACAAAATAAATTCATGAATAAATAACTCCCACACTAGTATGTTCAATAGGAGTAATTAATTTGAGTACAAATTATGCTACAAAATTTGAATTCGAATCCTATATTTGGAAATGAAAAAGAGAAAACAAATAGGGGAATAAAAAGAAAAGGTATAAAACCTGCACCTGGGCTGAATTAGCTGCTTGGCCCAATATGGCCCTTAAGCCTGCGCGGCCCATACGAGTAGTGGGGCACCGACTGGTGGGCCATTGTTGTCATTGGCCTGGGATCGCTACTAGGCAGGGTCCACAGGGCTGTCTCACACTATGCCATTCCACTTCTCGGCCTCCGGAACTCACTGACGAGCGGGCCCCCTTGTCGGCGTTCTCTCCTCAACCGAAAACCACCACGCGAAATCACCGCCGCGGCGAGAATTCTGGTCGGGTTCTGTTTCTCCACGACCGACGGCTCTGAGATAAATACTCGCACATCTACGGCTCTCACACCTTCCCCACTGTGTCTCGCACGTAAGTCCTGGGTGCCATCGTCGCTTGGATTTGGGTGCGACCAGCTTCGGCTGCCGCCATTAACATCAAGGGCGAGGTCACTGGGGAGTCCGCGTGAAGCATTGCCGCACGGCAACCTGGAAGCGAGGGTGTCGGCTTAATTGTACCGTGGTGGGGATTTTACAGTGCACGCTAGGTGGACAAACCGTGGATGAGCGCGGTCAGCATCTCACCGGACCGGGCCTTCATCGCCAAATCGAGCTGGGCACCGAGAATTCTAGTGAGAATCACCACTCTTGCCGTCTCCGCTTTATATTTCTGTGTCGGTAGTAGTTCTTAGGCTCGGGCTTTGGTCTATCAACAAGTGTGTCGGGTAGCGCTGGTGAGCCCATCACCGGAGGAGTGGGCATCGTCGTCAAGTTTAGTCGTGGGGGTAGGGAAGAAGATGAATGCATGGCTGTGTAGGGTAGGAGCAGAGGCGTCCAGGCGATAGATAGGGCTCAAATGGTGAGCTCGGAATAGTTCGTTGCCGCGTCTATGGTGCTCGGCCGTGGAGGATTAGCTGGAGAAAGAAAAAACAAGAGAGAGAGAGAGAGAACCAGTGAAGTAGAAGAAGGCCGACGACCGTTAATCCCGTGTTGTACGGTGGGGATCGAATGATCGTAGCCACTCAGCCAGATTGATGTGCAACCGTTAGATTCATTATCAACGTCCATGATGTGAGCCAGCGTACCGATTCGGCCGTGTCGATCTCGGCCAATGATCATCGAATGTGCGGGCGAAAGGAAACCATGCTTGTAGATCGTTGGATCGGGATCTTGCGCTCGCCGGCTCGTACCAGTTCGCATTATGATCTGGCACGTCTGATTCTGATCGGACGGCCAGAGATGGTCGATACCTCTTCGGCTGATAAATTTGCAACCGAGCCCCTCTATTTCTGGCCAATCAAACCGTCGTCCATCAGCGCGTTAGATCTGAGTCTGTGGGGTTTTTGCAAGAAAGCCCCTGGGCTTTCTGGAATTTGACGCGCAGTCCAGAGGGAAATAAAAATAGAGAAATAATTAGGGAAATAGATTTTTAGTACCAGAAATAATTCTAGAAACTTGTATAATTCATATTAAATTCATTTTAACTCCAAATTGACCGATTACAGTGGCATTAATTTTCTTTTAATATTGTTTATCACTTAGTAACTTTGTTTAGCCATGAAACTTGAACTAAAATTATTGACATGAGTTATGCTATTCCAAGTACTTGATAGATTCAGAAATTAATAACTAAATAAATATAACACCAAATTTAGTGGTTCTTGGTCCTATGATCTCGTTACGCAGCATAGAATATTATTATGCATTTTGATCTGTTGTTTGGTGTGATGTTAATTTTTGTTATACTATATATGTTTGTAATGATGCTAGTAGACGAGCAAGCTACTGAGGAGCCGAGGGTTCAGCAGGAGGAGACTGCTGAGCAGGAGCTCATTGAAGGCAAGTTGTGCCCTTGATCACTTCTTTTTACCCAGTCATGTTCTTATTAATCATAATGATCTGTATAGGTTAATTTTGATGGGACCCAATAGGTTACCCCAGTTTGACTATCTTTATGCCTTGATTACCACTGAACTTTTTGGTAGTACTTGCTATTGCTTTATGTGGTTTTGGGTATGGAGATACATTATTAATGATTACACTTTTATTATCAGTTTATTATTACTGTTTATGTTAAGATCATTATGTTAATGGGAACATGGAGCGACCATCCAGGAAAACAGTGCTACCACAAGGGTGGTATGCGATGCCCTTGGCTGATTAATTAGGAAAGCTTGTGGATGACTATTTTACCCGAAAGGGGCAAGGGCAATAGGGGAGTGGTTAGTGTAGGGAGGTCCTTGGGTTGATTTTGCTGCGATGGCGGTCACGCGAGGGATCCCTGCATTGGAGCTTCCTATAAACTGTAGCGGGTTTTCTGAAGCTAGTGAAACTTTGTAAATGCCTCATAGTGTTACCCTACCTCGCCTCCTCGGTAGAGGTGTATGGGATTGGCCTTCTCTTGGCAGATGGGTGACATGACTTGTGGGTAAAGATGTGCAACCTATGCAGAGTGTAAAACTGGTATGCTAGCCGTGCTCACGGTCATGAGCAGCTCGGACCCTCACATGATTAATTTATGGAATTAAATTCAATTTGTCATTTGCATCGTATTGGGATTATTTTATTATTACTATGGTTTGGTATTTACTTACACTTAGTAACTGCTAATAAAATTTTGACCAACTTATAAAAGCAATACTCATCTTCAACCTTTATTTTGTTGATGAGCCTTACACTTCACATGAACTCCCACCTTTGGTGAGTTCATGCACATTATTCCCCACAACTTGTTGAGCTATGAACGTATGTGAGCTCACCCTTGCTGTCTCACACCCCCCACAGGAGAAGAATAGGTGGTTCAAGAGGAGCCGCCTAACGAGGAGTTTGACTTAATCTAGGTGGCGTCTCCTAGTCAGCTTTGTGGTGCCAAGGAAATAAGATTTAGTTCATTTTTTATTTATCATTTATTTTGTAAGACTTCCGCTATGTAATAAGTACATTTATGATATTTATAACATTTATCTCTATGCACTCTGTTCTTATATGTGTTGTTCTTTCTTAGCGCACATATGAGATGCACCCGGCATTGTCCCTTAAATCTGGGTGCGACATGTTGTTTCTAGTGCACATGGGTAGATAGTTTGCCATGACCAAAGAATCTCTCCCACCTACAATGATGAATAGTTGATACAATCCAAGCCAATCGAAGGGGTTCATGCAGCCATCGTATGCTTCAATAGATGCTTTGAAGTTCTTGGGCCAGCTAACATGGCTCGGCGTACCCATGAAAACCTTGACAATAGAATCGAAAAGGTGACTCACATCATTGACCCGATTGCCCCCTAGGAGGGGCTTTGTAGCAAGAGTTGTCCTTCTACGTCCTAAAGCCGACATGATCCGAGCATCTACAGACTTCTTGGAGTTGGTGTGGTCGAGGTTGGTCTAACTCGGTGCGACGGTCCCAGCCACGAGTGGGTTACCGAGTCCTATCGGACAGAGATGGTTGCCGAGTTCAATATTGATAGGGTCAAGGGGAGATGTCCTATGTCCCATCTTGGCAGGGATGAGGAACAATGTATTGAGTTCCCTCTCGGTGGGGCGAGGAGAGATATCCTTGGATCTATCCTTCTATGTCAAATCGTCGGATGACTCGATGTCATCCGGAGCCATAGGTGCATTTGCACAAACCACCACATACACCATCATGTTGTGAATCTTCCATAGGTCGTCGTGGGCATATTGAGAGCACCTAGAGGGGGGTGAATAGGTGATCCTGTAAAAATCAAGTCTAAACAACACAAACTTGGTTTATAATAAATGTTAGTGGAATCAAAACCAAGGTGATGTGAATAAGAAGGAGAGAACTCTTCACTTGATTGTTCCTTTAGAATATGTATTGAACTTAGGAACAATAGCACAAGTGAATATATGAGAACTCTAGGAAAGAAAACAATCACAAAAAAGATGCACAAGTGACACTATGATTTTATCCTGTGGTTCGGCCAATGCCTACTCCACGTTGTGGTGACCTCCTTCGGTCAAGGATTGCAATCAATCCCTCTCAAGTGATCCAATGATCAAACTTGAGTACCACAGTTTTCTTCCTTATATCAAGTGTTTCCCTTTGTGAGGAATCTCCACAAGTTGGAGCCTCTCACCCTTACAAGATTGATCCCAATTAAACCACAAGAGTAAGGGAGGGAATAGAAACACACACAAGAGCTAGAGTCAAAGCAACGGCACGCACATGTCACACCCGGTTCCAGGGGGTAGAACCGAGCGCATAGCATATGTGTGCCAGGATCTATTTCCACACATATGTTGACGTCACAAGTGTAATATATCAAAAGAACAATGCATAAAAGCGTAAATAACGATTATATTAACATATTACACTTCGAACAGACATAATGTCTTAACCTTTATTCATCAAAGTACAGCGAGACATGGACATCCATCCACAGGAAGATGACCGGGGGTATCACTAGACTAGCATCCATGGAGCTCAGCATCATAACTTCATCTGCAAACTTCTGATCAAAATTAAGCAAGGGTGAGCTCACTTATGGTCGGGGCTCAGCAAATGGGGGAAAAGCTAATGCAGGTTTAACAAGGTGAGGCTAAGGTTGAGCAGTAAGCATTTTAGTTGGTCAACATTTTATTAACAACACCTGTCTTACTAATAAGTGTGAATCCCAAGTATTCCCATTAGACAAAGGTATAAGAGTATATCGAAAACACTTAAGTGAAACCACTTAAGCAAATCATTGGCAGATCATCGGATCTCGATTTATTTCCATCTTCAAGTTCAATTATCATGTGAGGAGTCCAGGCTGCTCATAACCGTGAGCATGGCTGATATATCAGTTTTAGACTCTGCAGAGGTGGTACAACTTTACCCACAAGCCGTGTATCCCCTCTAGCCTGGGTCGACCAAAATCCGTAAACACTTCCGAGGTGAGTGGCTAGGGATCCACTATGAGGCTTTGACAAAATACACTTAATACGAAGCAACCCGCTAAGGTTTCTAAAGACGATGGTGGTGGCCCCCTGGGTGAGGTACCTTAGCCAAGAATATGTCCCCATGTTAACGTGGGCTGCCAACACCTACCGCTCCGCCTCTTGCCCATATTTCAGGTAAGGTTGCCAAGCACTAAGCATATAAGGCTAATTACCAAAGCCAGAGCCATGATAGCACTCGTGGTTGCACTGTTATCCCGGGTGGTCACTCCATGTTCCAATTAAGATGCAATAATCTTGTTTAATCGTCGGATTAACAACAATAATGTAACTTACCATTTGGAACATTGATATCATCAGTTGGAGTAACATCATAAAGTTAAAGTTGTAGCAATAGCATAGCTACTATATTAAATCATAAACCCAGGTTAACAAGGAATAAGGTTGGAAAGGTTAGGTGTATCTGAATAGGTAACCCATCAAATTATGCATATATATCAAAGAATAAACTTTATTAAATGTATTGTTTGGGATCAAACAGAGTATGCAGAGGGAGAAGTCCACTTGCCTTGCTTATTGAAAACTTGAGGTCCTTCCACGGATAGGAATAGATCTTGATTCTTAACTACTAGGTCAACCACTGAATATCACACAAACAAACAAGAAGAACAAACACCACTCAATAACATACAACATTCACCATACGTAAAGCTAAAAGAAAGCCTAACGAAAAGAGCGTTCGCTTTTCAAAAACATTACACGCAAGGGTTATAATAAAAAGGTATTCATTTTTCTAAAATGGGTGATTTATACTTTATAAAACAAGACATGAGCTTAAAAGTATATTAATTAAAATCTACAAATATTAAGTTCACCAATTTAATCTTTTATAAATCGTCATATGTGATATGTCTAAGATTAAGGGTTTATAAGACGATAAAACATGTAATAACAATATTAAACATTTTTAACCTTCTAGAAAAGATATAGGTTATATATCTAAGGTTAATGAGTTATGAAACACATTATTAGACATTACTTTTATAAAAAGATTATAAATAGATTAAACAACTTTTTATGTGAAAAGATCATAATTGTAATATTAATCACCTATTTAAGACGAGTTAGGTTATGGATCTTAAGTGGATTTTCATGCAAAAGATAATAAACAAATAACTATCTTTTATTTTCATTAGAAAACACATAGCCTATATTATTATATTTGAAGTCAATATTAAATAACATTTTAAGTTATAAAGGAACTTAAATTCTTATTACTTTATTTTATTCTTTAGAAAAAGCTAAGTGATTCGTATATAATGTGCACTAAATTCTATGAAATCATTAATCATGCCATAAGTTTAGTTATGAACCAATTGACTATAGGTTTGATTAATAAATTATGATAAAGGATAATTAATCTATAAATTACCTTTAATTCTATTGTATGAACAAAAGATCTAATTCATTAGAAAGGAAGTTATGTATAAACTAACATTTTAATTTATAAAAGCACTGGCCTTCGTTATCTTTTAATTAAGAAAATAATCTATTAATTGGATATATATTTATCTTCTATTTTTATTAAGAAACATATGGTCTACATATTCTTTTAAGTTTCTATTTAACACGGCTATACTTAAACATCTATAACGAACCTTGTTACATATAATATCTATTAAAAAGGTCATTTTAAACTAGAAACAGGTTATCTAATTCTATAGTAAGAAACCTACGTTTACTAACATAACTATCAATTTCTTTATTAGAAAAGTATGAGCGCCTAATTAAGTCATTTTAACATTATTATAAATTCTACTATTTCGGTTTTTCTCCTTTTCTTTTTTAAATAGAATTTATACGTGTAACTAAAAATTGTTTATTTAATTCCTCTAACATTAATATACTAAGAATTAATTGTAAATTACTAAATGGCACTTTTAATAACCTATTCATGGTTATTATGACATAAATGAGCATTTTACTATTCTAACTAATTAAGTGCTATACTTATGAATTCATTTATCATGAATACTAAATATATTTTTATCTGACTAACATACGTGGCCTCGGTGTAATGACTTAACCAATTCATAAAAATAAACTAATTATTACCTAATTATTTATACTATGAATAGTGATCTCCTTTTAGTTTTATCTTTTCTTTCTAAAACAAAAATGTCATTAATAAACAAAACATCTAATAATACATTAAACCACTGTTTATACTATAGTATTTGTATTGTTATAAATTTTATACCACTTACTAATTATGTGTTAAGAAGAGTTTTTATTATCTATTTAGTGAGTTTAAATGAACTTATGAATATAAACTTTTAGACAAATTCGTCATAAACAAAATTAACTAAGATATTATTTATATAAAACACATGTGTCTACCAAATTTTGTCATACTTCTTTTAAATCCTAAATTCTAAAACAATTGGAAACAAATAACATGAATGATGTTAATATACTAATTCATCGCGAATACTAAAAATCAATTGCTCGCATACATGAATTCAAAATCATAATATTCCAAAACACAACAAATAATTACCAAATTCATGAATTAATTCAAACTGTGATTTTGGAGTTAATAAAAATATTTGGGTTGTTTTCAACCTTGTGGTGAATGGATGGATTTGATCACGGTGAGGCGAGGCGTGGATGGTCCGGTTGGTGTGCTGCGCGATCGCGTCGACGACGGACGACGTAACTCCGGTGATGCGTTCGGATGGCGGGCACGAATTCCGGTGAGGTTCCACAGATGGCGAACGGTGTGAACGAACTCCGGCGAGGTTCCGGCGACGGCAGTGAGCTCCGGTGGCGAGGGAGAGAACGAGGAGGGAGTGAGAGAGGGAGATCGGGCAGGGAGAGGGAGAAGGCTCAGCTTCCAATTTATAGAGAAAGGGGAGAGAGAGAGAGCCAGGGAGAGGGAAGAAACGGCCGGCATCATCAAGCACGCATTCATCAACGAAGGGATTAATGGGAGAGGAGTAATGGCTCCATTGAAGTTTCTTGAACGCAGAGGAAACGGTCGGGGCTGCTCGGCTTCTGTTGTGCTCGCGGTCGTCGCGCGGTCGGGTTGGGCGCTCGCTGCGCGGTGCAGGGGCTCGGTCGGCGCCTGGGTTGCGTCGGGACTAGGCAGCGAGGTCGCGTGGCGTATCGGGGTGGCTCGCTTGGTGACCTAGGCGCGTGGCTCGGGTCGTGCAGGCGTCGAGCGGGATTGCGAGGCGGGCGCTCGGCCGGTCAGGCTGCATGGCCTGAGCAGGGCTGGCTCGGCGGCATCGGGCTGGGGCGCAGGCAGGTCCTCTTGTGCGCGCGAGAGAGATAGGAAAGGAGGAGAGGGGCAGGGAGGAGGGAGAGAGAGGGCCAGGGAATGGCGGCGGCTTGGAGACAGGGAGCAGGGGCGGCGCTGAAGCTCCTGGCGGCGGCTAGGATTAGGGTAGCCAGGGAGAGAGTGGCGGCCGGCCCTTACATGGGTCTAATGGGCCGATTAGTTTAGGTTTGTTTTTTTTCTTTTTTTTATTTCGAAATACCTATTCAAATAACCATAAAAATTCATACTATTCAACCAAAATCATTTATAAATAAAATATTATTTCTTAGACTAATATTTATTATATTATTTATGTGAATTTTAATTTAAGAAGAAATGATATTCAATATTAAAAATTACTTATGAGAAATTAAAAATCATTCCGAATGAAATAAATAACAAACACTTCAATGGAAAATTTATTATCATAAATACCATTATTAACTAAAGGTATTAGTTTTACTTAATGATTTTCATAGTGTCACAGCACACAAGTCAAGAAACGCACACAGGAAACAACACAGCGAAGTCACAGCTTAAACACGTGCTCAAATCTCAATCATAATGAATCGAATGCGTGCTTACGGAGTCTAAGCGTTGTAGGATGTTAAATGGAGGCTTGGTGTCCTGCTCCATGTGCCTTGGGATCCTTTTATAGCCCTAAGGCAGCTAGGAGCCATTGGAGCTCCATTTGGAAGGCCATTGTTGCCTTCTGTCCGCTGGCGCACCGGAATGTCTGATGCACACTGGATAGTGAACAATACGTGCATAGGGCGCAACAAAGAATCCCCTAATTGGCTGGTTTCCGCTTCTGGGGGGGCACTAGACTGTCCGGTGCGCCTGTTGACCGTTGGCCAACGTTGACGTGGCCACTACCGTTGGCTGGTACACTGAACTGTCCGGTGCCTCGCGTGGACCGTCTGGTGAATTATAGTCGACGTAGACTGAAAAATTCGAGACTGTTTGGTGCACACCGGACTGTCCGGTGGGTGGCATCGGACCGTCCGGTGCTACGCAGTCCAGCAGCTTTTCCCCGTTTCTTCCTTTGTCTTCTTTTGTTTCTTTTGGACTTGACTTAGCTGAGTCCCTAGCACTTAGGCAAATATGATTAGCACCCAAATCAAATGACTCAGTGTCCAGAACATACCTTTTAGCTTGATCCATATAGCTTTGCGCTAAGTCCTCTTGCAAGCTCATTTTGCTTCAAACACTTTTCCTTCAACATCATGTTAGTTCAAATATAATGTGTTGTGCATCTAATCACCAAAACAATATATAAATAGCCCAAGGGCACATTTCCCTTTCAATCTCCCTCTTTTTGGTGATTTATGCCTCACATCAAAAGGCAACCCAAAATGAACTAACATACTCAAAAGAGCTAAGAAGAGCAAATTGATGTCAAATTGAAGACAAATAAAATCATCAAAGGATTTGGCATATTTGGATCACTTTTGCCACCACTTGGATTATTTTCGCAAAATAAATTCATTTTCCTATCTCTATGTCAAAGATACTTGTTTTGGCAAATCAAAAGATCTTTCAAGAGTCATTTTGCTCGAATACCAAAAACTCCCCATTTTCCCATAATTGAATTTCTCCCCCATAAGATAATTGTTTTTGCAATAAGTAAGTTTTGATCAAACACCAAGAATCTAACACTAAAATTTTGAAATTCACAAGTGGTTGGCTGATCCAGTTGCTTTGGCCTTAATTTCTCCCCCTTTGGCATTAAGCACCAAAATAGAAGAACTATTAGGCCCTTTTCACCCCATTGCCTCACAAAAATTGCAAATAAAATCAAGGCAATGAGAAAACACAGATAAAAACTTGGGACAAGATACATTGATACCGGAATGCAGTGGAAGCCCCTTCTTTGTCCAAGTTCACCTTTTCCCTTTTAATGCCATCTTTGAGACTAGATCAGTATTACTCAAGCAAATACATTAGTCTCAAAAGGATCAAGTTGTAGTATAATCCTCCCCCTAAACATGTGCATCATGTGCATAGGGACTTGTGAGGTCCGGGGATGACTTGTACAACTTGAACACCAAAAATAAGCAAATAAAGACAGTAATGCTTAAAGTAACATGATCCATGGCATAAAACACATGTATGTTATAGATCAATCCAAGTTCCATGAATCTAAGACATTTAGCTCACTATGCAACCTGTAAAACCTTTTCTCATCTAAAGGCTTGGTGAAGATATCGGCTAGCTGGTTCTCGGTGCAAATATGATAAATATCGATATCTCCCCTTTGCTGATGGTCACTTAGAAAGTGATGCCGGATGTTTATGTGCTTAGTGTGGCTGTGTTTAACAGGATTATCCGCCAAGCAGATTGCACTCTCATTATCACATAGGAGTGGGACTTTGCTCAGATTGTAGCCAAAGTCCCGGAGGGTTTGCCTCATCCAAAGTAGTTGCGCGCAACACTGGCCTACGGCAACATACTCGACCTCAGTGGTGGATAGGGCAACAAATGTTTATTTCTTAGATCTCCAGGACACCAAGGACCTTCCCAGAAACTGACAAGTCCCTGATGTGCTATTCCTATCAACCTTGCATCCGGCATAGTCGGAATCTGAATATTCGATTAAGTCAAAGGTAGACCCCTTAGGATACCATATCCCAAAGCAAAGGGTAGAAACTAAATATCTAAGAATTCGCTTCACGGCCACAAGATGACATTCCTTGGGGTCAGATTGAAATCTAGCACACATGCATATGCTAAGCATAATATCCGGTCTACTAGCACAAAGATAAAGTAAAGAACCTATCATAGACCGGTATGCCTTTTCATCAACGGACTCACCTCCTTTGTCGAGGTCCAAGTGTCCATCTGTTCCCATCGGTATCTTAGCGGGAGTTGCATCTTTCATCCCAAACCTCTTGAGTAAGTCTTGAGTGTACTTTGTTTGGTAGATGAAGGTGCCTTCCTTGAGTTGCTTCACATGGAATCCAAGGAAGTAGTTCAACTCGCCCATCATAGATATCTCAAATTTCTACATCATCACCCTACTAAACTCCTCACAAGACTTCTGATTAGTAGAACCAAATATTATGTCATCGACATATATTTGGCATACAAACAAATCACCATTACAAGTCTTAGTAAAGAGAGTAGGATCAACTTCCCCAATCTTGAAAGCATTAGAAATAATAAAATCTATAAGGCATTCATACCATGCTCTTGGGGCTTGCTTAAGTCCATAGAGTGCCTTAGAGAGCCTGTAGACATGGTTGGGATACCTGTCATCCTCGAAGCCAGGGGTTGTTCCACATACACTTCCTCCTTGATTGGTTCATTAAGGAAGGTGCTCTTCACGTCCATTTGAAACAACTAAAAAGAGTGGTGAGCAGCAAAGGCCAATAATATACGTATTGATTCGAGCCTAGCTACAGGAGCAAAAGTCTCCTCAAAATCCAAACATGTGACTTGAGCATAACCTTTTTCCACAAGTAGAGCTTTGTTCCTTGTCTCCACCTCGTGTTCATCTTGCTTGTTGCGGAACACACACTTGGTTCACACAACATTTTGCCTTGGACGTGGCACTAGGCTCCATACTTCATTTTTCTTGAAGTTATTGAGCTCTTCATGCATGCCCAACACCTAGTCTGGATCCTGTAAGGCTTCTTCTACCCTGAAAGGCTCAATAGAAGAAACCGACGAGTAATGCTCACAAAAGTTAGCTAAACGTTAGCGAGTAGTTACTCCCTTGCTGATGTCACCCAGAATTTGATCCACCGAGTGGTTTCTTTAAATGGTTTCCTAGACTTGAGTTGGAGGTGCTTGTTGTGCTTCTTCCTCCTTATCCTTTTCTTCATGTGCTCCCCCTAGATTTATGCCTTCATCTTGAGGTACTTATTCCTCATCTTGAGTTGAGGAATGCACCAATGTTGAGGAAGATGGTTGATCTTGATTTTGTTGTTCCTATGGTCGCACATCACCTATTGCCATAGTTCGCATTGCGGCTGTTGGAATTTCATCCTCATCTACATCATCAAGATCAACTTGATCTCTTGGAGATCCATTAGTCTCATCAAATACGAAGATGTAGCATTTTGCTCCCAAATACACAAAAGTATGAAACATTAGGTTTGTTACCAGTTAGGAGTTCATACGATGTCTTATTGAGGAGGCGATGAAGATAGAGCCGGTTTATGGCATGGCAAGCTGTATTTACAGCTTCCGACCAAAACCGCTCTGGCGTCTTATATTCTCCAAGCATTGTCCTCGCCATGTCGATTAGCATCCTATTTTTCCTCTCTACTACACCATTTTGTTGTGGTGTATAGGGAGCGAAGAACTCATGCTTGATGCCTTCCTCCTCAAGATATTCTTCCAATTGAAGATTCTTGAACTCAGATCCATTATCGCTCCTTATCTTCTTCACCTTGAGCTCAAACTCATTTTGAGCTTTCTTTAGGAAGCACTTTAAAGTACCTTGGGTTTCTGATTTATCCTGCAAAAAGAATACCCATGTGGAGGAGTTCCAGTGGTCTTGACGTTGTCATTACGTTCTTGCTTTGATGAGTAGTTCCCACCCGCTTTCCTGCCTGGCACGCTGCATAAGGTCTGTCTTTCTCAAAACAGACATCGGTTAGTCCTAACACATGTTCTCCCTTTAGAAGCTTATGAAGATTCTTCATTCCAACATGTGCTATGCAGCAGTGCTAGAGCCAGCCCATATTATTCTTAGCAATTAAACATGCATCTAGATCGGCATTTTCTTTAGAAAAATCAACTAAGTAGAGCTTGACATCTAATACACCTTTAAAAGCTAATGAATCATCTCTTCTTCTAAAGATAGATACATCAATATTTGTAAATAAACAATTATATCCTATATGACATAATTGACTTACAGAAAGCAAATGGTAACCGAGCGATTCTACTAGGAACACATTAGAAATTGAATGCTCGATAGTGATGGCTATTTTGTCCAAACCTTTGACCTTGCCATGATTCCCATCTCCAAAGATGATCGTGTCTTGGGAATCCTTGTTCTTGACATAGGAGGTGAACATTTTCTTCTCCCCCATCATGTGGTTTGTGCATCCGCTATCAATAATCCAGCTTGTGCCCCCAGATGCATAAACCTGTAAGGTAATTTAAGCTTGGGTTTTAGGTACCCAACTCTTGTTGGGTCCTACAAGGTTAGTCACATAAGACTTTGGAACCTAGATGCAAGTTTTGTCTCTCTTGCACTTAGGCCCCAAATTTCTAGCAACTACTTTATCATTTTTGCACATAAGAACAAATGAAGCATCATATGTTTGATAAAGCATGTTTGGTCCATTCCTAGGAGCATGAGAAGCAACATGATGAACATGGAAACTAGGTCTATTCCTACCATGAGCATAAGAAGAGCTAGATGATGCAAACATGGCATGAGAATCAAAAGCATCATGACGTACAGGTAAAACAACATGATTATAACACCTATCATGATGAGCAACACTAGAAACATTCTTAACATGAGCATAAGGATAGGCATGGTTCTTTTTGTCATGTGAAGAATGAGAGCTACTAGCCATAGGAACCTTCCCTTTCTCGTTGAGATTGGAGGTCCTTTGGGTTGTTAAGTTCTTGGTTTCCTTTTGGAAACCAAGTCCATCCTTAATGGAGGGGTGTCTACCAATGATGTAGGCATCCCTAGCAACTTTTAGCTTTTCATAATCACTCTTGCAAATTTTAAGTTGACCATTAAGATTAGTAACATCATTATTCAACTTAAGAATAGTGGAAGGATGTGTATTGCAAGCATCAATATCAAAAGTTACACCTATTACAAATAGACACATGCTCCATAGAAGAACTAGCCACATTTACTTTTTCTAGCTTAGCATTTAAATTAGTATTTAAACTCTTAAGACTAGAAATAGAATCATGGCAAGTAGATAGCTCAGAACATAATAATTCATTTTTCTTAGTTTCTAGAGCAAGAGATTTTTGAACACTAATAAATTTATCATATTCCTCATAAAGAATATCTTCTTATTTTTCTAACAACCTATCTTTCTCATTAAGGGCATCAATTAGTTCATTGATTTTATCTACTTTAGATCTATCTAAACCCTTAAAGAGATCACTATAGTCTACATCATCATCAGATTCCTTATCACTAGAAGAAGTATACTTTGGGGTATCTCATGTACATACCTTCTTCTCCTTAGCCATGAGGCTCGTGTGATGTTCGTTGGGGAAGAGGGAGGACTTGTCGAAGGCGGAGGCAGCTAGTCCTTCATCATCGGAGTCGGATAAAGAACAGTCGGAGTCCCATTCCTTGCCAATGTGTGCCTCGCCCTTCGCCTTCCTATAGTTCTTCTTTTTCTTCTTCTTCCATTTCTTTTCTTGTCCCTGGTCATTTTCATTACCGGGACATTGTGCAATAAAATGACCGAACTTACCACTTTTGAAGCAGGAGCAATTTTCCTTTGATTTGTTCTTGTTGGGATACTCCTTGCGTCCTTTCAAAGCGGTCTTGAAGCGCTTGATTACAAGTGTCATTTCCTCTTCATTGAGCCTGACAGCCTCAACTTGTGTCACCTTGTTAGGTAGCGCCTCCTTGCTGCTTGTTGCCTTGAGGGCAACGGGCTGCGGTTCGTAGAGTGGAAGCGAACCATTTGCAATATCATCCACATACCTTGCTTCTTAACCATCATACGCCCACTTACAAATTTTCTGAGAATTTCCTCGAGCGTCATCTTGGTGTACCTAGGATTCTCATGGATAAGATTTACAAGATGAGGATCAATAATAGTAAATGACCTTAGCATATCGAACGACGTCACGATCTGTCCATATTGTGCTCCCGTAACTTCAGATCTTGTTCACCAGGGTCTTGAGCCTGTTGTATGTTTCGGTTGGCTCCTCTCCCCTTTTCATGGTGAATCTCCCAAGCTCACCTTCTACCAACTCCATTTTGGTAATCATAGTGACATCGTTTCCCTCATGAGAGATCTTGAGGGTGTCCCAAATTTGTTTGGCATTGTCCAAGCCGCTGACTTTTTTGTATTCATCCCTGCATAGAGGTGCTAGCAAAACAGTAGTAGCTTGGGCAATTTTATGAATGTTTTCATTAATTAATACAGGATTGTCACTACTGTCAAATTGCATTCCATTTTCCACAATTTCCCAAATACTAGGATGGAGAGAAAATAAATGACTATGCATTTTGTGGCTCCAAAAAGAATAGTTTTCTCCATCAAAGTGATGGGGTTTACCGAGAGGAATAACAATAAATGAGCATTCGAATTATAAGGGATGCGAGAATAATCAAAAGAGTAGTTCTGATTAACCATTTTCTTTTTCGACGAAGAGTCTTCGTCGTCGTCATCCCTTGGTGAAGAAGAGGAGGCGTCGTTGTCGTAGTAGATGATCTTCTTAATGCGTCTCTTCTTCTTCCCCTCCTTTCTCTTGTTGTTTGAGCCTGAGTCAGTGGGCTTGTCACCTTTTGGCTCATCAACATAGAGAGTATCCTTCTCCTTGTCGTTGATCACCATCCCCTTTCCTTTAAGATCCATCTCTCGGGTTATTAGTCCCTGAATGAAGAGTACAACTCTGATACCAATTGAGAGCACCTAGAGGAGGGGGGTGAATAGGTGATCCTATAAAATCAAGTCTAAACAACACAAACTTGGTTTACAATAAATGTTAGTGGAATCAAAAGTAAGGTGATGTGAATAAGGAGAGAACTCTTCACTTGATTGTTCCTTTAGAATATGTATTGAACTTAGGAACAAAAGCACAAGTGAATATATGAGAACTCTAGGAAAGAAAACAATCACAAAGAAAGATGCGCAAGTGACACAGTGATTTTATCCCATGGTTAGGCCATTGCCTACTCCACGTTGTTGTGACCTCCTTCGGTCAAGGATTATACTCAATCCCTCTCAAGTGATCCAATAATCAAACTTGAGTACCACGATTTTCTTCCTTATATCAAGTGTTTCCCTTTGTGAGGAATCTCCACAAGTTGGAGCCTCTCACCCATACAAGATTGATCCCAATTAAACCACAAGAGTAAGGGAGGGAATAGAAACACACATAAGAGCTCAAATCTCAATCACAATGAACTGAATGCGTGCTTGCGGAGCCTAGGCATTGTAGGATGTTAAATGGAGGCTTGGTGTCCTTCTCCATGTGCCTAGGGGCCCATTTCATAGCCCTAAGGCAGCTAGGAGTCGTTGGAGCTCCATTTGGAAGGCCATTGTTGCCTTCTGTCCACTGGCGCACCGGACAGTTAATAGTACGCGCACGGGACACGATAAAGAATCCCATGACTAGTTGTTTTCCACTTCTGGGGGGCATCGGACTGTCCGGTGTGCTTGTTGACTATTGGCCAGCGCTGATGTGGCCACTAGCCGTTGCGCGACTGGTACACCGGACTGTCCGGCGCCTCGCGCGGACCGTCCAATAAATTATAGCCGACATAGACTAAAAAACCCAAGAGCAGCGAGTTTGGGCTAGACCGTGAGCCGGACTATCCAGTGCACACTAGATTGTCCGGTGGTGGCACCAGACTGTCTAGTGCTACGCAGTCCAGCACCTTTTCCCTGTTTCTTCCTTTGTCTTCTTTTGTTTCTTTTGGACTTGACTTAGTTGAGTCCCTCGCACTTAGACAAATATGATTAGCACCCAAATCAATTGACTCAGCGTCTAGAACATACCTTTTAGCTTGATCCATATAGCTTTGCATTAAGTCCTCTTCCAAGCTCATTTTGCCTCAAACACTTTTGCTTCAACAACATGTTAGTTCAAATATAATGTGTTGTGCATCTAATCACCAAAACAATATAGAAATGGTCCAAGGGCACATTTCCCTTTCACATCTACATTGTTATATGATAGCAGTGGGGTGACCCTATTCAATAGGAGTTTTATCATCTTGATTTTCTAGGTTAGTGTGGTATAGACATGCTGGCATTGAAAGTCAACAATCTAGATCTGGTCATGCATGTCTCAACCATGTTGATGTAGTTCTTCCTAAGTTTTGCATCTTCTGGTTGTCTGGTTGTCACTGTCACCTTCATGATCTTAGGGTTCAATCATATATTCTCTAGAATCTGGTATGAAGACGAATCGATCTTCTAAGCAATAAGAATTCAAGTTTGAGCCACAACTGCTATCCAAATCGATACAAAGTGCGAGTCCCAATAGATGTTGTGATGGAAACCGAGTAGAAGTGCCGATTAGATCAGTTTGATCATGCACTCCCAATGTCGATGTCGCTAGGGCGTCATGTACTAGTTTGAGATGCCCAAGTGTGTTGCTTATGAACTAGATGGTGCTAAAGAAGTTTTTTTGATATCGCCTAGGTGTTAGGTACTATCTTGAGATGCACATGCACATCACCAACAAACTTGAGGTTTCCAAAGATGGTTTTCTCTCCTTGTGCGAAGCCCATGGATGCCATTAGATCTACAATGGTTAGTGTGATTCCCCTACAATGATCAGTGCTAACTATCAATGATTATTCAATGGATCAAGAACCAATTAGGGTGGATTGATCCATAACTGACTCTGATACTAATTGAAGGACCAATGAGGCGACCGAAGGGGGGTGAATGGGAGCCACTAAAAACTCCTAACCTTGTGAGCACCGTGACTTGATCCCAATCTTCCACACGAACCCCAAAATAGACACAAAACAACATAGTACTGTACAGATCAATCAAGTGTTAGTTGACTATACCAAAATACTAGAGAAGGAACTGTTCAACTGTTTGTAGAAAACCAGAAGCAGAAACGTAGAAAGAGGCAAGCAGAAGTGTCGCATAGGGGAGCGACAGTGTCGCACAGGCAAATTTGCTTAGGATCTCTTCAAACTATATAGGAAGCAGGTCCTGACAAAAAGGAGTTGTTTTGTGGAGTATGAATGTGATAAATCAAAAATCCATATGCAGATCAAAAATCCTGAGAAGGATGAGGTTTTGTTGGGGTTTTCTCAAATGAGATTAACTGGGATCATAATTAAAAACTACTGAAACAGGTTATATGCAGTGACCCAAATAGTATATCTCACCCCTCAAGAATCTCCAACAACAAATACAACTCAAGAACTCGATGGTTCTTCCACAAATCCAAAGAGAGAAGAAAATGGAAGAAGCGAAGGCAAAATCAAACAATAAACTGCGACGCACACAAAACTGAGCACATTATTTGAACCAACTCTATGGATGGATTGGCCACCCTTCCTTTGAATGATGAGTTGATTATTACAAATACACAGATGAGAACAAAACACATGTGGATCTCTGGCTAAAATTAGGAAATTGAAAACTAGAGTTTTCTAAACAAAGCCAAATGTGCTAGCCAAAGAGATGTAGCCGACAGAGATGGCTACACACAACAACCGTTCCACCTATTTATAGAGAGTTATTTCACTAGTCTAAACTACCCCAAGATACATAGAGCTCATCCACTTAATCGGGGGCATAATGGGCCAACTCCTAGAATATGCACCTAATGACCACTCACTCCACACGAAGTTGCTTCGCCTTGATGCCCCCTTCGCGAAGACGGTACATGCCACCTCTGTTTCCTGCTGGAACTACATCGCCGAGTTTTGAATAGAGGTGTCAATGGGGAACTCCCCACTAGGTTTGGACACTCGACGCCTATCTCCATGAACTATACTCACCCCCATCCCCTTACCTATACCCATACCCATCATGGGTATAAGATTCATCATGTCCTCATCCCCATTTGGGTATCAAGTCCCAATGGGTCCCCATCTCTGACAAGAAAATCATTGTCACATTATATTTTGTATGACATTAATAGCCACACGACATCAATAAAACACTAATAAATCTTACATGTAACAAGAAAAAACATTGTTTAACCATACAAAACAGCAAAACACAAAGAGACACACTGACTGGTGGGTAGGGCGGATGGTTGTTGGTCGCCTAGGTTGGGTGGATGGGTGCTTAGAAGAGTTGGAAGAGGTGAGGTTAGTTGTTGTGCTTATTGCCTATTAGATTGCAGACCTAATTTTATTGGATGAATATTACCCATGGGTAACCGGGTTCAGATGATTGCTTTCTAAACCCATACCCGCTTACCAAATGGATGAGGATTTTGTCCCACATTTATACCCATGGGGACAAATTTTGTCACACACGTTAACCCTAATAGGGAAATTTCCCATGGGTTAGCGAATATCGGGTCCCCATTGGGATCTCTAATTTTGAGGCCCAAACTCAGCAAAACCTGCCATCCATAGCGCTAGGTGGTTTTGAGGCTCAACCACCAAACCACCGTGAGTCGCGTACCACATATGTGTCCCCCATGTCCTGGACACGTGTCCCACTAATCCGCGACCGTGCCGATGACACGATCCGCTCTGCACGTCTTCACATCGGTGCTTGTCCTAGGTGTCAGCCACCACGACTAGTCACTCGCCTTCTCTAGTCCCTCAATAAAGTCCCAGCACTCGTCCTTCACCACTTCTAGTCCATCGGCATGAACTGTAACACCCGGTTTTAAAGGACAAAACTGGGTGCATCTCATACATGCGCCAAGAAGACAACATATATAATAACAGAGTGTATAGAGATAAATGTCATAAAACATCAGAGTATTTATTACATAGCAGAAGACTTATTACAAAGTAAAAGAATAAATATAAAACGAACTAAGGATCGTCGGCGCCAATGTCGACTGAGAAACGCCACCTAGATCAAGTCGAATGCCTCAGTGTTAGGCGGCTCCTCTTTGACCACCTGTTCTTCTCCTGTGGGGGGGTGTGAGACAGCAAGAGTGAGCTCACATACGTTCATAGCTCAACAAGTCGTGGGGAATAATGTGGCATGAACACACCAAAGGTGGGAGTTCATGAAGTGTAAGGCTGATCAATGAAATAAAGGTTGAGGCTGAGCATTGCTTTTATAAGTTGGTCAAAATTTTATTAGCAATTACTAAGTGTAAGTAAATACCAAACCTTAATAATAATAAAGAACAGTAATAGTAAAATAATCCCAAATGCGATGCAAATGTCAAATTAAATTTAAGTTCCATAAATTAATCATGTGAGGGTCCGAGCCGCTCATGACCGTGAGCACGGCTAGTATACTAGTTTTACACTCTGCAGAGGTTGCGCATCTTTACCCACAAGTCATGTTACCCATCTGCCAAGAGACGGCCAATCCCATACACCTCTACCGAGGAGGCGAGGCAGGGTAACACTATGAGGCCTTTACAAAGTTCCACTAGCTTCAGAAATCCCGCTACAGTTTATAGGAAGCTCCAGTGCAGGGTTCTTTCCTGACCGCCATCGCAGCAAAATCAAACAAGGACCTCCCTACACTGACCACTCCCCTACTGCCCTTGCCCCTTTCGGGTAAGGAAGACCTCCACTAGCTTTCCTAGTTAATCAGCCAAGGGCGTCCCATTAAACCCTTGTGGTAGCACTGTTTTCCCGGGTGGTCGCTCCATGTTCCCATTAATTTAATGATCTTAACATGAACAGTAATAATAACAAGATAATAACAGGATAATCATGAGTAGTGTATCTCCATACCCAATCCACATAAAGCAATAGCAAGTACTACCCAAAAATATTTCAGGGGTGAACAAGGTATAGAGGTAATCAAAACTGGGGTAACATAAAGGATCCCATCAAAATTAACCTATGCAGATCATTAAAATTAATAAGAACATGGCTGGGAAAAGTAGGTGATCAAGGGCACAACTTGCCTGGCACTTGAGATTCCAGGTACCAACTTGCTTTTCAGATAACACGTGTCCTCGCGCTAGTCGTAGCAATACAGACAGACATGATATGGACAAAATTAACATCACACCAAACATAAGTACAAACTGAATAATAATGTTCTACGCGTAGCTACAGGATCGCGGGTTCAAAAACCACTAAAATCGGAGTTACGGTCACCGAGTTATGATTTTATGTAGTTATTAAGTACCTAGAATAGAGTAATTCATGTGAATAATTTTAAATCAAGTTTCATGGTTAGATAAAGGCACTAGGTGATAAACAATACTTAAACAAAATTAATTCCACTGGAATGAATCAATTTGGAGTAATGGATTTTAAGTTATGAATTTCTAAAGGTTTTATGTATTTGATACAAGATTGAATAAGAGATACATTTTAATATGGTTTTTATGTCAAAACAGAGGCATTAAGTGATAAACAACATTATTACAAAATTATAGAAACTGGAATGGGTCAATTTGGACCAAGTATGAATTTTCTATGAATAAAATGAGTTTATGGAATTGTTTTCATATTAAAAATCAATTTCTGTATTCATTTACCTATTTTATGAGTTATCTGGATCGAGCTTCAATTAAATCAAAACACAGGGGGTCTGGTATAAATATTCTTGAGACATAGGGCGCCCCTCAATTGGACGGCGGGTTGATTCTAATAAATATCAGGGACTTATAAGGAAAAGGCGCCCTGCGAAGAGGTATCGGCCATTTCTGGCCGTCGGATCTGTTTTCAAGGGACAGGATTAGATCGGCGTATTATGCGAACCGGACCACATTATAGCCGTCGGATGATCGATCCACGGCTCCTATCTAATAGCGCGAAGGGATATACTTCATCCGATCGCATCCATTCGTTCTCGGATCCACGGCTCACGTTGAACCGAACCCCGACTCCTAACCTGGGTCACCTATTTCTCATCCAACGGCCGACAACCATCATCTATTATCAGCCACTCATCTAGATCTAACGGCGCAACGCGTTTCTTCAACCTTACGCCGCCACCCAGGGCAGCGCGCACGTGAACGCGGTGGCGCTCACACCGGCGACCAGTGATCTAGGATTCTAGTGCGTCTTCTTTAATCCCAGCTGGTGCTACGCGAAGCTGAGTGAGCACCGAGGATAGGGGCGGGTACATACCGGTGGTTAGACCATGTAGAAGCTCGTTCACCCAGGCGCGGCGGCTCGGTCGCGAGCACCGGAATCGGACGACAAAGTTCCGATCACCCGCATGAGTCGTGAAGGGGGGTATCCAAGCCAAATCTCGACCGTCTTCCCTGATCCGATGGCACACATATATTCTCCCTCCCCCAGCTGAGGCGGAGGCGCATGGAGCTGCCCACGGTGGCGCCATCGTCGGAATCCAGGATTCGACTCCCTGGAGCCCGATTCCCCGAAATTGGTTGACGCAATATGATGCCGAGGCCATGGCGAACGCAGCAATGCAGGATTCACTGGCGATTGTGCGATGGCGAGGTCCAATTTCTATGCCCTGCGGCAATGGCGGCCCTGCCACGAGCACCACCACAGTTGAGCACCGATTCCCCACACCGACCACGAGGAGACAACCCAACATTATTTGGAGGGTCAAGGTAGTTGCGGGGCTGGGCTCGGGTGCTCAGCCGAGCTTCTCCTCACTCATGGCCATGGTGGCTACGCGATGCGGCAAGGTGGGAAGGGCACCCAGGACCTAGTGCACGACCCAATATAGTCTGGGGAACGCCTGCGAACCGAGGCTCACACGATTAAATTGGGGATCGAGTCCGTGCCGAGAGGGGAACGGTCATGGCGAACTCACAGGCGCCATCCGCGGCGAGATCCGCCATATCCGTGGAGACGACGACCGGTAAACGAGGGCCCACAGGCAGCGGTGGTGTTAGCAACGTGAGGCATGAGTCTCTGTCGTGCGGGCCCAACCCGTCAGGGCGACTGCGCGCGTGGGAGAAGCTGACACGGGCGCAGGGAGTTAGCTGGGCCAGTTTTCGGCCCACAACACAGGTTAGTCTTCTTTCTTTTTTTTCCCAATTTCTGTTTTATTTTATTTCTAATTATTTTGAATCAAATTTGAATTTGAATATGAGTTCCTCCTTTGAACCATTTATACAAATTCAAACCTTAATGTACAAATATATTTTTATTTTCTTATTTTATTTAAATACTATTTGTTTTGCTTTTCCTTTCTAAATTCTACAATTCCTTTTAATTTTAAATTCCACTTTGGACTTTAATATTTTTCTTGACACATTTTTATTTTATTTTGTCATAATATGCACACACAAAAATAATATCCAGCATGATACATAATTTAATGGCATATATTCTTTTATTAATTATTTGTTTTTTTAATATGGTGTTCACATGTGGTGATGCATAAAGGTTAAACTCACATAAGGAGAAATTGTTTCTCTATTGATATTATTTCTAACAAATTACAAAGCGGGTATTACAAATCCTACCCCCCTTAAAAAGAATCTCGTCCTCGAGATTTAGGAGGAACGAGGGAAAAGATGGGGAAAATCTATGCGAAGCTCTTCTCCTCTCTCCCAAGTAGCTCCATCTTCTCCATGGTGACTCCATTGTACATTGCACATCTTTATAACCTTATTTTCTCGTAGTCTCGAGTCAAAGTGTCAGGAATCTTGATAGGATGCTCCGTGTAAGTCAAATCGCCCTGAACACTGAGCTCTTCTATTTGTAACTGTTCCTCAGGGACACGAAGACACTTCTTAAGTTGTGACACGTGGAACACATTATGCACATCCGATAGACTTGCAGGTAACTCGAGTTGGTATGCCATCTCCCCAACTCGCCTAAAGATCAAGAATGGTCCAATGTAGCGAGGGGACAATTTGCCCTTAACTTTGAATCTCCTCATTCCACGAAGTGGTGACACCTTGAGGTACACATAATCTCCTTCTTCAAATTCCAGTGGCCTCCTTATATTATCAGCATAACTCTTTTGCCTGGTTTGAGCCACCCTCAAATTCTCTCGAATTATACGGACTTGTTCTTCTGCTTCTTGAATCAGTTCAGGCCCAAAGAACTGTCTTTCTCCAGTCTGATCCCAATATAAAGGAGTCATGCACTTCCTCCCATATAAAGCTTCAAAAGGTGACATCTTCAGACTGGCCTGATAACTATTATTATGTGAGAACTCAGCATACGGTAGACTTTTATCCCAACTTCCTCCGTGCTGAAGGGCTCAAGCTCTCAACATATCTTCCAATACTTGATTAGTCCTTTCAGTCTGTCCATCAGTCTGAGGGTGATAAGCTGTACTAAAATTCAACTTTGTACTCATATTCTCATGAAAGCTTCTCCAAAATCTTGAGGTAAACTGTGAACCTCGATCAGACACGATCTTCTTTGGTACACCATGTAAACACACAATCCGAGCCATATATAACTCTGCTAGCTGAGAACCTTTATAAGTAGTCTCCACAGGAATAAAGTGAGCCACTTTAGTCAATCTATCCACAATCACCCATATAGCATCATATCCTTTCTGGGTGCGAGGCAATCCAGTAATAAAATCCATACCAATCTCTTCCCACTTCCACTCGGGTATCTTCAGTGGGTGCAATAGTCCAGCTGGCCTCTGATGTTCAGCCTTGACTCTTTGACACACATCACACTTAGCCACAAGGGCAGCAACATCTCTTTTCAGTCCATACCACCAATACTTTTGCTTCAAATCCTGATACATCTTAGTACTCCCAGGGTGAATAGAATAAACTGAGTCATGTGCCTCCTTCAATATGGTCTCCCGAAGACTATCAATATCGGGAACACAGATCCGATTCTTGAACCATATCGTGCCTTGCTCATCTTCTGTAAACTCTGGGCCTCTACCTTCTGTTATCAGATCCTTGATCTCCTGGATTTTGGCATCACCAATCTGTCCTTTATGAATTTCTTGCTCCAAGGTAGGTTCCTATTCAATGGTAATTCCTTCCATATGTGTAACAATTCCCAGGTTGAGCCTTTCAAAATCTTTTGCTAATTCATCAGGTAGCTGGACAACGAAAGCGGAGTGAACATGCTCCTTCCGACTCAAGGCGTCTGCAACCAAATTTGCCTTGCCTGGGTGATAATGAATCTCCAAATCATAATCCTTAATGATCTCCAACCAACGGCGTTGCCTAAGGTTGAGATCCTTCTGAGTGAATATATACTTTAAATACTTATGATCCGTATACACTTGGCACTTAGTTCCCATAATGTAGTGTCTCCAAATCTTAAGTGCATGCACAACTGCTGCCAGCTCCAAGTCATGGGTGGGGTAGTTCAATTCATGTTTCCGCAACTGACGAGACGCATAGGCAATCACATGACCATCTTGCATAAGCACACATCCAAGTCCTTGGCCACATGCATCACAGTAAATGTCGAATCCCTTCTGCAGATCTGGCATAATCAATACTGGAGGTGACATCAATCTTTTCTTTAATTGGTCAAAGCTATCTTGACATTTCTCAACCCACTTGAACTCTCTTCCCTTCTCCAGAAGCGAGGTCATAGGCTTTGCGATCTTAGAAAATCCTTCAATAAATATCCGATAATATCCTGCAAGTCCCAAGTTACTCTGAATCTCTATAACTATAGTGGGTATGCTCCACGCCACTATTTCCTTGACTTTAGCAGGGTCCACTGATATTCCTCCATTAGAAATGATATGTCCAAGAAATGACACCTCGTCAATCCAAAACTCGCATTTACTGTACTTGGCGTAGAGTTGATTATCTCATCGCTTCTGTAGCACCAATCTCAGATATTTCTCATGATCACTATCACTCTTGGAATAGATAAGAATATCGTCGATGAGAACCACGACGAATCTGTCCAGATACTCCATAAACACCTTATTCATCAAGTTCATAAAATAAGCTGGTGCATTGGTTAATCCAAACGACATAATAGTGAACTCATATAAACCATATCGGGTCGAGAAATCCGTCTTGGGAATATCCGATGGCCTAATCTTCATTTGGTGATAACTCGGTCGGAGATCAATCTTCGGCACCTCTCATCTGAATAAATCCTCAATGCGGGGTAATGGACAATTGTCCTTCATAGTGACATCGTTAAGGGACCTATAATCCACGTACATCCCTTGTGATCCTTCTTTCTTTTGTATAAATAAAACCGACGCTCCACAAGGTGAAGAATTCGGACGAATGTATCCATCCTCTTGTAATTCCGTTAATTGCTTCTTAAGTTCCTTTAGTACTTCTACGGACATCTTGTATGACCGTTTAGACATAGGAGCAGTCCCAGGTAAGAGATCAATGACCAACTCAACTTCCATATCTGGTGGCATCCCTAATAACTCCTCTAGAAAGACATCCGGAAAATCCCTAACTGCACAGATGTTGTCACCCACCAACTTCTTATCTACTAAGAATGTCGCTAGTCTGATGGGGGTAGTTACTGCAACTTCAACTTCAAATCTTTGTCCTTTAGAACTGGTGAGTGCTACGGTTCCCTTAGCACAGTGTATAAACTGCCTTTGTCTTTCTTAACCATGACATACCAAGGATCACGTCTATAGTGCTCTCTTCTAACACTATAGGGGTAGCCCATCTGGGTTAGAATTACAGGGTAAGAAAGGAAGAATTGTAGACAAGGCAAGTAATTACGATGATTGTTACCGCGGGGGATTTATGAGCTAAGTGGATTAGTGTGTCACCTACCATAGCTAATTTAATACCTTATGGTGGTACATACTAAGATGTCCATCTATTCAATCAATCAAAGAAGCAAATCAAGCATTTTTCATCAGAACAATCAAACAACATTTTTAAAGAAAATAGTTTTAAATTTTTGTCTTAGGTCCCCTATCTCTTACAAAGATCTTAGTGGTAGGATTCCAAGGTGTGAAATCCATCTTGTCTTACAGTAGAAAAGATAAGATTAACCAGAGTAGAGTAGCAAAAGGTGAGACAAGATCAAGATGAGATGAGTATAGAATGAGTCAGAGTAAGGTAAGTAGGAAAGGTTTGTCCATTTCTATCTAGGTTTCGTCCTATAGTCAACATTTCCTCTGATACCACTTCTGTAACACCCGGTTTTAAAGGACAAAACTGGGTGCATCTCATACATGCGCCAAGAAGACAACATATATAATAACAGAGTGTATAGAGATAAATGTCATAAAACATCAGAGTATTTATTACATAGCGGAAGACTTATTACAAAGTAAAAGAATAAATATAAAACGAACTAAGGATTGTCGGCGCCAATGTCGACTGAGAAACGCCACCTAGATCAAGTCGAATGCCTCAGTGTTAGGCAGCTCCTCTTCGACCACCTGTTCTTCTCCTGTGGGGGGGTGTGAGACAGCAAGAGTGAGCTCACATACGTTCATAGCTCAACAAGTCGTGGGGAATAATATGGCATGAACTCACCAAAGGTGGGAGTTCATGAAGTGTAAGGCTGATCAATGAAATAAAGGTTGAGGCTGAGCATTGCTTTTATAAGTTGGTCAAAATTTTATTAGCAATTACTAAGTGTAAGTAAATACCAAACCTTAATAATAATAAAGAACAGTAATAGTAAAATAATCCCAAATGCGATGCAAATGTCAAATTAAATTTAAGTTCCATAAATTAATCATGTGAGGGTCCGAGCCGCTCATGACCGTGAGCACGGCTAGTATACTAGTTTTACACTCTACAGAGGTTGCGCATCTTTACCCACAAGTCATGTTACCCATCTGCCAAGAGACGGCCAATCCCATACACCTCTACCGAGGAGGCAAGGCAGGGTAACACTACGAGGCCTTTACAAAGTTCCACTAGCTTCAGAAATCCCGCTACAGTTTATAGGAAGCTCCAGTGCAGGGTTCTTGCCTGACCGCCATCGCAGCAAAATCAAACAAGGACCTCCCTACACTGACCACTCCCCTACTGCCCTTGCCCCTTTTGGGTAAGGAAGACCTCCACTAGCTTTCCTAGTTAATCAGCCAAGGGCGTCCCATTAAACCCTTGTGGTAGCACTGTTTTCCCGGGTGGTCGCTCCATGTTCCCATTAATTTAATGATCTTAACATGAACAGTAATAATAACAAGATAATAACAGGATAATCATGAGTAGTGTATCTCCATACCCAATCCACATAAAGCAATAGCAAGTACTACCCAAAAATATTTCAGGGGTGAACAAGGTATAGAGGTAATCAAAACTGGGGTAACATAAAGGATCCCATCAAAATTAACCTATGCAGATCATTAAAATTAATAAGAACATGGCTGGGAAAAGTAGGTGATCAAGGGCACAACTTGCTTGGCACTTGAGATTCCAGGTACCAACTTGCTTTTCAGATAACACGTGTCCTCGCGCTAGTCGTAGCAATACAGACAGACATGATATAGACAAAATTAACATCACACCAAACATAAGTACAAACTGAATAATAATGTTCTACGCGTAGCTACGGGATCGCGGGTTCAAAAACCACTAAAATCGGAGTTACGATCACCGAGTTATGATTTTATGTAGTTATTAAGTACCTAGAATAGAGTAATTCATGTGAATAATTTTAAATCAAGTTTCATGGTTAGATAAAGGTACTAGGTGATAAACAATACTTAAACAAAATTAATTCCACTGGAATGAATCAATTTGGAGTAATGGATTTTAAGTTATGAATTTCTAAAGGTTTTATGTATTTGATACAAGATTGATTAAGAGATACATTTTAATATGGTTTTCATGTCAAAACAGAGGCATTAAGTGATAAACAACATTATTACAAAATTATAGAAACTGGAATGGGTCAATTTGGACCAAGTATGAATTTTCTATGAATAAAATGAGTTTATGGAATTGTTTTCATATTAAAAATCAATTTCTGTATTCATTTACCTATTTTATGAGTTATCTGGATCGAGCTTCAATTAAATCAAAACACAGGGGGTCTGGTATAAATATTCTTGATACACACGGCGCCCCTCAATTGGACGGTGGGTTGATTCTAATAAATATCAGGGACTTATAAGGAAAAGGCGCCCTGCGAAGAGGTATCGGCCATTTCTGGCCGTCGGATCTGTTTTCAAGGGACAGGATTAGATCGGCGTATTATGCGAACCGGTACCACATTATAGCCGTCGGATGATCGATCCACGACTCCTATCTAATAGCGCGAAGGGATATACTTCATCCGATCGCATCCATTCGTTCTCGGATCCACGGCTCACGTTGAACCGAACCCCGACTCCTAACCTGGGTCACCTATTTCTCATCCAACGGCCGACAACCATCATCTATTATCAGCCACTCATCTAGATCTAACGGCGCAGCGCGTTTCTTCAACCTTACGCCGCCACCCAGGGCAGCGCGCACGTGAACGCGGTGGCGCTCACACCGGCGACCAGTGATCTAGGATTCTAGTGCGTCTTCTTTAATCCCAGCTGGTGCTACGCGAAGCTGAGTGAGCGCCGAGGATAGGGGCGGGTACATACCGGTGGTTAGACCATGTAGAAGCTCGTTCACCCAGGCGCGGCGGCTCGGTCGCGAGCACCGAAATCGGACGACAAAGTTCCGATCACCCGCATGAGTCGTGAAGGGGGGTATCCAGGCCAAATCTCGACCGTCTTCCCTGATCCGATGGCACACATGTATTCTCCCTCCCCCAGCCGAGGCGGAGGCGCATGGAGCTGCCCACGGTGGCGCCATCGTCGGAATCCAGGATTCGACTCCCTGGAGCCCGATTCCCCGAAATTGGTTGACGCAATACGATGCCGAGGCCATGGCGAACGCAGCAATGCAGGATTCACTGGCGATTGTGCGGTGGCGAGGTCCAATTTCTATGCCCAGCGGCAATGGCAGCCCTGCCACGAGCACCACCACAGTTGAGCACCGATTCCCCACACCGACCACGAGGAGACAACCCAACATTATTTGGAGGGTCAAGGTAGTTGCGGGGCTGGGCTCGGGTGCTCAGCGGAGCTTCTCCTCACTCATGGCCATGGTGGCTACGCCATGCGGCAAGGTGGGAAGGGCACCCAGGACCTAGTGCACGACCCAATATAGTCTGGGGAACGCCTGCGAACCGAGGCTCACACGATTAAATTGGGGATCGAGTCCGTGCCGAGAGGGGAACAGTCATGGCGAACTCACAGGCGCCATCCGCGGCGAGATCCGCCATATCCGTGGAGACGACGACCGGTAAACGAGGGCCCACAGGCAGCGGTGGCGTTAGCAACGTGAGGCATGAGTCTCTGTCGTGCGGGCCCAACCCGTCAGGGCGACTGCGCGCGTGGGAGAAGCTGACACGGGCGCAGGGAGTTAGCTGGGCCAGTTTTCGGCCCACAACACAGGTTAGTCTTCTTTCTTTTTTTTCCCAATTTCTGTTTTATTTTATTCCTAATTATTTTGAATCAAATTTGAATTTGAATATGAGTTCCTCCTTTGAACCATTTATACAAATTCAAACCTTAATGTACAAATATATTTTTATTTTCTTATTTTATTTAAATACTATTTGTTTTGCTTTTCCTTTCTAAATTCTACAATTCCTTTTAATTTTAAATTCCACTTTGGACTTTAATATTTTTCTTGACACATTTTTATTTTATTTTGTCATAATATGCACACACAAAAATAATATCCAGCATGATGCATAATTTAATGGCATATATTCTTTTATTAATTATTTGTTTTTTTAATATGGTGTTCACATGTGGTGATGCATAAAGGTTAAACTCACATAAGGAGAAATTGTTTTTCTATTGATATTATTTCTAACAAATTACAAAGCGGGTATTACACGAACCCACATGACCTTCACCTTCATCGCTAACCACCATCTCTATGTTCCACACCTACACAGCATAAGTCGATAGACATGGTTGCACAACACATAATATCATACTTGGTTATTCCACCGACTACACCAAAGTACTACACATATTGACAATCACTCATCATCAACCTAAACCATAAAGGACAAGTCAACCTTGTGTTCGCACACAGCCTCACCATGCTGATGACACTGCAATCACCCAGTCCATGCATCATTCGACTGATTGTTGCTCCAAATCAAGGATTAGGGTGTGCATAGGCCACTAAGAGACTCAAACTCCTAGCCTTAATACCATATTATCCCTACACATGCCCCACAAGCACCTAGGATCATCCACCATCGCGCCATTGATGGTCATAGCTATAAAGATTAGCTATGCTCACTTGCAAGCCCTAACCTTGCTCTGACGCCACTAGTGGCACATCCATGCACCACATCCACACCTCAGAAGTGGCTTAGGATGAAAGGAGGGGAACACCACCATTGGAGCCTCTTAGAGCTCATTGGTACAGAGGACAATGCCTTGAAACGATACTTTGATGTAACTGCCCAGCACGGACCTACATCTATTTTCCATGGATCCATCTCATCATCGCACCACTATCTTACCCCCATCAAGCCTATAGTGAGATTCTACCATGCTAGACACTATGTTCTCTCAACTTGAGGGGATCCAATGCCTCGCCTTAGTGAGCACTGGGTATAACTGAAAGGGAAATGTGCCCTTGGGCCATTTCTAAGTATTTTGGTGATTTAGTGTCCAACACAAGTGCCTAAGTGTAAAAAGGTGGACAAAGTACAAATCAAGAATTAAGGTATGTTTCTCAGACTTAGTACATTGTTTTATGGACTAATGTATTGTGTCTAAGTGCTGGAAACAGGAAAAATCCAATTGGAAATGTCTTGGCTCGAGCAGCCAAGAATCTGCTGAGTCTGCAAGCACCGGACTGTCCGGTGGTGCACCGGACAGTGACCGGTGGTGCACCGGACAGTGTCCGGTGCGCCAGGCTGGCTCGAGCGAAGTGGCCGCTCTCGGGAATTCACCGGCGACGTACGGCTAAAATTCACCGGACTGTCCGGTGTGCACCGGACTGTCCGGTGAGCCAACGGTCGACCGGGCCAACGGTCGGCCGCGCAATCTGCGCGGGACACATGGCCGAGCCAACGGCTAGAAGACGGCACCGGACTGTCCGGTGTGCACCGGACATGTCCGGTGCGCCAACGGCTCTCAGTCTGCCAACGGTCGGCTTCGCCATTTAAGGAAGGAAATCGGGCACCGGACAGTGTCCGGTGTGCATCGGACTGTCCGGTGCCCCCGATGACAGAAGGCAAGAATGGCTTTCCAAACTTGTGCTCAACGGCTCCTAGCTGCCTTGGGGCTATAAAAGGGACCCCTAGGCGCATGGAGGGGAAAACCCAAGCATCCTTTGAGCATCATTGATCACTCATACTTCATTCTCGCGCACTTGTTCGACATTTTAGTGATTTGAGCTCCGTTCTAGTGTGCTAGTCTCTTGAGCTCAAGTCTGGGTTTTGCGTGTGCGTATTCGCTGTGATCTTTGTGTCGTGTGTGAGTTGCTAATCCCTCCCTTGCTCTGTGATTCTTCGTGAACATCTTGTGTAAGGGCGAGAGGCTCCAAGCTGTGGAAATTCCTCGCAAACGGGATTAAGAGAAGCAAAGCAACACCGTGGTATTCAAGTTGGTCTTTGGACCGCTTGAGAGGGGTTGATTGCAACCCTCGTCCGTTGGGACGCCACAACGTGGAGTAGGCAAGCGTTGGTCTTGGCCGAACCACGGGATAACCACTGTGCCATCTCTGTGATTGATATCTTTTGGTTATTGTGTTGTGTTGAGATCCTTCTCTAGCCACTTGGCATATTACTGTGCTAACAAGTAACCAAGTTTTGTGGCTTAAGTTTTTGAAGTGCTACAGGATCACCTATTCACCCCCCCTCTAGGTGCTCTCAATTGGTATCGGAGCCGTTCTCTTCAAGAAAGGGACTAACCGCCTGAAGAGATGGATCCTAAAGGCAAGGGGATGGTGATCAACGACAAGGAGAAGGAGTCCTTCATCAACGAGCCCAATGATGACAGGCCCACCGACTCAGGCTCGGGCCACAAAAGAAAAGACGGGAGGAAGAAGAAGACAAGGCGCATCAAGGAAATTGTCTACTACGACAGCGACGAATCTTCCTCCTCCCAAAAGGACGACGACGACTACGATAGACGAAAGACGGTTAACTCAAATTTTTCTTTCGATTATTCGCGCATCCCGCATAGTTCAAATGCTCAATTGCTTCCCATTCCACTTGGCAAGCCCCCTCACTTTGATGGAGAGGATTACGGATTTTGGAGCCACAAAATGCGTACTCACCTGTTTTCTCTCCATCCAAGCATTTGGGAGATTGTGGAAAGTGGAATGAAATTTGATAGCTCGGATAGCCCTGTGTTTATTAATGAACAGATTCACAAAAATGCACAAGCTACTACTGTGTTGCTAGCCTCTTTGTGCAGGGACGAGTATCACAAGGTGAGCGGCTTGGACAATGCCAAGCAGATCTGGGACACCCTCAAGATCTCTCATGAGGGAAACGACGTCACCTTGCTCACCAAAATGGAGTTGGTGGAAGGCGAGCTTGGACGGTTCGCGATGATAAGGGGCGAGGAGCCGACACAAACATACAACCGGCTCAAGACCCTTATCAACAAAATAAGGAGCTACGGGAGCACGCGATGGACGGACCACGACGTCGTCCGCCTAATGCTAAGGTCATTTACCTTTCTTGATCCTCATTTGGTGAACAATATACGTGAAAATCCCAGGTACACCAAGATGTCGCCCGAAGAAGTTCTTGGGAAGTTCGTAAGCGGGCGAATGATGATCAAGGAGGCAAGATACGTGGACAACGCGTTGAACGGTCCTAGTCATGAGCCTCAACCCATTGCTCTCAAGGCAACAAGGAGCAAGGAGGCGCTACCAAGCAAGGTGGCACAAGTTGAGGCGGCCGGACTCAATGATGAGGAGATGGCCCTCATCATTAAGCGCTTCAAGACGGCGCTTAAAGGTCGCAAGGGGCAGCCAAGCAAGACCAAAGCCAAGGGGAAGCGCTCATGCTTCAAATGCGGTAAGCTTGGTCATTTTATTGCTAACTGTCCCGACAATGATAGTGATCAGGACCAAGGGAACAAGAGGGAGAAAAAGAAGCATTACAAGAAGGCCAAGGGCGAGGCACATATCGGAAAGGAGTGGGATTCGGATTGTTCCTCCTCCGACTCTGACAATGAAGGACTAGCCGCCACCGCCTTCAACAAGTCATCCCTCTTCCCCAATGAGCGTCACACTTGCCTCATGGCAAGAGAGAAGAAAGTAAGCACTCATACTAGTACTTATGCTTCTTCAAGTGAAGATGAGTCTAGTGATGATGATGAGATAGATTACTCATGCTTATTCAAGGGATTAGATAGAACCAAGGTAGACAAAATTAATGAATTAATTGATGCCTTAAATGACAAGAATATGCTTTTAGAAAAACAAGAGGATTTGTTGTATGAAGAACATGACAAATTTGTAGAAGCACAGAAATCTCTTGCTCTAGAAATTAAGAGGAATGAAATGCTCTCTAGTGAATTATCTTCTTGTCATGAAACTATTGCTAAGTTAAAAAGTTTTAATGATGATTTAAATGCTAAACTAGAAGTAGCTAGTAAATCTAATTCTTGTGTAGAAATTGTTGAAACTTGTAATAGGTGTAAAGATTTTGACATTGATGCTTGTAGTGATCATTTAGTTTCAATTTCCAAATTAAATGATGAATTAGCTAGTCTTAATGCCCAACTTAAGACTAGCAAGAATGAATTTGACAAGCTAAAATTTGCAAGGGATGCCTACACGATTGGTAGACACCCCTCAATTAAGGATGGACTTGGCTACAAGAGGGAAGCCAAGAACTTGACAAGCCATAAGGCTCCCATCTCCGCCAAGGAGAAAGGGAAGGCCCCTATGGCTAGTAGTGTGCAAAAGAACCATGCCTTTATGTACTATGATAAAAGACAACCTAGAAATGCTTATAGGAGTTGTAATGTATATAATGCCTTTGATTCTCATGCCATGGTTGCTTCTAGTTCTTCTTATGTGCATAATAGAAATGTTGGTAGGAGAAATGTTATTCATAATATGCCTAGGAGAAATGTCGTTAATGTTCCTAGGAAAGTTAATGAACCTTCTACAATATATCATGCTTTAAATGCTTCTTTTGCTATTTGTAGAAAGGATAGGAAGATAGTTGCTAGAAAATTAGGGGCAAGATGCAAGGGAGACAAAACTTGCATTTGGGTCCCTAAGGATGTTTGTGCTAACCTTGCAGGACCCAACATGAGTTGGGTACCTAAGACCCAAGCCTAAATTTGCCTTGCAGGTTTATGCATCCGGGGGTTCAAGCTGGATTATTGACAGCGGATGCACAAACCATATGACGGGGGAGAAGAAGATGTTCACCTCCTACGTCAAGAATAAAGATTCCCAAGATTCAATAATTTTCGGTGATGAGAATCAAGGCAAGGTAAAAGGGTTAGGTAAAATTGCAATCTCAAATGAGCACTCTATCTCTAATGTGTTTTTAGTAGAGTCTCTTGGATATAATTTGCTATCTGTCAGTCAATTATGCAATATGGGATATAACTGTTTGTTTACAAATGTAGATGTGTCTGTCTTTAGAAGGTGTGATGGTTCACTAGCTTTTAAGGGTGTACTAGACGGCAAGCTTTACTTAGTTGATTTTGCAAAAGAAGAGGCCGGTCTAGATGCATGCTTAATGGCTAAGACTTGCATGGGCTGGCTGTGGCATCGCCGCTTAGCACATGTGGGGATGAAGAACCTCCACAAGCTTCTAAAGGGAGAACACGTGATAGGTCTAACCAATGTTCATTTCGAAAAAGATAGACCTTGTGCAGCTTGTCAAGCAGGGAAACAGGTGGGAGGCTCTCATCACACCAAAAATGTGATGACAACATCAAGACCCCTGGAGCTGCTACATATGGACCTCTTCGGACCCGTCGCCTATCTGAGCATAGGAGGAAGTAAGTATGGTCTGGTTATCGTTGATGACTTTTCCCGCTTCACTTGGGTGTTCTTTTTGCAGGATAAGTCTGAAACCCAAGGGACCCTCAAGCGCTTCCTAAGGAGAGCTCAAAATGAGTTTGAGCTCAAGGTGAAGAAGATAAGGAGCGACAACGGGTCCGAATTCAAGAACCTTCAAGTAGAGGAGTTTCTTGAGGAGGAGGGGATCAAGCACGAGTTCTCCGCTCCCTACACACCTTAGCAAAATGGTGTGGTAGAGAGGAAGAACAGAACGCTCATAGATATGGCGAGGACTATGCTTGGAGAATTCAAGACCCCCGAGTGCTTTTGGTCGGAAGCCGTGAACACGGCTTGCCACGCCATCAACAGGGTCTACCTTCACTGTAACACCCGGCTTTAAGGAACAAAGCCAGGTGCATCTCATACATGCGCCAAGAAGACAACATATATAATAACAGAGTGTATAGAGATAAATGTCATAAAACATCAGAGTAATTATTACATAGCGGAAGACTTATTACAAAATAAAAGTATAACCATAAAACGAACTAAGGATCGTCGGCGCCAATGTCGACTGAGAAACGCCACCTAGATCAGATCGAACTCCTCAGTGTTAGGCGGCTCCTCTTCAACCACCTGCTCTTCTCCTGTGGGGGGGTGTGAGACAGCAAGAGTGAGCTCACATACGTTCATAGCTCAACAAGTCGTGGGGAATAATGTGGCATGAACTCACCAAAGGTGGGAGTTCATGAAGTGTAAGGCTGATCAATGAAGTAAAGGCTGAGGCTGAGCATTGCTTTTATAAGTTGGTCAAAATTTTATTAGCAATTACTAAGTGTAAGTAAATACCAAGCCTTAATAATGACAAAGAACAGTAATAGTAAAATAATCCCAAATGCGATGCAAATGTCAAAATTGAATTTAAGTTCCATAATTAATCATGTGAGGGTCCGAGCCGCTCTTGACCGTGAGCACGGCTAGTATACTAGTTTTACACTCTGCAGAGGTTGCGCATCTTTACCCACAAGCCGTGTTACCCATCTGCCAAGGGGTCATGAATCCCATACACCTCTACCAAGGAAGCGAGGCAGGGTAACACTACGAGGCCTTTACAAAGTTCCACTAGCTTCAGACTACCCGCTACAGTTTATATGAAGTTCCAGTGCAGGGTTCTTGCCGACCGCCATCGCAGCAAAATCAAACAAGGACCTCCCTACACTGACCACTCCCCTACTGCCCTTGCCCCTTTCGGGTAAGGTAGCCCTCCCCTAGCTTTCCTAGTTAATCAGCCAAGGGTGTCCCATTAAACCCTTGTGGTAGCACTGTTTTCCCGGGTGGTCGCTCCATGTTCCCATTAATTTAATGATCTTAACATGAACAGTAATAATAACAAGATAATAACAGAATAATCATGAATAGTGAATCTCCATACCCAATCCACATAAAGCAATAGCAAGTACTACCCAAAAATATTTCAGGGGTGAACAAGGTATAGAGGTAATCAAAACTAGGGTAACATAAAGGCTCCCATCAAAATTAACCTATGCAGATCATTAAAATTAATAAGAACATGGCTGGGAAAAATAAGTGATCAAGGGCACAACTTGCCTTCAATGAGCTCCTGCTCAGCTATCTCTACTTGTTGAACCTCAGTTTCCACAGTGGCTTTCTCGTCTATTCGCATCAACACAATACATACATAGTATAGCCAAAATCAACATTACACCAAACAGATGAATAAAATATACAGTAAAAATCTACACATTAAAATAAAATCATAGGAACTGGAATCACTAAATTTGGAGTTATAGATTTCAAGTTATGAATTTCCTAAGGTTTAATGTGATTAAAATAGAATTAAATGACAAATTAATTTTATTACTGATTTCATGTCAAAACAGTGATACTAAATGATAGAGAACAATATTACAAAATTTTAGAAACTGGAATGGAGTGATTTGGGGCTCACATGAATTTTCTACAATTTAATCAAGTTTCTGCATTTAAATTTGTGCTAAAAACCATTTTCTAAATGATTTTCCCTGTTTTATCATTTCTCTGGACTGGGCGTCATTTTCTGGAAAATGCAGGGGGCCTGGCGCAAGATTCCCTAGACTCAGTAAATAGTGAACGTGGACGGCGGGTTCTATTCTGTAAAATCATAAGGTCTCTTGTGTAAAACGTCACCGCGAAGGGGTACGGTGCGGTTTGGACCGTCCGATCACACAGGACGCCACGGATTAGATCACGCTATACACGAAGCGGTACGCGACATCGATCCTTGGATCAGAAATCAATGGCTAGGATTTATCGCGCGCATGATTAGATCTCGACCGCCCGATCCCATCGCAACGGCATGGATCTGACCGCACGAAACGGTATGCGGTCACCTAATCACCACCGTTCATCGATGGATCGACGACCCACAGAACTCCGGTGCGCGCGACTCTCCCCCAACACTACGTGCGCGGTGGTGCCAGAGCGCACGCGACGGCGCCATGGCCGGCGTCGCCCAAACTCCGAATCGTGCGCCCAAACACCGATTCGACGAATGCTTCGCAAGGCAGTAATGACGGCGAACATGGCCAAGGGCATCTTACCGGCAATGACGTCGCAGAGGAGTTGGGCTACGGCGCGAGCAGGTTCTACGATGGGGCAGCAGGTGCGATGAGGAATTCCGGTGGCCACAAGGTCCCTCGCCGCCCACCGACTACACCGAGAACTTCGAGGCCCGTCGTCGATCCTCGTAGTGCAATAGCCAAGCCCCAAACAACGGCGTGGTTCTGAAATATCCGCGGCGGCGTGATAGCCCTCCACACGGTGAAGCTATATGACGGCGTCTATGGTATTCGTACTGCAGATAAGGGAGAGGTCCACGACCACGAGCTTTATACACGGTTTAAGAGTCGGTTGGCGAGGAATCCGGAAGGCTCATGCGCTTGGTGGCGACATTCACGGCCACAAGTTCGCCATAATCCGGTGGGAGAAGATGGTTCCGATAAGGGGGGCCCACGGGCAGTGAGGCCACGCAAAGGGTTGGAACGTGAAGCTTAGTAGAGGGACCCACGGTCAGTCACAGTGGCGAGCCCAGGTGCATCGCGCCCAAGTTGTTCGTGCGGCGGGGGTGTGACTGGTGACGTGGGCCCACATGGCGGCTAGGGTTTGGTGCAAGCGCGCGCACGGGTGGAGAACTGGGTTGCGGGAGTAAGGGGAATGGGCCGGGAAGAAGAGTTGGTCCACAACACCAAGTGAAGCCTTTTTTTCTTTATTTCATTTTCTTCCTCTTCTCTTTTAATTTAAATCTCAAATTTGAATTCAAATAGTGTTGTGAACTTGTACCCAAATTAATGTACAAAATAAACATACTAGTATCGTAGTTATTTATTTATGTATAGCTTTTATTTTGTTTTGTATAGTATTTATTATTTCCAATTTTCCCCAATTTGCACTTTTGGGATTAAATCCAATTCTCTTCTCATTATTATATTTCCATGTTATTCCTTTTATATTATCACAAAATGCACACCAAATAAAGTCCAGCATGATGCATAATTTAGTGGCATATCTTTTATATTTATTTGTATTCATGTGATGTTCTCATGAAATGATAAATATGGACAACACACATATATACAAAGGAATGTCATTTCTCCTTTTAGGTTATCCTCCACAAATTATAAGTTGGGTATTACAAATCCTACCCCCCTTAAAAATAATCTCGCCCTCGAGATTTAAGGAGATCTAGGGAAAAGGTGGGGAAAATCTATGCGAAGCTCTTCTTCTCTTTCCCACGTTGCTTCATCTTCACCGTGGTGACTCCATTGAACTTTGCACATCTTTATAACCTTATTCCTCGTGACTCGAGTCAAAGTATCCAAAATCTTGATGGGGTACTCAGCATAAGTTAGATCATCTTGAACACTAAGGTCTTCCATGGGCAACTGCTCTTCAGGTACCCTGAGACATTTCTTCAACTGAGATACATGAAAAACATCATGAACATCCGCGAGATGATCCGGTAACTCCAATTGATATGCAACCTCTCCCACTCGCTTTAAGATCAAGAAGGGTCCAATAAAGCGAGGGGACAACTTTCCTTTGACTTTGAATCTTCTCATACCCAGGAGTGGTGACACCCTCAAATAGACATAATCTCCCACTTTAAACTCAAGCAGTCTTCTCCGGGTATCAGCATAACTTTTCTGTCTTGACTGCGCAGTTCTCAAATTCTCCCTAATCTGTTGGACTTGTTCCTCTGCTTCTTGTATAATCTCAGGCCCAAACAACTGCCTTTCACCAGTTTGATCCCAATACAGTGGGGTCCTGCACTTTCTGCCATATAAAGCCTCAAACGGTGACATCTTCAAACTGGCCTGATAGCTATTATTGTAAGAGAACTCTGCATACGGTAGGCTCTTATCCCAACTACCACCATGCTTAAGAGCACAAGCTCTTAACATATCTTCCAGCACTTGGTTAGTCCTCTCAGTCTGCCCATCAGTCTGTGGGTGGTAAGCCGAACTAAAATTTAATCTTGTATCCAAGGACTCGTGCAACTTCTTCCAATATCGAGAGGTAAACTGTGATCCTCGATCTGACACAATCTTCTTTGGCACACCATGCAGGCATACAATCTGTGCCATGTACAACTCTGCCAACTTAGCTCCTGAATAAGTGGTCTTCACTGGAATAAAGTGGGCTACCTTGGTTAGCCTGTCCACAATCACCCATATAGAATCATATCCAGCAGACGTGCGGGGTAATCCAACAATGAAGTCCATGCCAATCTCTTCCCATTTCCACTCAGGTATCTTCAGTGGGTGCAATAGTCCGGCTGGCCTCTGGTGTTCAGCTTTAACTCTTTGGCATACATCGCACATAGCCACATGTGCAGCCACATCTCTCTTTAGTCCATACCACCAATACTTTTGCTTCAAATCCTGATACATCTTAGTACTCCCAGGATGGATAGAATAAACTGAATCATGTGCCTCCTTCAATATGGTTTCCCGAAGACTATCAATATCGGGAACACAGATCCGATTCTTGAACCATATCGTGCCTTGTTCATCCTCTGTGAATTCTGGGCCTCTACCCTCTGTTATCAGATCCTTGATCTCCTGGATTTTAGCATCACCAACCTGACCTTTACGAATTTCTTGCTCCAAGGTAGGTTCCAATTCAATAGTCACTCCTTCCGTATGTGTAACAATTCCCAGGTTGAGTCTCTCAAAATCTTTTGCTAATTCATCAGGTAGCTGGACAACGAAAGCGGAGTGAACATGCTCCTTCCGACTCAAGGCATCTGCAACCAAATTTGCCTTGCCTGGGTGGTAATGAATCTCCAAATCATAATCCTTAATGAGCTCCAACCAACGGCGTTGCCTAAGGTTGAGATCCTTCTGAGTGAATATATACTTCAAACTCTTGTGATCCGTGTATACTTGGCACTTAGTTCCCATGATGTAGTGTCTCCAAATCTTAAGTGCATGCACAACGGCAGCCAGCTCCAAGTCATGGGTGGGGTAGTTCAATTCATGCTTCCTCAACTGACGAGATGCATAGGCAATCACATGACCATCTTGCATAAGCACACATCCAAGTCCTTGGCCACATGCATCACAGTAAATGTCAAATCCCTTCTGTAGATCTGGCATAATCAATACTGGTGGTGACATCAATCTCTCCTTCAACTGATCAAAGCTTTCTTGGCATTTCTCATCCCACTTAAATTCTCTTCCTTTCTCCAAAAGCGAGGTCATGGGCTTAGCAATCTTAGAAAATCCTTCAATAAATCTCCGATAATATCCTGCGAGTCCCAAGAAACTCCGAATCTCCGTAACTGTAGTGGGCACTCTCCACTCCATAATTTCCTTCACTTTAGCAGGATCCACAGCTATTCCTCCATTAGAAATAATATGACCAAGGAATGGCACCTTGTCAATCCAAAACTCGCACTTGCTGAACTTAGCATAGAGTTGATTATCTCGTAACTTCTGTAGCACCAAACTTAGATGTTGTTCATGATCACTTTCATTCTTAGAATAGATAAGAATATCATCGATGAATACCACGACGAATCTGTCCAAATACTCCATAAACATCTTATTCATCAAATTCATGAAGTAAGCTGGTGCATTGGTTAGTCCAAATGACATAACAGTAAACTCATATAATCCATATCGAGTTGAGAAAGCCGTCTTGGGAATATCCGATGGTCTAATCCTCATCTGATGGTATCCCGATCGGAGATCGATCTTCGAAAATACTCTTGCTCCTCTCATTTGATCAAACAAATCCTCAATACGGGGCAACGGGTACTTGTTCTTCACCGTAACATCATTAAGAGACCTATAATCCACACACATCCGTTGCGATCCATCCTTCTTCTGCACAAATAACACCGGTGCTCCCCACGGTGAGGAACTCGGACGAATAAACCCTGCTTCTTGTAACTCAGTTAACTGCTTCTTAAGCTCCTTCAACTCTTCTACAGCCATCCTGTATGGTCTCTTAGAAATAGGGGCAGTTCCAGGTAAGAGATCAATAACAAACTCAACTTCTCTATCAGGTGGCATCCCTGGTAACTCCTCTGGAAAGACATCCGGAAAATCCCTAACCACCCGGATGTTGTCACCAACAAACTCCTCAGGCATAAAGAACATTGCACGCATGGATGAGGAGGTTACTGCAATATTAACTTGAAATCTTTCTCCTTTAGTGGTAGTGAGCTCTACGGTACCTCTACCACATGCTATAACGGCCTTTGCCTTTCTTAGCCATGACATACCAAGGATCAGACCTATACTGCTTGACTCTAATATTATAGCAGTAGCTCCAAATTCTCTACCCATAATGGTCAATGTCAATCTACGGGTCATTTGATTCGCCTCAACAGGCCCTTTAGGTGTAATTACTATCATGGGTTTTCTCATATTTAGCAGTGGTATTTCATTTGTGTTGGCATATCTAGCAGACATGAATGAATGTGTAGCACCAGAATCAAATAATATGGTTGCAGGAATTGTATTAACATAAAACATACCAACTACGAGGTCCCCACCATCAGGAGTATCGTCAACGCTGACTTGATTCACCCTGGCAATAGAATATCCCTTGCCAGGGGTTTGTTGCTTGTTCTGAGCTGGAGTAGTAGCAATCCTCTGTGGGCAGACATTTGCATAATGACCAGTCTTCCCACACTTGAAGCACGTAGTGCCTGGACTCTGTCCTGCAAACTTCGTCGGGGTGCCAGTGGGAGTAGCCTGTCGAGGAGGTGGAGTCCTCAGTGGTGATTGCTGAACTGGGCGTGGTCCTCCCGGTCGAGTCGGTGTACCCTGTGGTGAACTGTAGCGAGGACGAACACTGCTGCTACCCTGTCCCTGTGAGATAGCCTTCCTCTTCAAATCACCCAGTTGAACACGCTTGTGTTCAATAGCAAGAGCCTTATCCAGTAGCCTCTGAAATGATGGAAAGGTGTGTGCAACCAGTGCATACTGCAAGGGTCCATTAAGTCCTTCAATAAAGTGCTCCTGCTTCCTTTCATCCTCAGCAACTTCCTCCGGAGCGTATCTCGACAGCTGTATAAATTTGTCTCTGTACTCGCTGACCGACATGTTGCCTTGCTTCAATGCCAGAAACTCCTTCTTCTTGATCTTTATCATCCCAGCTGGAATATGGTAGTTCCTGAACTGCGTACTGAACTCTGCCCAGGTAATAGTATCAGCAGCATCATGGGCAGCAGTATAAGAATCCCACCAGTCAGCAGCAGGACCCGTCAGACGTCCAGAAGCATATAAAACCTTCTCCCGGTCAGTGCATTGTGCAATGTTGAGCATCTTCTCAATTGCTTTCAGCCAATCATCTGCATCAAGTGGATCTGGCGAACTGGCGAAGGTCGGTGGCTTATGACTCATAAACTCCCGGTGCTTATCACGAGGTGGAACTGGCGGTGGTGGTGGAGGCAGTGGTACTTGTTGCTGTTGCTGCTGTTGTTGAAGCTGTTGTTGTAGCTGCTGTTGTTGCGCCCTCCTTTCTTGGCGTATCTCATCTCTCTCCTGGCGCAACTCCTGGCGTATGTCTTCTCTTTCCTGGCGCATCTCCTGGCGTTCTTGCTGCATCTGGGCACGCATATCAGCCATAGTGTCTGCCATTTGCTGCATCACCGCCATCTGAGCAGCAACAAGTGGATCAACTCCGCCTGGTGGAGGATTAGGAGGATTCATCTCTGCAGGCTGTGGCTGAGGTTGTCTATATATCCTTCGAGTGTGTCGGTTAGGAGGCAAATCGATTCCACCACCCCTCCTGGTATTGACCATCTGAGTTAGATACATATGGTAAGAAAGAGCAGTAGACAAGGCAGTAATTACAATCATGTTATTTTGGGGGATTTATTGGCTAAGCAGTTTAATGTTTTACCTACCATAGCTAATTTATTACCTTATGCTGGCACATGCTAAGATGTCCATATAATATTTCAATCAATCAAAGAAGCAAATCAGGCATTGATCATCAGAACAATCAACCAATATTTTTAATAGAGAAAATAGTTTTAATTTTGTCTTAGGCTTCCTATCTCTTAAAAATGTCATAGGGGTAGGGACTCCAAGGTTTGAAATCCATCTTGTCTTAGAATAGAGAAGATAAGAATGATCAGAGTAGAACAATAGAAGGTGAGACAGGATCAAGCTAAGTATAGAAAGAATCAGAGTAAGGTAAGTGTAGAAGGAATCAGAACAAGATAAGTAGGTAAGGGATTTGTCCATTTCTATCTAGGTTTCGTCCTACAGTCAACATTTTCCTCTGATACCACTTCTGTAACACCCGGCTTTAAGGAACAAAGCCAGGTGCATCTCATACATGCGCCAAGAAGACAAGATATATAATAACAGAGTGTATAGAGATAAATGTCATAAAACATCAGAGTAATTATTACATAGCGGAAGACTTATTACAAAATAAAAGTATAACCATAAAACGAACTAAGGATCGTCGGCGCCAATGTCGACTGAGAAACGCCACCTAGATCAGATCGAACTCCTCAGTGTTAGGCGGCTCCTCTTCAACCACCTGCTCTTCTCCTGTGGGGGGGTGTGAGACAGCAAGAGTGAGCTCACATACGTTCATAGCTCAACAAGTCGTGGGGAATAATGTGGCATGAACTCACCAAAGGTGGGAGTTCATGAAGTGTAAGGCTGATCAATGAAGTAAAGGCTGAGGCTGAGCATTGCTTTTATAAGTTGGTCAAAATTTTATTAGCAATTACTAAGTGTAAGTAAATACCAAGCCTTAATAATAATAAAGAACAGTAATAGTAAAATAATCCCAAATGCGATGCAAATGTCAAAATTGAATTTAAGTTCCATAATTAATCATGTGAGGGTCTGAGTCGCTCTTGACCGTGAGCACGGCTAGTATACTAGTTTTACACTCTGCAGAGGTTGCGCATCTTTACCCACAAGCCGTGTTACCCATCTGCCAAGGGGTCATGAATCCCATACACCTCTACCAAGGAAGCGAGGCAGGGTAACACTACGAGGCCTTTACAAAGTTCCACTAGTTTCAGACTACCCGCTACAGTTTATATGAAGTTCCAGTGCAGGGTTCTTGCCGACCGCCATCGCAGCAAAATCAAACAAGGACCTCCCTACACTGACCACTCCCCTACTGCCCTTGCCCCTTTCGGGTAAGGTAGCCCTCCCCTAGCTTTCCTAGTTAATCAGCCAAGGGCGTCCCATTAAACCCTTGTGGTAGCACTGTTTTCCCGGGTGGTCGCTCCATGTTCCCATTAATTTAATGATCTTAACATGAACAGTAATAATAACAAGATAATAACAGAATAATCATGAATAGTGAATCTCCATACCCAATCCACATAAAGCAATAGCAAGTACTACCCAAAAATATTTCAGGGGTGAACAAGGTATAGAGGTAATCAAAACTGGGGTAACATAAAGGCTCCCATCAAAATTAACCTATGCAGATCATTAAAATTAATAAGAACATGGCTAGGAAAAATAAGTGTTCAAGGGCACAACTTGCCTTCAATGAGCTCCTGCTCAGCTATCTCTACTTGTTGAACCTCAGTTTCCACAGTGGCTTGCTCGTCTATTCGCATCAACACAATACATACATAGTATAGCCAAAATCAACATCACACCAAACAGATGAATAAAATATACAGTAAAAATCTACACATTAAAATAAAATCATAGGAACTGGAATCACTAAATTTGGAGTTATAGATTTCAAGTTATGAATTTCCTAAGGTTTAATGTGATTAAAATAGAATTAAATGACAAATTAATTTTATTACTGATTTCATGTCAAAACAGTGATACTAAATGATAGAGAACAATATTACAAAATTTTAGAAACTGGAATGGAGTGATTTGGGGCTCACATGAATTTTCTACAATTTAATCAAGTTTCTGCATTTAAATTTGTGCTAAAAACCATTTTCTAAATGATTTTCCCTGTTTTATCATTTCTCTGGACTGGGCGTCATTTTCTGGAAAATGCAGGGGGCCTGGCGCAAGATTCCCTAGACTCAGTAAATAGTGAACGTGGACGGCGGGTTCTATTCTGTAAAATCATAAGGTCTCTTGTGTAAAACGTCACCGCGAAGGGGTACGGTGCGGTTTGGACCGTTCGATCACACCGGACGCCACGGATTAGATCACGCTATACACGAAGCGGTACGCGACGTCGATCCTTGGATCAGAAATCAAGGGCTAGGATTTATCGCGCGCATGATTAGATCTCGACCGCCCGATCCCATCGCAACGGCATGGATCTGACCGCACGAAACGGTATGCGGTCACCTAATCACCACCGCTCATCGATGGATCGACGACCCACAGAACTCCGGCGCGCGCGACTCTCCCCCAACACTACGTGCGCGGTGGTGCCAGAGCGCACGCGACGGCGCCATGGCCGGCGTCGCCCAAACTCCGAATCGTGCGCCCAAACACCGATTCGACGAATGCTTCGCAAGGCAGTAATGACGGCGAACATGGCCAAGGGCATCTTACCGGCAATGACGTCGCAGAGGAGTCGGGCTACGGCGCGAGCAGGTTCTACGATGGGGCAGCAGGTGCGATGAGGAATTCCGGTGGCCACAAGGTCCCTCGCCGCCCACCGACTACACCGAGAACTTCGAGGCCCGTCGTCGATCCTCGTAGTGCAATAGCCAAGCCCCAAACAACGGCGTGGTTCTGAAATATCCGCGGCGGCGTGATAGCCCTCCACACGGTGAAGCTATATGACGGCGTCTATGGTATTCGTACTGCAGATAAGGGAGGGGTCCACGACCACGAGCTTTATACACGGTTTAAGAGTCGGTTGGCGAGGAATCCGGAAGGCTCATGCGCTTGGTGGCGACATTCACGGCCACAAGTTCGCCATAATCCGGTGGGAGAAGATGGTTCCGATAAGGGGGGCCCACGGGCAGTGAGGCCACGCAAAGGGTTGGAACGTGAAGCTTAGCAGAGGGACCCACGGTCAGTCGCAGTGGCGAGCCCAGGTGCATCGCGCCCAAGTTGTTCGTGCGGCGGGGGTGTGACTGGTGACGTGGGCCCACATGGCGGCTAGGGTTTGGTGCAAGCGCGCGCACGGGTGGAGAACTGGGTTGCGGGAGTAAGGGGAATGGGCCGGGAAGAAGAGTTGGTCCACAACACCAAGTGAAGCCTTTTTTTCTTTATTTCATTTTCTTCCTCTTCTCTTTTAATTTAAATCTCAAATTTAATTCAAATAGTGTTGTGAACTTGTACCCAAATTAATGTACAAAATAAACATACTAGTATCGTAGTTATTTATTTATGTATAGCTTTTATTTTGTTTTGTATAGTATTTATTATTTCTAATTTTCCCCAATTTGCACTTTTGGGATTAAATCCAATTCTCTTCTCATTATTATATTTCCATGTTATTCCTTTTATATTATCACAAAATGCACACCAAATAAAGTCCAGCATGATGCATAATTTAGTGGCATATCTTTTATATTTATTTGTATTCATGTGATGTTCTCATGAAATGATAAATATGGACAACACACATATATACAAAGGAATGTCATTTCTCCTTTTAGGTTATCCTCCACAAATTATAAGTTGGGTATTACATTCACCGCCTCCTCAAGAAGACGTCGTATGAGCTGCTAACCGGTAACAAACCTAATGTATCGTATTTTCGTGTTTTTGGGAGTAAATGCTACATTCTAGTGAAGAAGGGTAGGAATTCCAAATTTGCTCCCAAAGCCGTAGAAGGATTTTTATTAGGTTATGATTCAAATACAAAGGCGTATAGGGTCTTCAACAAATCATCGGGTTTGGTTGAAGTCTCTAGCGACGTTGTATTTGATGAGACTAATGGCTCTCCAAGAGAGCAAGTTGTTGATCTTGATGATGTAGATGAAGAAGACGTTCCAACGGCCGCAATACGCACCATGGCGATTGGAGATGTACGGCCTCAGGAACATTTGGAGCAAGATCAACCGTCTTCCTCAACTATGGTGCATCCCCCAACCCAAGATGACGAACAGGTATCTCAAGTGGAGGCACATGATCAAGGGGGAGCACAGGATGTTCAAGAGGAAGAAGCACCTCAGGCACCTCCAACCCAAGTTCGAGCGACAATTCAAAGGGACCATCCCGTCGACCAGATATTGGGTGATATTAGCAAGGGAGTAACTACTCGCTCAAGATTAGTTAATTTTTGTGAGCATTACTCTTTTGTCTCTTCTATTGAGCCTTTCAGGGTAGAAGAGGCCTTGCTAGATCCGGACTGGGTGTTGGCCATGCAGGAGGAACTCAACAACTTCAAGCGCAACGAAGTTTGGACACTGGTGCCTCGTCCCAAGCAAAATGTTGTAGGAACCAAGTGGGTGTTCCGCAACAAACAGGACGAGCACGGGGTGGTGACGAGGAACAAGGCTCGACTTGTGGCAAAAGGTTATGCCCAAGTCGCAGGTTTGGACTTTGAGGAGACTTTTGCTCCTGTGGCTAGGCTAGAATCAATTCGTATCTTGCTAGCATATGCCGCTCACCATTCTTTCAGGTTGTACCAAATGGATGTGAAGAGCGCTTTCCTCAACGGGCCAATCAAGGAGGAGGTGTACGTGGAGCAGCCCCCTGGCTTCGAGGATGAACGGTACCCCGACCACGTGTGTAAGCTCTCTAAGGCGCTCTATGGACTTAAGCAAGCCCCAAGAGCATGGTATGAATGCCTTAGAGACTTTTTAATTGCTAATGCTTTCAAGGTTGGGAAAGCCGATCCAACTCTTTTTACTAAGACTTGCGATGGTGATCTTTTTGTGTGCCAAATTTATGTCGACGACATAATATTTGGTTCTACTAACCAAAAGTCCTGTGAAGAGTTTAGCAGGGTGATGACGCAGAAATTCGAGATGTCAATGATGGGTGAGTTGACCTACTTCCTTGGGTTCCAAGTGAAGCAACTCAAGGACGGCACCTTCATCTCCCAAATGAAGTACACACAAGATTTGCTAAAGAGGTTTGGGATGAAGGACGCCAAGCCCGCAAAGACACCGATGGGAACCGACGGACACACCGACCTCAACAAAGGAGGTAAGTCCGTTGATCAAAAAGCATACCGGTCCATGATAGGTTCTTTGCTTTATTTATGTGCTAGTAGACCGGATATTATGCTTAGCGTATGCATGTGTGCTAGATTTCAATCCGATCCGAAGGAGTGTCACTTAGTGGCTGTGAAGCGAATTCTTCGATATTTAGTCGCTACGCCTTGCTTCGGGATCTGGTATCCAAAGGGGTCTAACTTTGACTTGATTGGGTACTCAGATTCCGACTATGCTGGATGTAAGGTCGATAGGAAGAGTACATCGGGGACGTGCCAATTCTTAGGAAGGTCCCTGGTGTCATGGAACTCTAAGAAACAAACCTCTGTTGCCCTATCCACCGCTGAGGCCGAGTACGTTGCCGCAGGACAGTGTTGCACGCAACTACTTTGGATGAGGCAAACCCTCAGGGACTTTGGCTACAATCTGAGCAAAGTCCCACTCCTATGTGATAATGAGAGTGCTATTCGAATAGCGGAAAATCCTGTTGAGCACAGCCGCACAAAGCACATTGACATCCGGCATCACTTTTTGAGAGACCACCAGCAAAAGGGTGATATCGAAGTGTTTCATGTTAGCACCGAGAACCAGCTAGCCGATATCTTTACCAAGCCTCTAGATGAGAAGACCTTTTGCAGGCTGCGTAGTGAGCTCAATATCTTAGATTCGCGGAACTTGGATTGAAATGTAGCATACATGTGTTTATGCTTTTGATTATGTTCATTCTGCATATTGTTGCTTATTGTGGTGCTCAAGTTGTACAAACACTCCCTGGACCTCACAAGTCCTGTTTGCAAGTGATGCACATATTTAGGGGGAGCTGTGCTACAACTTGACCCTTTGTGGCTAACCATGTACTTGAGTTTGGTTGTTTTAGTCTCCAAGGAAAATTGAAAGGGAAAAGGTGGACTTGGACCATGCGAGACTTCCACTGCACTCCGATGAAAAGAGTAACTCTTCCAAGTTCATCGTTATACTCTTATTGCCTATTTGCTCTTAGTTGAAGATTTTGGTGAGGCAATGGGGTTAAAGGGCCAAGATTGATCCCGTTTTGGTGTTTGATGCCAAAGGGGGAGAAAATAAAGGCCAAAGCGATAAATGGATCAGCTACCACTTGAGAGATTTTGAAAATAGTAGAATAGAGCTTTTGGTTTGTCAAAACTCTTTTGTTGTCTCTCTTGTCAAAAGTTGGCTTCTTGTGGGGAGAAGTATTGATTATGGGAAAAAGGGGGAGTTTTTGAAATCTTAAATCAATTTCTTTTAGAATGACTCTCTTTATGTCTTAACATGTGTGTTTGACTTAGAGATAGAAATTTGAGTTTGATTTGCAAAAACAAACCAAGTGGTGGCATAGAGTGATCCATATATGTCAAAATTGAATCAAAACAATTTTGAGTTCTTATTTGATTTGTTTTTGTACTTGTTCTACTTGCTTTATGTTGTGTTGGCATAAATCACCAAAAAGGGGGAGATTGAAAGGGAAATGTGCCCTTAGGCCATTTCTAAGTATTTTGGTGATTTAGTGTCCAACACAAGTGCCTAAGTGTAAAAAGGTGGACAAAGTACAAATCAAGAATTAAGGTATGTTTCTCAGACTTAGTACATTGTTTTATGGACTAATGTATTGTGTCTAAGTGCTGGAAACAGGAAAAATCCAATTGGAAATGTCTTGGCTCGAGCAGCCAAGAATCTGCTGAGTCTGCAAGCACCGGACTGTCCGGTGGTGCACCGGACAGTGACCGGTGGTGCACCGGACAGTGTCCGGTGTGCCAGGCTGGCTCGAGCGAAGTGGCCGCTCTCGAGAATTCACCGGCGACGTACGGCTAAAATTCACCGGACTGTCCGGTGTGCACCGGACTGTCCGGTGAGCCAACGGTCGATCGGGCCAACGGTCGGCCGCGCAATCTGCGCGGGACACGTGGCCGAGCCAACGGCTAGAAGACGGCACCGGACTGTCCGGTGTGCACCGGACATGTCCGGTGCGCCAATGGCTCTCAGTCTGCCAACGGTCGGCTTCACCATTTAAGGAAGGAAATCGGGCACCGGACAGTGTCCGGTGTGCACCGGACTGTCCGGTGCCCCCGATGGCAGAAGGCAAGAATGGCTTTCCAAACTTGTGCTCAACGGCTCCTAGCTGCCTTGGGGCTATAAAAGGGACCCCTAGGCGCATGGAGGGGAAAACCCAAGCATCCTTTGAGCATCATTGATCACTCATACTTCATTCTCGCGCACTTGTTCGACATTTTAGTGATTTGAGCTCCGTTCTAGTGTGCTAGTCTCTTGAGCTCAAGTCTGGGTTTTGTGTGTGCGTATTCGCTGTGATCTTTGTGTCGTGTGTGAGTTGCTAATCCCTCCCTTGCTCTGTGATTCTTCGTGAACATCTTGTGTAAGGGCGAGAGGCTCCAAGCTGTGGAGATTCCTCGCAAACGGGATTAAGAGAAGCAAAGCAACACCGTGGTATTCACGTTGGTCTTTGGACCGCTTGAGAGGGGTTGATTGTAACCCTCGTCCGTTGGGACGCCACAACGTGGAGTAGGCAAGCGTTGGTCTTGGCCGAACCACGGGATAACCACTGTGCCATCTCTGTGATTGATATCTTTTGGTTATTGTGTTGTGTTGAGATCCTTCTCTAGCCACTTGGCATATTACTGTGCTAACAAGTAACCAAGTTTTGTGGCTTAAGTTTTTGAAGTGCTACAGGATCACCTATTCACCCCCCCTCTAGGTGCTCTCAATAACACACTCACACATCATAAAACTAATGCTAGCATCTCCCATAAGGGTCCCTAGCACCCTAGAATGATGCTCGCACATGTGCATGCATGCCACCTTGGCCAGAACATGGCCACAATGATCCATGTTCTAGCTAAGTTAGGTTGGAGGAGGCCTCTAAATTACCATGGTAGGCTATGCCCCTGTTTGTTTCGGCTTTTCGCAGCTTCTGGCCACCAAAAGCTGCTGCGAACTGGCAAACACTCAGCTTTTCAGTCAGCTTCTATAAAATTCGTTTGGGTAAAAACCATTCAAAATCAACATAAACATGTAATTAGTTGAGTCGTCGCAATAGTAGTAATCCGTCACTTTATAGATCCTGAGCCTCATGGACAACTTTATCTTCCTCCGAACGTAATCCTAATGATACTCAGATTCTCTACACAGCCAGATTCTCTCCACAGCTAGATTCTCGGAAAAGCTGGTCAGAAAAAAGTTGAACCAAACATGCCCTATATCTCTCCATGGAACGTTACTAGGACCTGCCTGTAGCTAAGAGGGTTCTTAGGCTGCCCAAACCTACAACCTTCACACCATCGCGCGACATGCCACTTTTATGCCAAGATAGCTCTCACCGGCACTAGCTGCCTTGCTCGTCGAGGAGGGACCAACAATGGTCATTGTACCATAGTGAACACAACCGCATACTCATTAGCCCCATGCACCTTCCACAATTTCACCAAAGTGGACACATCCATGGATACCTGCTTGGTGTCGATTGAGGAGCCCCAAGGTTGATCTATGGTCACCCTAGGGCCCTTGCACACATGACTATACACCCACTAAAGCGCCCACTAGGCTCTAAACCCTCTTCCCAAGAAGTTATTCTTAGGGTCCTTCCACCCTACATAAAAGTCATTTGCCTTAGGCCGCTTGGACCTATCTAGACCATCACTGAGATAGGAGGAGCCCTAACAACTTTGTTGCACAACTTGTTGCACTGCCATGGCCACTAATGTCATGAGTTTCCATACTCAATCCTTAACCATAGAGCAGACTCTATTGTGTGCTTAGGATGCCAACACCAATGGTATTGAACCCTTTTAGACCTACATAGTCATATACCCACATTATAAGAGGCCCACAACATAGTTGGCAAAGCATCCACACCAAATTTTGTTGCAATCGACATTATTGGCCTCACAAAGACTCCAACACACATCTCAAGGGTCATGCCACTATAGCTATGGAGCTGGTGAAACTAAGGAGGCCCTATAAGACCTAGGGGCCATAGGAGCCCCATCGTAGCCCTATTGTGTGACCTCCTCATCAGTGAGCCCTCTACGACCCATGTCAAGCACCTGGCGGAGGAGAGCATGTGTGCACCTCTCCTATTTTTGGTTCTCTGGCACCAAGTGTAGCATGAACTAGGAGAAAGATAATAACTACATCGACCTAGTCCACTATGCACTGAGTCATGCACCCACGTGTGACAGTGCCCTAGTTCATCGTGAACATATCCCATAGGCATAACCTAGAGGCACCTTGAGCTTACTACATGGCAAAGACCCATATCTGACCCATGACCTTGTCCACTAGGCCTAATCCATGCTGACTATTGGTTTATCAAAGTTGATAGTTGACAAGGGACAAACCTATCAATGATCATTGATCTGTAGCTCCACCTATCAATGACTAATGAGTCGTTAGCAAATCAGGATGCGTCACATGTAAGCCCCTAAGTTTTTCTCTCTTTTTCCTTTTTAAAAATATATTAAGTTAAAAAAGTTTATATGGCCTCAAAAATATGAAATCAATATCCAAATGTTTCTAAAAGTGAGCTTTATGTCATAGGCTTGTGCTTGGGTACGTTTAGATGTTTTGAATTTATATGCTTGTGCAAGGGGTTGCCTTAGCATCCGACATATCAGAGGAGCCGAGAGGTGTGCTTGCTGCTACAGCCATCCTTCTTAACCATGGCTTCGGGTATGGGGGTTTAGGGAGTGCCACCTATATGGACTTGCAACTGGGAAGGGGTGTCAATGCCGATGTACGGCTCTACATATGCGCAATAACCTGTAAAACGTTAAATTCCATACGAATCTCAAGAATCGTCCTATGTCGTTTGCCTCAATCGGTTCCTTGTGTCGATGATACTTTCTTTTCTGAGTCGCCTATTAATGTAACAATAAATATGATCATGCACTAAAACTAACCGATGACGGAAGTAGAGCCTGCCTAAAGCATGCTTGAGTTGGCTACTTACTCTAGAGCGTTGCAGGATACATGCATGGCCAAGGAGGGAGTAGCGAGTCAGAGGAGCACTGTTATTACCCACTTCGTTAACCAAATCTAGGGCCAAATAGACAACAAACCATATATAGAACCATCCTAGATACGATCCACTACATGTATCATACTGATAAACCTAGGAACATCCACCGCTAAGAACTTCTAATCACACATGTGAATATGGATCAGGACCTCCAAAGAAGTCCAACAAGAGTAAACAACGAGATTAACCATGTAATGGAAAGTACCACATGCATATCATATTCTAGAGTTATCGTGTGCACATGTGTGATTAGCATGTCGTGGAATGTAGCAACCAGTAAAGAGATATGCATGTGATGGTGCAAAATCAATCTAATAGCATGAATCATGAAGATAAATGTATATATTGAAAGTGCACATAACTAGCAAATCTTGCCAACAATAACACCTAGTACAAGATCTACCGGGGTAAGGTGGTGACACCATGTCGCCCTGACACGGTCAGAGACCACATTAGGGATGCATGGCGCTTACCTTGGAAAACCCTTATGGAATGGGTGGTGATGCACCAAAAGGATGGTAGCACCCACTATTTTTGGTGAACGAATAGCCTCCTTTATTCATAAGCATATCTAATACAATATATAGCGTTGCAAGATGAAGTGATAAGCACTTCCTAATGCATCTAATCTGCTATTTAAAATATATTTCTATTTACATGTTTATTTTTCCAATGGCCAAAATTGCCCTTTGTGGACCTCCTTCGGCAAGACCAGCATCTTAGGCTCGACGAAGATTTGGTGCCAACATTATCGTGACCATATGTATCATTTAATAACACCAGAGGAATCCCAGCCTAATGAGGAGGACTATGACTACACCAAGGAACTCAGAGACAACCTGATCAAATTTGTCACATCCCACCCACCCTCTTAGAATCCCATTAGGTATGCAATATATTGATAGAGCTTTGCTTTCTAAACTTATTCTTATGTTAGGGTGCATAGTAGAAAATGTTTGAGCATATGTTGTGTTGTAACCCTACTTCTGCATACCTGCTATTTGGATAGATGCTCACTTTACATACACTTGTTATTTACTTGTACTATTATGTGTGATAAATGATGATGTGATGCGTAGTGTGGACATGTTTGTGTGTGGACTAGCACCTAGTGTCACTTCTATCTCGTGCATACCACGGATGAGAGATTCTAGCATATGTCTTGGGTGTGTGGTGAGGGTCGAGTCAACCAGATAGGATGTTATGATGAGTCTTGAACAAGTCATATCAATGGATTATGACCCGAGCCTCTCTAAGAGGTACCTATGGTAGGTACATGTGAGTTGAGTAGTTCTAGAGGGTGAGATTCACTAGGATGTGTCCTCGTGAAGGTGATGTCATCAAGGGAACGAGAGGTAGAGCTTCCCTCTTGATGAGATTTAGTATCTGATTCTTTTAAGCACTAAGCTAGAGAATTGGTCCATAGGAACCCTTCATACACACCACTCGCTTTGAAATAGGGGGGGGGGCATATGTGATCTTCTAGCTAGGGGTGATGCACCACTACATAAGATATAGGTGATAGTGTAGGGATGTAACTATGTAAGGGTGTATCCTCTAATCATCTTAAACCATGTAGTGACCACTAGGAATACTTCATTTCACAGTTTCAGTATGTCAGTGGTACTCTAGGGTGACTTGGTAATGAATTGTAGGGTGGTATCATTCTGGTTAGATGATAGCCTAATATCAACCTAGACAGAGGCCACGGTCGATGATGGTAATGTTGTGGCTATAGGTGTACATGCTCTATAGAGCTGATCGATCTATAAGTATAGGTCTGACCAAGGTTAATGAAAATTCCTATGTTTCTCACTTGAGCATGACTAGAGAGTTTTGTGTTCTTTTTCTCTTCCTCGTGTTTGGATAAGGATCAAACCTGAGAGTATTGAGATAAGGACGAGAGGGAGCTGTCTTTGTTGACTAGAGAGTGTAGTGATGAGATGTGAGAGTGTGGTGTGTTTAGATATGAGATGATATGGATAGATGGATGGATGTGATGATACTATGTGGATATTTACAAATAGACCATGAGATATGCATAGTAAGCCTACCGTCACATGGTTTGTGTGGAGCGTGAGGAAGAAAGAAGATGAGAGGCACTAAAAAGTTAAGGTTTAGATTCTCTCCAACAAAAATATGTACAACATCTTGTACCCTATATTTAGTGCAGATTCCCCTTTTTTATCACTGCATCAGCGTTCTCTAATCGATACTCTAAATATAGATGATTTTCATATGTTCTCTCTATATAGAGATTCTATATCCTTTCTTCTATCCATTTTAATACTTTAAACAACAGATTTATCAAAACTAAATTATGTACAAAACATTTGTGAGTATAACAAATATATATGTTCAAAAAACTAAAAATAAAATATGTCTCTAATATAGTTATTTTTTATATATAGAGATTGGGATATAAAGAATACTGCTGAAGATGAAGAAGATAAAAGAGAAGGAAAATTTTAGGACTTATTCGATTAGAAATAGATTGAGGGTGATTAAATATCTCTCTGTTTAGTTTTGAATATAAAGAGGTTTAATCCCCTTAATTCTTTCCCATCCTTATACAAACGAAAAGGGTTTTAAAGAACGGATATAATACAGTGCCGGAGACGGCTTTGGAGGAGTGAAAATGCCAAGCGAATATGTGGTCCAGACGACGATACTATCATCAGGCCATACCTGGCACTGTAGGGCCTGAGGCTGGGCTGTGCTTGGGATATACAGTACCTGACCCCTGGCCAGGGTCTCCACCGCACGCCCCCGTCCTACTCCTACCTCGCGCCCTCTCCTCGCACCACAATCACACGAGCAGACAGTCACCAACTCCTTTCTGTCTTTCGCTTTCACTGCTCACCATTTCGCGTCCTTGCCTCGCCATCTCGCCGTCGCGGGCGCCTGTTTTTCGCCTCCCTCCCCCCATCTGCCCTGCCACACACCTTTGCACAAAGAAAGGCGCCCCGAGGTACAGTACAGGTAGAGGTAGAGCCGACAGCCGAGCGAGCCCGGGAGCCGAACACCTCCACCAGCAGCAAAAGCACCACCACCACCAGAACCGAGCGCACAAAAGCGCGCGGCCGGGACGCGGGAGAAAGCAACGGGCAGCCTGTACTGCCGGCTGCTGCAGCTACCCTTTCAGTCCCAGTTCCAGCCCCCGGCCAGGCGCTCGCAAAGTGCGGGAGCCGCCCTCTTCGCTCGTGGGCTCTCTCTCTCCGCGCTCTCGCTCCAGGTCGTGTACGATCCGCCAGTACGTACGGGCCCCGGCGGCGCTCGTGCGCGGGCGACAACATGTCCTCGGCGGCGGGCGGTGGATACGGGGCCGGCGGCGCGGAGCATCAGCACCTGTTGCTGGGGCAGGCCGCGGGCGCGGGGCAGCTCTACCACGTGCCGCAGCACAGCCGCCGCGAGAAGCTGCGGTTCCCGCCCGACGACGCGGCCGACTCGCCCCCGGCCCCGCCCACTGCCTGGCCGGCGCCCCCACCCTTCTACTCCTACGCTTCCTCGTCGACGTCGTCCTACTACTCGCCGCATAGCCCCACGCTGGCACACGCGCTACCTGCGGGCGCCGGGGTCCAGATCCCGAGCCAGAACTTCGCGCTCTCGCTCTCTTCGGCGCCCTCGAACCCTCCGCCCGCGCCGCGGAGGCAGCTCGCCGCCGGGGTAGCCACGGGGCCGTACGGCCCGTTCACGGGCTACGCGGCCGTCCTCGGGCGGTCCAGGTTCCTGGGCCCCGCGCAGAAGCTGCTCGAAGAGATCTGTGACGTCGGCGGACGGCCCCCGCACCTGGACCCTCTCTCCGACGAAGGTATGCTCGGCATGGAGCATGGCATGTGCGGCGGTGACCGCGCTACCGCTGAGGCGGTCGCTGTCTCCGGCGCCGAGCAGCAGTGGAGGAAGACCAGGCTCATCTCCCTCATGGAGGACGTGAGCTTCTTGATCCTTCATTGAAAAATACGTCTTTTCTCTGCTTTTGTTTCTTGTCGCAATTATTTCTTCTTCGCCGAGAAGAATCTAACGAATACCTCATGGTCACGTCATGGAGCCTACATCCTGTTCGAATCTTTATCTGCTGTTCTGGCACAGCTTATTTCTTGTGCTTGTGATTTGATGAGAGTAGATATGGATTGCAAGTCGAGTTCCTTCGGATATGTTTCTTTGGTTATTTATATGCATCAAATCATTGTTTTGCACTGTTGGTGTTGAGAGGTTTGCATACCTTTTCATTTTTTCCCTTGCGACAACTAGAAAAACTTCTTCATGAACAGAATTGAATTTTCCAGCAGTTCAAAATATGGAGTTGGAATATCAAAATATATCAGGTCTCTCTAGTTTTATCCCGTAGAAATTTTCAAAGTTGCTACTCGATAAGATTCCTGGAGTTTTTGTCTTCTTTCTGAAGGATGCCATATGCATCAGTGAAAACCTGCAGAAAGATTCTGCTTATCTGGTCGCCACTCTTTTGTTAAAATAATTCTATTGTTCATGGTTGTAATTTTTGCCAGGCAGAGTAGAATAGTACGTGCTAGCATCCTGATTCCTTGAACATACATGAATTGGTGCAGTCTCGTCTAGCGGCAGGAAAATAAAATCTGGCTATGTCCTATGCTGAACTTGCTGAGTTTATTGGCTCCACTAAGTAGTTATAGTTATTAGTAAAGTACTGAATTTTGGGTGTGTTCTACCTTTAAACTCAGAAGTGCATGAATCTTGCAGGTTTGCAGGCGATACAAACAATACTACCAGCAGCTGCAATCTGTGATCTCCTCGTTTGAGACGGTTGCGGGGCTGAGCAACGCCGTCCCCTTTGCTTCCATGGCTCTTCGGACAATGTCTAAGCATTTCAAGTTCCTGAAGGGGATGATAATGAGCCAATTACGGAACACAAGCAAGGTCGCTGCCAGTGATGGTATTGGCAAGGATGATATGGCAAACTTTGCGCTTATGGGTGGTGGAGCAGACCACCTGAGGGGAAACAGCGTGAACACGTTCAGCCAGGCTCACAACATTTGGAGGCCTCAAAGAGGGCTTCCTGAGCGTGCAGTGTCTGTTCTTCGCTCATGGCTGTTCGAGCACTTCCTACATCCGTAAGTATATGAATGTCATATCTTCTTATCTTGTTGTCTTTAAAGTTTTTTTTAAACAAATGGTGTTTTAATTAAAAAAATAGAAGTTTCATGCACAAAAAAAAGCAGGCACACCATGTATGTGCAGATGTGCCCACGAAATAGGACACGCTAACCCACCCACGCACGCGGCAAATTAAAGTTCAAAACTACCATGAGTCATCGTTGCCGAGCGTCTCAAAACTACCATGAGTCATCGTTGCCGAGCGTAGTTACAGAGAAGCCACCATCTACGACTTCCTATGGTAGAGACTAGATGACCGATGCTACGAAGCTAGGCAGACGCGCTAGAAACATGAGGCTGCTATAAAAACTTGACCACCCTTGCTCGTTGTATTAAGAACTTCTCACATAGGTCAAGAAAACTCCTGAACCTTTATCCCACACATACGTAGGCTCCGTAGCCATGTGAGAACGGCTGCGATCGGAGCTTGGTCTTAGACCTATGCTTTGGTATGTGATAGACGAGGTGATTTTTTTAACCCGAGCCTGAAATTGATATGCCAAACCATGATGTGTAGTCGCATGTGTACTTCTATTCGCTATTGAATTCAGGTGTGGACATTTAGGGGCTTTTCATGACATGTCTTTTGTACCCGATGGTTACAAGATTCACTATATCATATTTGCCATTTAGAAACTAGTATGTGATGATGCTAAGGTAGAAAAGACATGTCACGATGATATGCTTCTTGCGCAACTTGATCATGATTACTATTAGTGAGAGAATTAAGAAAGGATCCTAGATATGGGATAAATGCCCACATACTTCCAACAAGACCAATGGACAAGTTCTTTGCTTTATTGAAAGCTGCCTTTTCTTGTGCGTGTACTTATTTATTTGCTAGTGATAATTGCACAATGTTTGCTGGTAGTGATATGTCCAAGTTATGTTTTCACAGATGAGAAGTATGCTTGAAATTTTCTTTATTCACAAATCTGAAATATCATTGATGTTGATCATTACTTTCTGATTTACATCGTCTCATACAGATGAGAAGATACACATTGTTTCAGATTTCCCTGTTGAGCACACTTGCTAGTTCATCCTTATTGTAGTTTGTACACATCAGCTTTAAAAATCCTTACATGCAACGACTTATTGCACTATTTTTGTGATTGCCCTCTAGGGCATGTGCCTGTGCACATCCAATGGTGGATGCACACGCCCTTGGCGGTAAAATTCCGTATTTGGATTGATTGTTACATATGTTAGAATAAAACCACTAGCATTCGGATTGGAGTTTGGTTGTGATTGTGGAAACCTGCATGGAGGACAGGACCATTTGTGAGCTTTCTGGTGTTGTTTAGTTTGGTCTCATATGCTAGTGGTTGGACAAATTACTCCTTAAGGACGACTTTCCTAATTAATATGTAACTTTTACTGCAGCGAGTTTGTTCTACGATTGTTTGATCACTTGCTTCCACGTGTCATTGTGCTGGCTATATATCTCTGCTTCCTTTTGGTTTTGTAGCCTAATCCTCATGCTTGGTGGTCATCATTTTCCAGGTACCCAACTGATAGTGACAAGCAGATGCTGGCTAAACAGACAGGCCTAACAAGGAACCAGGCAAGTAACCATGGACGACACAACACTAATAACAATATGACTATGATTTTGCCATCAGCTAGCATTGTTTCCAATAATCATGAAGGCAAATTTGCTGTGCCCCTACTAATTAAGCTCGACGAGCAGGTGTCAAACTGGTTTATCAACGCAAGGGTGCGGCTCTGGAAGCCCATGGTGGAAGAGATCCACAACCTGGAGATGCGGCAGCAGCTGCAGAAGAACACGTCGGCGGTGGACAAGACCCAACTGGGCATGCAGCAGCAGATCCAGCACTCGTCGGCAAACTCCCGGCAGCGGGGGCAAAGCAGCGGCGGCATGACGAGGAACCAAGACGAGCTGTCCCCGCGGATGCCCCACGACATGCCAGGCCAGGGCCAGCAGCAGCAGCAGGTGAGCTTCGCTTACGCTGGGCTCCCCGCGCACCACCACGGCCTCGCGCTGTCGCACCCCCAGCAGCAGCAAGCGGAAGCGGTCAGCGCCGGCGGCGGCGTTTCGCTCACGCTGGGCCTTCACCAGAACAACAACCGGACCTACGTCGCCGAGCCTCTCCCGGCCGCGCTCCCGCACCGTTTCGGGCTGGAGGACGTGAGCGACGCCTACGTGATGCAGGGTACGTCGTCGTTCGGCGGCCAGGACCGCCATTTCGGTAAGGGGATGGGCGGCCACCATTTTGTGCATGACTTGGTTGGCTGATCTCGTGCTTGCGACTTTTGTCGGCATGCATTGTATCATACTATTGTTAGGGGGCAGCACAGGCACAGTGGAAGAGACCAGATTATTTGACAGTGTGGATGAGGGCTATAGAGGGCAAAGGGCATTCATGGCCCATAGCGATGAAGATCTGTTCCAGTTGTATGTAGAGTTGATGAGCCCTATTTGTTCTAATCCCAGCTGGCCAAGTCGTGTGTTGACACATGTACCACTATTTTTTCTCTGACATGAAATTGTGAAGTGAAAACAGTGGCTAGTTCTTGCTCCTGAAGGCTGAAATGTTTTTTTTTCTTCAAAATATGACCGCGCGCCTTATCTTTCTTGATGTTGGATATATGTGGGGTTAGCCTTCCCATTAAACTAGGAAAGGAGGAGGTTGGTGGCAGTATTAACCCTTCCTGTTTGTTAGGGCTGAGCTGTTCCTGTTGGTAACCTAGATTTCGCGCTAAACAACCAGCCAGCCAATTAGCCTGTACTGGTGACATGGGCTACTACGCCATGATCTGGATTCTGGCATGCCCTGGGGTTGTCGTCCTGTCAATTATTATTTTTTCTCTCTTCTCCCCAGGGTAAAAGGCCCATGTTACCTGGGATCCGGTTTTGAAACATAAGAAAAATTGAAAGAATTATCCTTGGATCAGTTATCTATCCATGCACGCCCTTTTTTGCGTGGAGGGGATCCATGCACGTCACTGACTGTCTACTGCTGCTCAGCTCCTCCACGGCAGAAAGCAGCCGGTGTTCTTTTGTTTAAAAAGGGCACTGTTGCGAGGCTTTCTTTCCTAGGCTCTGCACTGCACTGCACTGCAGTGCTAGCGCTCCTCCAGTGGTGCCTGCATCTGCATGCATGGGCAGATTATTGCCCCCTGATTGTGCATGCCCCGCTGAGCAAACCATGATGTGCTGCCTTTTTTTCTCTCTCTCTACGCCTTCCGTCATGGATAAAGCGGATGCCATCATTGCCACTTATGGAGGGAGCGAGAACTGGACTGGCGTGGCTTCGGGGTACAGTAAAACCCTAAATTTCGGACTGCCAAAGCTATCGGACATAGGTCATAAGCTGTCCGAAATAGCTTATTTCCGACGGCTAAAGACTTATGTCCGACGGTACATGTCTCTCGGTCGTAACGGGTCGAAAATAAGTTTATTTTCTACGGCGAACGTCGAAAATAACGTATGTCCGACAGCCGCAAAGGGTCGTCGGTATTTAACTTCGATAACGGTCGTAACGATCGTTGGTGGGGTCCACGTCTCTTATGTCTGATGGCTCCCGCTAAGCCGTCGGACATAAAGTTATGTTATGTCTGACGGCTTAGCAGAGGCCAGAGGTCGCTAGACTTAATAGATCCTTATGTCCGACGACTTCGGACATAATAATATTCAGTAGTGACAAAAAAAATGTTACAACAACTTACCGAGAGTAGAGCTTGATTCCATATTATGGTGGAGGTGGAGGCGACAGCATTGGCGGCGGCAGTGCAAAGTCTAGAGGCGACATCCCATATGTTAGCATCATGTGTTTTTAGTTGTTGCGAATAAAATGTTACTTCAACTTACCGAGAGTAGAGCTTGATTTTGGGCCTGGAGGTTTGGATAATACTCGTCCTTCTTCTTCTAGTACTCAGCTTGCTGCCTCTGGTACTCTATTTGTTGCCTCAAAACTGATTGATGATAATTTGTCTGCTGACGCAACACTGCAATCTCTATCTCTTGGGTGGATGATCGAGAATGGGACGACTGTGAAGATGAGGATCCACATCGTCTCAGCTCCCTAGAATCAATCATAGAATCAAAAATACCCAACATATAAGAGTGAACCATGCACTTAGTATAGTAAACCATAGACTCACAAGCATATGAGAATAATTTTGAAATCCAAATCAAATACTTTCACTGTCTATGGACTTGTCCTCCTATGCTAGCATATGTTGCCTAAGGTTCGATTGGCTGGCTCCTCCAGTCATAGTCCTGCCCAAGGCGCTAAACCATCTCCAGCCCATACAAAGCCTGGAGGCAAACATACCAAATATAAGTGCATCACCAAGTTGATGCACAAACACATAATAGAGTACCAAAAACTCACTAGACGGTCGGTGGCTATCTGAGTGCATAAAAACATCAGGATTCTGAGGATCAGAACCCCTATGCCCTTGCATATACACCTCCACATCCGTAGGTGTACGACTGGATTTGACTTCCTGTACATACAAGTTAGAATGACACATTTCTATGTAATTCAAAGTTACAACATACTGTGACATACCATTCGCTTAGCCAAGCACACATGTTCATCGCCGTCGTAGTTGTGGAACGACTCAGTACCACGGTTTCTCCTGTTCCTTTCGGAAATGGCATGAAACTCAGGGGAAGCCCACCACCTGCACAAGGCCCGATATCCCTCTGATTGGGTGGCCATCCAAGGCACAGACACCTACATGAAATGTTTTTCAATCAAGCAAATAGATGGATTAACATGTACCCAAAACAAGAATCAGTAAAAAATGATATGAGATGCAACAACTTGTTTACCTCAAGGTATTGCTCTTCCGTAAGGTAAATTGATGACCACTCCACGTTAGTCTTCGGCATCGGCCGATCATCATCACTTGCCCTGTACCATGCCTTTATAGCCTGAAGTTGTGCATAGTACATTTCATCCGCAACGACATCATTCGCGTTATACTCAAACACGTAGCGAGCGTTCAGACCATATGACCCATCTTCCGGCAACTTGTACCGTTTCTGCAAAAAAAGTGTTATCATACAAGCAACCATATATGGGATAATCAAATTAGTAAAAACAATTCATACCCAGAATGCATCCCAAACTAGTGCTTGTGTGTTGCCAAACGTTCTACAGACACCATAGCGATAATGCTCCCAAGTGGTGGTGGGGAGACTCGCCATTAGGCAAAGTCACAAGACCACACAAGTGGAGACGAACAAGATTATCAAGGACCATGTTCACCTGCCTGTAGTGTCCTGTGCCTATGAACGAGTCATCGATCCAAGTCCTGCAAACACAAAATAATGTAGAAATAAAGACATAACTTTTGATAACAATTAAATAAAGACTATGTCACTCACTTTCCACTTGGCTTTATCAAAACCCGAGATTCGGGTGGAAGCTCTGGAGGTGGTCCAACAAAATGTAGCTTCCTCGTTCTCCTAACTCAAGAAGATCCAGACCCAGCTGTGGAATCTCCACCAGCACCAGAATCCATGCCTGCAGAATATCCACCAGCATCGTCTCCAGCATCATCTCCCACATCATTTCCACCATCATCTTCATCATCATCTCTCGCAAGGTCCTCTACCATCGCCCCAACTGTAGCATCTTCTCTCGACTGTCGCTCGATTTTAGCATCCTATGAAACAACTTACATCATGCAACATTAAGTAACTTACATAATGTAATTTAACAACTAACTTACATCGTCTGGAGGCAAATGATCTGTCATCGCTCTGTGTCTGCTCATGGTAGAACTTGTGCCCTAAAAAACTGAATCATCACTCCTTGAGCTGCTCCTCGTCCCAAGCAAACTACGAGCAAAAGACCTCATTTTCTTTGACATCCTATTTTAACAAAAACAAGTTAGTACATAAATCGACAACAAAATAATGAAAAAAGTAAAAATTATATAAAATATACAATAAAATAATGATCCATACTCGTCAATCAATATCGTAATCAAAATCGGGATCTAGTTGTTTCCGTCGATTCAATGGACGCCAAGTAGCCTTTTTCTTTCTTGACACTCGTTTTCTTTTTGGAGGAACCTCTACATCATTTTGATCGCCTAATAAAGATTCTTCCAACATTTCAGTTTGTACATTAAACGTGCTCGTAAGTTCGTCGTTTTGGAAAATTTCAGCAGCCCCCACTTCCTGCTCGATTTGGTCCCCCATCTTTTTCCTCTTGACAAATCTGATCACGTTCATGGCCAGACATCCAATTTTGAGAATCAAATTCACTGTTAGTACAAGGAAACAAACCTATTAGGATAAGAAAAACAAGGATAGCGATAATGACTAAAAATTAAGTTTACACTTTGTCGGCGTTTCGAGACCGGGGGGGTCCCTCGGGCCGACGAGTGAGTATCGCCGCGTGCCCCAGCCCAGATGGGTCGAGCGCGGGGGCGAGCGCGAAGGGGGAAAAGGAGCGAGGCGGCCGGAGACCGGCGTGAGAGAGGTGGGAATCCCGCGGCCTTCGTGTTCGTCCCGCGCCCAGGTCGGGTGCGCTTGCCGTAGGGGGTTACAAGCGTCCACGCGGGAGAGGGAAGCGAGCGGCCCCAAGAGAGCGCCTATCCCGTCCTCGTCCCCGCGCGGCCAACCTTCTCTAAGAGGGCCCTGGTCCTTCCTTTTATAGGCGTAAGGAGTGGATCCAGGTGTACAATGGGGGTGTAGCAGAGTGCTACGTGTCTAGCGGGGGAGAGCTAGCGCCCTAAGTACATGCCGATGTGGCAGCCGGAGAGATTTTGGCACCCAGCTGGTGTGATGTCGTGGCCGTCGGAGGAGCGACGGAGCCTGGCGGAGGGACAGCTGTCGGGGCGGTTGAGTCCTTGCTGACGTCCTCCTGCTTCCGTAAGAGAGCTGAGAGCCGTCGTCGTCACAGAGCATGCAGGGCGCCATCATTGCCTATCTGGCGGAGCTAGCCAGATGGGACACCGGTCTTGTTCTCTGCGGCCCGAGTCAGCTCGGGGTAGGGTGATGATGGCGCTTCCTGTTGACGTGGCTGGCCTGCGCCCTAGGTTGGGCGACGTGGAGGCTCCTCCGAAGCCGAGGTCGAGTCTGTCTTCCATGGCCGAGGCCGAGTCCGAGCCCCTGGGTCGGGCGAGGCGGAGGTCGTTCGGCAGAGGCCAGGGCGGAGTCCGAGCCCTGGGGTCGGGCGAAGCGGAGTTCGTCGTCTTCCGGGACTTAGCCCGAGTCCGAGCCCTGGGTCGGGCGGAGCGGAGTTCGTCGTCTTCCGGGACTTAGCCCGAGTCCGAGCCCTGGGTCGGGCGGAGCGGAGTTCGCCGTCTTCCGGGACTTAGCCCCAGTCCGAGCCCTGGGTCGGGCGGAGCGGAGTTCGCCGTCTTCCGGGACTTAGCCCGAGTCCGAGCCCTGGGTCGGGCGGAGCGGAGTTCGCCGTCTTCCGGGACTTAGCCCCAGTCCGAGCCCTGGGTCGGGCGGAGCGGAGTTCGCCGTCTTCCGGGACTTAGCCCGAGTCCGAGCCCTAGGTCGGGCGGAGCGGAGTTCGCCGTCTTCCGGGACTTAGCCCGAGTCCGAGCCCTGGGTCGGGCGGAGCTTCCCATGGTGCCTTCGGCAGGGCCTGACTGCCTGTCAGTCTCACTCTGTCAAGTGGCACTGCGGTCGGAGTGGCGCAGGCGGCGCTGTCCTTCTGTCAGGCCGGTCAGTGGAGCGGTGAAGTGACGGCGGTCACTTCGGCTCTGCCGGGGGGCGCGCGTCAGGACAAAGGTGTCAGGTCACCTTTGCATTAAATGCTCCTGCGACTTGGTCGGTCGGTGCGGCGATTTAGTCAGGGTTGCTTCTTAGCGAAGGCAGGGCCTCGGGCGAGCCGGAAATATGTCCGCCGTTGGAGGGGGGCCTCGGGCGAGACGGAAATCCTCCGGGGTCGGCTGCCCTTGTCCGAGGCTAGGCTCGGGCGAGGTGTGATCGAGTCGCTCGAATGGACTGATCCCTGACTTAATCGCACCCATCAGGCCTTAGCAGCTTTATGCTGATGGGGGTTACCAGCTGAGAATTAGGAGTCTTGAGGGTACCCCTAATTATGGTCCCCGACATTAGCCCCCGAGCCTCGAAGGGAGTGTTAGCACTCGCTTGGAGGCTTTCGTCGCACTTTTTTGCAAGGGGACCAGCCTTTCTCGGTTGCATTTTGTTCCGGTGGGTGCGCGCGAGTGCACCCGCCGGGTGTAGCCCCCGAGGCCTCGGAGGAGTGGTTTCACTCCTTCGAGGTCTTAATGCCTCGCGTAATGCTTCGGCTGGTCTGGTTGTTCCCTCATGCGAACTGGTCGTAGCCCGGGTGTACGGTCGGGGCCCAAGCTCTCGGGCTGGTATGTTGACGCTGTCAACGGTTCAGCCGGAGCCGGGTTTGCGAGAGCAGCCCCCGAGCCTCCGCACAGGGCGAGAGGGCGATCAGGGACAGACTCGGCTTTTTTACATACGCCCCTGCGTCGCCTTTCCGCAAGGAGGAGGGGGGAAAGCGCCATGTTACCCTCGATGGGCGCCGAACATGGTGTCTCCGGTGAGCTGCAAGCGGGTAATCTGAGTGGACGTCCGTGCCCCGTTCGTTAGGGGTCGGCTAGGGGCCCAGAGGCACGCCCAAAAGTACCTGCGGGTGATCTGCCGGACCCGATCCCCTGGCGACGGGGTCCGAGGGCTCGATGCCTCCCTCTGATGGGATTCCGTTACAAGATCGCTCCCGCTGGTCTCGGAAATGTCCTAGGGTACCTCGGGAGCGCAGCCCGAGCCTTGGTTATGTATCGAACGTACCCCTGGTCATCCCTCGCTCGGCGTCTGAGGCGACTGTGAACCCTTCGGGGGCCAGCCTTCGAACCCCTGATCAGTAATGGGCGCGGAGCCCGAGTAGCCTGAGGCGGCCGTGGAACCCTTCGGGGGGCTGGCCTTCGAACCTCTGACCAGTAGTGGGTGTAGGGCCCACGCGATCTGAGGCGACTGTTGAAACCCTTCGGGGGGCCAGCCTTCGAACCTCTGATCAGTAAGGAGGCTCGGAGCCTGGTTCCTTCACGGGGAAGGATCCTTTTCGGGGTATCCCCCTTTCCCGGTCCCTGCTGCAAGAGATAGAGAAAGAGGAAAAAAGGAAAAGGATACGAAATCGAACGACACGGCATACCTTTTTTTTGTCGCAGTTATTACGGCGAAGGCGAAGCGTCGCCCACTGCTCCTGCCGGAAGCGCCGCCTGTCCTGCCGCGGAGTTAATGCGACGGGGCGAGCGGTTGGCGGGGCGGCCGTTGCGCGTGCGCGAGCCGTTCGAGGAACGGATCACGGGCGCGTTGTCTTCACGCCGTGAGAGGGGGTTCTCTTGCTACCCCCGGATGGGACGTGAGCTTGGCTGACGACGTGACCGCTGCTCCCGCCCGCCTGCCACCGTCATTACTGCCGGCCCACTTTTGGCCGCATTGACCGCCGCGTCAGGCTGGCACTGCTGGGTCGTGCGCCTGGTCGCCTTAAGTCGCGGTATTGGTTCCGCAATCGAGGAGGCGCGGTGGTGGCGCAAGTGGCGGTGCAGTTGCTTGCATGCAGCATCCGGCGCGCCGGTTGCGTGACGCGTGGGCCTGGGCCTCCATGCCGGCGTGTCGGGAGTTGGAGAAGCGCGTCCACTTGGCGCGGTTGCATGCCGCCTACATGGCTGCCCGCCTCTTTCGCCCGTTGGTCTGGGCAAAAGTGGAGGGTCACTTGTAACCGCTGGGCGGTTGTGTGCACCACGCGCGACGGTTTGGCTTCTTCTGCTCTGAGCCGGTTTGCATGACATGCGGGACCCAGCCCCCGCGCCGCAGGGGAGGGCCTTGGAGCGTGTTGGAGAAGACTCAGCCCGTGACGGTTGGGGGCGCAAGTAGGGAGAGTTGCCTTTAAAAGGAGGGTGACCCCCTTCGGAAGGCGACCATGTCCTCTCGCTCCCTTATGCATTGCGTCTTTCCACCTTCCAAGCCCCTAGATGGGGGATACCCGCCGTCTTTTCGCCTCATCGTTGGAGGAACGCAACTCCGTAGGAGTTGGTACCTTTCAGCCATCGATCGGCTTCAAGGATTTTCATCATGCAGCCCGGCTGCACCCCTCCACCGGCGGTCACCCAAGATGGTGACCTCCAGCTTGATGGTGGGGGAAAGCGAGCCGGGCCGCGGCCTCTGCCCCTCCCTCAGCCTCAAGGATTTTCGTCATCCAGGCCAAGATGGAGGATGAGGCGAGTCGGGGGGCTGCCTCCGTGTGGGTCGGTTACCCTTTTCTTCCCCTGGCGTCCGGGGGAGAATGGCATCCTCCAGCTTCGCAGAGACTTCCTCCAGCCATGTCGGGATAGGCGGGCCGCCGTCACTCAGCCAGGACGCAGCACTACGTCCTCCGTCCGGACGACGGTTGCGCCGCATACCGCGAGGGCAGCGCCCACGCTCTGGGCGGTTCCGGCTAGGGCGAAGACCTGCCGGCGCGCTTCGAGGCGTCGGCAGCCGGAGATGGCTTCTCTACCGATGAGATTGCCAACTCCGCCAGTAGCCCTGGGTCTCCGTCTCCCGGCCTGAATGGCTGGCTCTCGTCCTCGGTGGGTGAGAGTCCTTCTGCCGTAGCACCTGCCCCGAAGCCGCTGCTGAAGCTGCTTCGTCGCCCAGGGCGGGGGTGGTTGTCGCTGTTGCCGGATCGGGCGGTAGCGGGCCACCCGTCGGCCCGCGATCGCTTCGCGGGTTCCCCAATCTTGTGGGGTTGTTCGTACCCGCGGGGACGGAACCGGAGTTCCGTTTGTAATGGCACTTCGAATGCCAGGGTTTTTTGTTCATTGCGGCTGTCGAGGCCTGAACATGTATGTAATTTTGGCACGGAGCCGTGTTTTTTTTCCTCATTTTCGAGCACTAAGACTCGCCTGTTGGTTGTCTGAACCGCTTCACCAAGCATGAGTCGCCCCGTGTCAAGGTGACGAGTGAGGTATCCGTATCCCGGAGGCGTAGGAGTCCCTCGGCTCGGTCGGCCTTGTTGTCTGAGGCTCCTCTAGCTCAGTTAAAGGGACACCTTGGCCGCTCTTCGACGAGCCGAGGCCAGGGGTAGCGATATCAGCATGAACAGAGGCGGAGCTAGCTCGAAAATGAAACCTGGTTGGCCGGAGCCTAGCCGGGTTGTCCGTTAGCGAGACCGACGCCGGAGTCGATCAACCGAGGCCTCGGGTCGGGCTGGCGCCCTTGGAAGATGGTTGGCCGAGGCCCCAGGGGTAACCGGCCGAGCCGCCTGCTCGGGCCGGATTCCCGGAGAAGCCCCTGGCAGCGATTGTCCGGGCGTGACGATGACGTCGTCCTCCAGAGTGGGGATCCTTGGACCGCGTCGCCGTCCGAGGCTAGGTCGGACCTTGCTGAAGGTGTCGTCGATGCCGAGGGTGTTACTGCCCCCTTCCAGCGTCAAGACCCGAGCCTGCAGGATCAGAGTGTCTTGTAGCGTGTGCCTTCTACGGCCGCTGAGGCTAGAATATACACACCCTCGCTGTGTTGTAAAGCTGCGTCTCCTTTCCTCTTGTTTCGAGTATCTGGACTTTTTTGTCGGTAACAGGGATGTTTGTGCGAGCGAGAGTTGCTTCTCGCGAAAGGTGACGAGTGAGGTATCCGTATCCCGGAGGCGTGGGAGTCCCTCGGCTCGGTCGGCCTTGCCGCTTACGCGCACTTTCACCCGTCCATGAGGCCCTGTCACCGACTCAGTCGAGAAGGCTCGAAGGATTGCTTCGGCAGAAGAGCTTCCGAACGTGAAGACTTGTTCGGTCCGCGGAATCACTTTATCCGAACGCGAGTTACTTACCACAGAAGGTGATGAGTGAGGTATCCGTATCCCGGAGGCGTAGGAGTCCCTCGGCTCGGTCAGCCTTGGCTGCTTACGTGTACTCCGTCGTTTTCAGGATCCACTTTTCGAAGTAGTCAGAAAGCACGAAAGATATTCTGGCAGAAGAGATCTCTCTTTTTTTTCGAGGAAAATTTCAACGCAGAGGGGGTTCCCCCCCTTTTAGCCCCCGAGGGAGGGTCGGGCTTTGCCGAGGCAAGGCCGACCCTTCCTTGATGACTAAACTTTGTACGGGTGCGAGGTATATGAACAACTTGAAAACATCTTAAGGGTAGAAGCGACATAGCTGTTGGATGTTCCAAGCGTTGCCGTAGACCTCGCCTTGACTGTTGGCCAGCTTGTACGTTCCGGGCTTCAGAACTTTGGCGATGACGAATGGCCCTCCCAGGGGGGAGTGAGCTTGTGCCTCCCTCGGGCGTCTTGCCGCAGCCGAAGCACCAGGTCGCCCACCTGGAGGTCTCGGGGCTGGACCCCTCGGGCGTGGTAGCGTCGCAGGGACTGCTAGTACCGTGCCGAGTGTAGCAAGGCCTTGTCCCGAGCCTCTTCCAGCTGGTCCAGCGAGTCTTCTCGGCTAGCTTGGTTGCTTTGATCGCTGTAGGCCCTCGTCCTCGGGGAGCCGTACTCCAGGTCAGTGGGCAAGACGGCCTCGGCCCCGTAGACCAGGAAGAACGGCGTGAAACCCGTGGCCCGGCTCGGCGTTGTCCTCAGGCTCCAGACCACCGAGGGGAGTTCCTTCATCCATCGCTTGCCGAACTTGTTGAGGTCGTTGTAGATCCGAGGCTTGAGCCCTTGTAGAATCATGCCGTTGGCACGCTCTACTTGCCCATTCGACATGGGATGAGCCACGACGGCCCAGTCCACCCGGATGTGGTGATCCTCGCAGAAGTCCAAGAATTTTCTGCCGGTGAACTAGGTACCTTTGTCGGTGATGATGGAGTTCGGGACCCCGAAGCGATGGATGATGTTGGTGAAGAACGTCACCGCCTGCTCGGACCTGATGCAGTTCAGAGGTCGGACCTCGACCCACTTGGAGAATTTGTCGATGGCGACCAGCAGGTGCGTGTAGCCCCCGGGCGCCTTCTACAAAGGGCCGACGAGGTCCAGCCCCCACACAGCAAAGGGCCAGGTGATGGGTATCGTCTGCAAAGCCTGAGCGGGCAGGTGGGTTTGCTTCGCATAGAATTGACACCCTTCGCAGGTGCGGACAATTCTAGTGGCGTCAGCCACCACCGTTGGCCAGTAGAAGCCTTGCCGGAAAGCATTCCCGACAAGGGCTCGAGGCGCTACGTGATGGCCGCAAGCCCCCGAGTGTATCTCTTGCAGGAGTTCCTGACCTTCGGCGACGGAGATGCATCGCTGGAGGATGCCCGAGGGGCTGCGGTGGTAGAGCTCCTTCTCATCGCCCAGCAAGACGAACGACTTGGCGCGTCGCGCTACCCGCCGAGCCTCGGCTCGGTCGAGGGGTAGCTCTCCTTGGCGGAGATATTGCAGGTACGGGGTCTGCCAATTTCGATCAGGCGTGGCCCCGCTCCGCTCCTCCTCGATGCGCAGTGCCTCACCCTCGGAGGCCGAGGGTACCTCGGGTTGAACCGAGGCTGCCTCGGGCCGAGCTGAGGGTGCCTCCGGCTGTGCAGAGGGCACCTCGGGCTGGACCGAGGGCGCCTCAGGCTCGGGCGCGTCGTCGATCTTGACGGAGGGTTGATGCAGATCCCGGGAGAAGACGTTCGGGGGAACCGTTGTTCGCCCCGAGGCTATTTTTGCCAGCTCGTCCGCAGTCTCGTTGTAGCGCCGAGCGATGTGGTTAAGCTCGAGCCCGTAGAACTTGTCTTCCAGGCGCCGAACCTCATCGCAGTAGGCCTCCATCTTCGGGTCGCGGCAGTGGGAGTTCTTCATGACTTGGTCGATGACGAGCTGCGACTCACCGCGAGCGTCGAGGCGCCTGACCCCTAGCTCGATGGCGATCCGCAACCCGTTGACCAGAGCCTCGTACTCAGCCACATTGTTGGACGCCGGGAAGTGGAGGCGTAGCACATAGCGTAGGTGTTTCCCGAGGGGCGAGATGAAGAGTAGGCCCGCGCCGGCTCCCGTCTTCATCAGCGACCCGTCGAAAAACATGGTCCAGAGCTCCGGTTGGATCGGAGCCGTCGGTAGCTGGGTGTCGACCCATTCGGCTACGAAGTACGCCAAGACCTGGGACTTGATGGCCTTCCGAGGGGCGAACGAGATTGTCTCGCCCATGATTTCCACTGCCCACTTTGCAATCCTGCCCGAGGCCTCTCAGCACTGGATGATCTCCCCCAGGGGGAAGGATGACACCACAGTTACCGGATGAGACTCGAAGTAGTGTCGCAACTTCCGCCGCGTCAGGATCACTACATACAGCAGCTTCTGAACTTGTGGGTAGCGGATCTTGGTTTCGGACAGTACCTTGCTGACGAAGTAAACTGGCCTCTGAACGGGCAATGCATGCCCCTCTTCTTGCCTCTCGACCACAATCGCGGCGCTAACCACCTGGGTGGTCGCGGCGACGTAGACCAAGAGGGTTTCTCCGTCAGCTGGGGGCACCAAGATAGGCGCCTTTGTGAGGAGCGCCTTCAGGTTCCCGAGAGCTTCCTCGGCCTTAGGGGTCCAAGCGAAGCGCTCGGCCTTCCTTAAGAGGCGGTACAGAGGCAGGCCTCTTTCGCCGAGGCGTGAGATGAAGCGGCTCAGAGCCGCGAGACATCCCATGACCCTCTGTACGCCCTTTAAGTCCTTGATGGGACCCATGCTAGTGATGGCTGCGATCTTCTCGGGGTTGGCTTCGATGCCCCGCTCGGAGACGATGAACCCCAAGAGCATGCCCCGGGGCACCCCGAAGACACACTTCTCGGGATTGAGCTTGACGCCTTTCGCCTTGAGACATCGGAATGTCACTTCAAGGTCGGAGAGGAGGTCGGAAGCTTTCCTCGTCTTGACTACGATGTCATCGACGTAGGCCTCGACCGTGCGACCGATGTGTTCACCGAACACATGGTTCATGCACCGCTGGTATGTCGTGCCCGCATTCCTCAAACCGAACGACATGGTGACATAGCAGTAAATGTCGAAGGGCGTGATGAAGGAAGTCGCGAGCTGGTCGGACTCTTTCATCCTGATTTGGTGATACCCTGAGTAGGCGTCGAGGAAAGACAGGGCTTCGCACCCAGCAGTGGAATCCACGATTTGATCGATGCGAGGCAGAGGTTAGGGAACCTTCGGACATGCTTTGTTGAGACTAGTGTAGTCTACACACATCCGCCATTTCCCCCCTTTCTTTCTCACAAGCACAGGGTTGGCAAGCCATTCGGGATGGAATACCTCTTTGATGAACCCGGCTGCCATTAGCTTGTGGATCTCCTCGCCTATCGCTCTGCGCTTCTCCTCGTCGAATCGGCGCAGAGGCTGCTTGACGGGTCGGGCTCCGGCCCGAATATCCAGTGAGTGCTCGGCGACATCCCTCGGTATGCCGGGCATGTCCGAGGGACTCCACGCGAAGACGTCGGCGTTCGCGCGGAGAAAGTCGACGAGCACTATTTCCTATTTGGGGTCGAGCCCGGAACCGATCCGGATCTGCTTGGAGGCGTCTCCACTGGGGTCGAGGGGGACGGCCTTAACCGTCTCCACTGGCTCGAAGTTGCGGCATGACGCTTCACGTCTGGCACCTCTTTGGAGAGGCTTTCCAGGTCGGCGATGAGGGCCTCGGACTCGGCGAGGGCCTCGGCGTACTCCACGCACTCCACGTCGCATTCGAACGCGTGTTTGTACGTGGGGCCGACGGTGATGACCCCGTTGGGGCCCGGCATCTTGAGCTTCAGGTAGATGTAGTTGGGGACGGCCATGAACTTCGCGTAGCATGGCCTCCCCAGTACCGCGTGGTAGGTTCCTCGGAACCCGACCACCTCGAACGTCAGAGTCTCCCTTCGGAAGTTGGAGGGCGTTCCGAAGCAGACAGGAAGGTCGAGTCGTCCGAGGGGCTGGACGCGCTTCTCGGGAATGATCCCGTGGAAGGGCGCAGCGCCTGCTCGGACGGAGGACAGATCGACGCGCAGGAGCCTGGGGGTCTCGGCGTAGATGATGTTGAGGCTGCTGCCCCCGTCCATAAGGACCTTGGTGAGCCTGACGTCGCCGATGACGGGGTCGACGACGAGCGGGTATTTCCCCGGGCTCGGCACGTGGTCGGGGTGATCGTCTTGGTCGAAGGTGATGGGCTTGTCGGACCAGTCTAGATAGACCGGCGCCGCCACCTTGACCGAGCAGACCTCCCGGCGCTCTTGCTTGCGGTGCCGAGCCGAGGCATTCGCCGCTTGCCCACCGTAGATCATGAAGCAGTCGCGGACCTCGGGGAACTCTCCTGCTTGGTGATCTTCCTTCTTGTCGTCGTCGCAGGCCCTGCCACCCTCCGCGGGTGGCCCGGCCCTGTGGAAGTGGCGTCGAAGCATGACACACTCCTCAAGGGTGTGCTTGACGGGCCCCTGATGATAGGGGCATGGCTCCTTGAGCATCTTGTCGAAGAGGTTGGCACCTCCGGGGGGCTTCCGAGGGTTCTTGTGCTCGGCGGCGGCGACAAGGTCCGCGTCGGCGGCGTCGCATTTCGCTTGCGACTTCTTCTTGCCTTTCTTCTTGGCGCCGCGCTGAGTAGACGCCTCGGGAGCATCTTCCGGTGGGCGGCCCTGGGGCTGCTTATCCTTTCGGAAGATAGCCTCGGCCGCCTCCTGGCCAGAGGCGAACTTGGTGGCGATGTCCATCAGCTCGCTCGCCCTGGTGGGGGTCTTGCGACCCAACTTGCTCACCAGGTCACGGCAGGTGGTGCCGGCAAGGAACGCGCCGATGACATCCGAGTCGGTGACGTTGGGCAGCTCGGTGCGCTGCTTCGAGAATCGCCGGATGTAGTCCCGGAGAGACTCTCCCGGCTGCTGTCGGCAGCTTCGGAGGTCCCAGGAATTCCCGGGGCGCACATACGTGCCCTGGAAATTGCCGGCGAAGGCTTGGACCTGGTCATCCCAGTTGGAGATCTGCCCCGGAGGCAGGTGCTCCAACCAGGCGCGAGCGGTGTCGGAGAGGAACAGGGGGAGGTTGCGGATGATGAGGTTGTCGTCGTCCGTTCCACCCAGCTGGCAGGCCAGGCGGTAGTCCGCGAGCCACAATTCCGGTCTCGTTTCCCCCGAGTACTTTGTGATAGTAGTCGGGGGTCGGAACCGGGTCGGGAACGGTGCCCGCCGGATGGCCCGGCTGAAGGCCTGCGGACCGGGTGGTTCGGGCGAGGGACTCCGATCCTCCCCGCTGTCGTAGCGTCCCCCACGCCTGGGGTGATAGCCTCGGCGCACCCTCTCGTCGAGGTGGGCCCGACGGTCGCGATGATGGTGCTCGTTGCCGAGGTGGCCCGGGGCCGCAGGCGCGGTGTTGCGCGTGCGCCCGGTGTAGACCGAGGCTTCCCGCATGAATCGGAAAGTCGCGGCATGAGGTTCCGAGGGGTATCCTTGCCTTCGGGAGGCAGAGCTCTCGGCCCGTCGGACCGCAGCGCCTTCCAGGAGATTCTTGAGCTCTCCTTGGATTCGCCGACCCTCGGTGGTTGATGGCTCCGGCATTGCGCGGAGAAGCATCGCTGCTGCAGCCAGGTTCTGACCGACCCCACTGGATGCGGGTGGCGGCCTGACCCTGACGTCGTTGGCGACGTGGAGCTGGAGACCCTGGGGCAGGTGACGTATTTCTCCGGCCGGGGGTTGGCCCGCCCATGCCTGCCCGACGTCCCGGCGGATCGGCTCAAGCGCTCCTGCTCCCTCGTCGAGCCTGGCCTGCGCCCCGCGGACTTGCTCGAGCTATGGGTCGTGACCCCCCGCCGGAACGGGGACCACAGCTAGCTCCCACGGGATGTCAGCACGGGGCACCGGCCTAGGGAGATCATCGTCCTCCGGCATGCCGAGATGATTGCCTTCGGAGGGACCCCCTAGATCGACGTGGAAACATTCGCGGCTTGGGCCGCAGTCCTCGTCGTCGAGGCTGCGGCTACCGTCGGAACAGTCGGAGAGGCAGTAGTCACATGCGGTCATGAAGTCCCGCATGGCACTAGGGTTGCCAAGTCCAGAGAAATCCCAACAGATGCTGGGGTCGTCGTCTTCCTTGGACCCGGAGGGCCCATAGGTCGAGACGTCCGTCAGCCGGTCTCAAGGCGACCGCGTGCGAAACCCCAGAGGGTTTGAACTCGCCTCTACGAGAGTGCCCGCCAAAGCAAGGTCGCTAGGCGGGTTGAGGCTGAATCTAAATGACGTAGGATGGGAATCGGTCGGTACCTTTTGGTCGACGAACGGCGATGAAGTCACGTCGGGGACTGACTGCACCGTCATCTCAGGTACGAGGGTGACGCCCAGCAAGCCTTCCGCGAGCGTGCTGGCGTCGTCCGCTTGCTCGGGATTGGCGTGTCGCGGGGAGACGGCGCTCACCTTCGTCTCAAACGCGAGGTCGACGCCCGACGCGCCCCCCGTTGGGCGCTAGGGACGTCGATTCGCTCGACAGCCGACGAGGCGCGGCCTCCCGCTTGGCCTTGGTTGCCCCGCCTCCTCCTCCGTTGGCAAGGGAGAGGACGGGGCGAGCTCGAATGTTGTTCTTCCACCACGTGGGGAAGACGTCGTCGATTCCGCCGCCGGCGGGCGGGCTGTCGGCCACCATTGTCGTCGTCGCGGGGCGGTGGAAGGAGTATCATGTCGTAGCTGCCATCGAAGGACATGAACTCAAGACTCCCGAAACGGAGCACCGTCCTGGGTTGGAGAGGTTGCTGGAGACTGCCCATCTGGAGCTTGACGGGAAGCTGTTCGTCAACACGTAGCAGGCCCCTACCTGGCGCGCCAACTGTCGGCGTTTCGAGACGGGGGGGTCCCTCGGGCCGACGAGTGAGTGTCGCCGCGTGCCCCAGCCCAGATGGGTCGAGCGCGGGGGCGAGCGCGAAGGGGGGAAAGGAGCGAGGCGGCCGGAGACCGGCGTGAGAGAGGTGGGAATCCCGCGGCCTTCGTGTTCGTCCCGCGCCAAGGTCGAGTGCGCTTGCCGTAGGGGGTTACAAGCGTCCACGCGGGAGAGGGAAGCGAGCGGCCCCAAGAGAGCGCCTGTCCCGTCCTCGTCCCCGCGCGGCCAACCTTCTCTAAGAGGGCCCTGGTCCTTCCTTTTATAGGCGTAAGGAGAGGATCCAGGTGTACAATGGGGGTGTAGCAGAGTGCTACGTGTCTAGCGGGGGAGAGCTAGCGCCCTAAGTACATGCCGATGTGGCAGCCGGAGAGATTTTGGCACCCAGCTGGTGTGATGTCGTGGCCATCGGAGGAGCGATGGAGCCTGGCGGAGGGACAGCTGTTGGAGCGGTTGAGTCCTTGCTGACGTCCTCCTGCTTCCGTAAGAGAGCTGAGAGTCGTCGTCGTCACAGAGCATGCGGGGCGCCATCATTGCCTATCTGGCGGAGCTAGCCAGATGGGACACCGGTCTTGTTCTCTGCGGCCCGAGTCAGCTCAGGGTAGGGTGATGATGGCGCTTCCTGTTGACGTGGCTGGCCTGCGCCCTAGGTTGGGCGACGTGGAGGCTCCTCTGAAGCCGAGGTCGAGTATGTCTTCCATGGCCGAGGCCGAGTCCGAGCCCCTGGGTCGGGCGAGGCGGAGGTCGTTCGGCAGAGGCCAGGGCGGAGTCCGAGCCCTAGGGTCGGGCGAAGCGGAGTTCGTCGTCTTCTGGGGCTGAGCCCGAGTCCGAGCCCTAGGGTCGGGCGAAGCGGAGTTCGTCGTCTTCCGGGACTTAGCCCGAGTCCGAGCCCTGGGTCGGGCGGAGCGGAGTTCGTCGTCTTCCGGGACTTAGCCCGAGTCCGAGCCCTGGGTCGGGCGGAGCGGAGTTCGCCGTCTTCCGGGACTTAGCCCGAGTCCGAGCCCTGGGTCGGGCGGAGCGGAGTTCGCCGTCTTCCGGGACTTAGCCCGAGTCCGAGACCTGGGTCGGGCGGAGCGGAGTTCGCCGTCTTCCGGGACTTAGCCCGAGTTCGAGCCCTGGGTCGGGCGGAGCGAAGTTCGCCGTCTTCCGGGACTTAGCCCGAGTCCGAGCCCTGGGTCGGGCGGAGCTTCCCATGGTGCCTTCGGCAGGGCCTGACTGCCTGTCAGTCTCACTCTGTCAAGTGGCACTGCGGTCGGAGTGGAGCAGGCGGCGCTGTCCTTCTGTCAGGCCGGTCAGTGGAGCGGTGAAGTGACGGCGGTCACTTCGGCTCTGCCGGGGGGCGCGCGTCAGGACAAAGGTGTCAGGTCACCTTTGCATTAAATGCTCCTGCGACTTGGTCGGTCGGTGCGGCGATTTAGTCAGGGTTGCTTCTTAGCGAAGGCAGGGCCTCGGGCGAGCCGGAAATATGTCCGCCGTTGGAGGGGGGCCTCGGGCGAGACGGAAATCCTCCGGGGTTGGCTGCCCTTGTCCGAGGCTAGGCTCGGGCGAGGCGTGATCGAGTCGCTCGAATGGACTGATCCCTGGCTTAATCGCACCCATCAGGCCTTAGCAGCTTTATGCTGATGGGGGTTACCAGCTGAGAATTAGGAGTCTTGAGGGTACTCCTAATTATGGTCCCCGACACACTTACAGGAGAAAATGATTCATCTCTTCCATGTTGTTATACATGTAGAGTAAAGTAGTCTTGCATTCATCATTGGTGAAACAGTATGTTGTGCTGGGTCTTATAGTTTTACCCCTCCATTGAAAAATTTCAAGATCGCTGATAGGGGGCTCGTCGACATGATACAACAACGTAGGGACATTGACATTGTGCTCCTCCGCAAACTTAGACTTAATAGCCATAAGTCGAGTCACACACAAGGACGGTCCCTTTTGTGTGCTCGTGCAATGGCTCTTCGTCAGCTTTAAGGAGCTCGAAGAACTTTTGAACCTCAGGCATAGAAGGATCCTCATAATCGGTGGGTTGACCGGGGTTCTCCGAATCAATGGGTAGAAGCTCATGACGTACATCGTCAAGCATCTCTTCCATCCTATCTTAGTCCTCCTTTTCATGTGATTGAACTTCCGATACAATATGAGGAAGTGGGTCCTCACCATGGTGCACCCACACCTCATAGCCAGGCATATAACCGTTCTTACAAAGATCTATCGACATAGTCCTACTGTCAAGGAAATAAATGTTCCGACACTTGCTACAAGGGCACCTAACATCGGTTCTAGTCTCTGATCAAGCAAAAGCATGGTTGAGAAATGCGCCTGTCTTGGCAACCCACTCACTTGATAGAGCATATCTTTTCTTCCAACCTTCATACATCCATCGATGACCCTCCTCCATGCTAGATACGAGACGTTAACTTGATTAGTTAAGTAAATCATGCCCCTACATCTATAGGAAAGGATAGGTCCTAAATCCACCCAGGAGTGACCAACGAGCCCGTGTTTATGACAAGGCATGTGGTCATGCGAAATTTCGGCAGCATAACCCCACTGTTCTCCACTCGCACGGCTGGAAATGGTGCAATTGGAGAACAGAGGGGTTATGTTGTCAAAACTACGCAGAAGCACATGCCTTTGTTATAAACACGGGATATGTCGATCACCCCGAGGGCATATACACGTAGGAGCACATGCCTTTGTCAACTAATAAACTACCAATACAATATTATGTACATGAAAGTAGCCTAGAGGGGGGTGAATAGGCTACACCTGAAAATTCTCGCCAAAAACTTCGAGATAGAGTCAAATTTCAAGTTGCACTAGTGCAAACTGGTTCAGCTGGTATTATTCCCGGCTGAACTAGTTTGAACATGCTCAACTTAGATTAGATAAATAGTCACACGAATAGCATGGAGTAATGAGAGATTCTTTCTTATATCTTGCGCTAAAGAAGATCCACTCGAATGGGTGTCAAATCGATGTGAACTGAGTCCACAAGATTCACACACAAGATAAAAACAAAGATAGACTAACCAGCAATTTAAAGTACTTCTCAAAAACACAACAAGAACACAAGAACACACGATTTAACCCAAGGTTCGGCTTCCACCACAAAGGTGTCCTACTCCTTGTTGAGGAGCCCACAAAAGGCTGGGTCTTTTCAACCCTAATCCTTCACAAGCCGACCACCAAGGTTAAGGCAATCTCTTATTAACTTAGCTCAACGAGCGGGTAATACAAATTTCTTGGTGTCGTCCACAAATTTGGAAACTCCCAAGCAACCTCTATCCGTCAAGGAACACAAGGTTCCAAGAGTAACAAATCCACATGAGATTCAAGTTTGCAATGAGCTCAAGAGATGAAGAGAGAGGGAGAATAGAGATGAAATCACCAACGAGTTCAACAAACTTCGCCTCACACCAAGGGTCCTCCAAATGATTAAAGGGGATGTGATTTGGGTGTGAGAGGTGAAGTGAATGCTCTTGTTTGAGTGTAGGTTAGCCAAGAATTCGTGGATGGGCAGGATTGAATAAAGAGACAGAGGGGGCAAAGGGGTATATAAAGGAGCCCCCAAAAGCTGGTGGTCGTTGGACTTTTCTGACCAAAAACTAGCTGAGCCGGTTTTAAAACCGGCTGAACCGGTTTCCACCAGTAAGTTTTTGGGTTCAGTGGTCGACTGAGTAGGTAGGTGGACCAGAGCCAAAACTAGCTGAGCTGGTCCAAAACCGGCTGAGCTGGTTTTCAAAAAGTTGAACACAACTTTTTGGCTCGCAGAGTACAAAGGTGGACCAGGGCCAAAACCGGCTAAGCTGGTCCAAAACCGGCTGAGCTGGTTTTTAAAAAACTGGCTGAGCTGGTTCAAAAACTGGTTGAGCTGGTTTTCAAAAAAACTGAACACAACCTTGGGGAAGGCTGAGTGGAGAATTCGACCAGCTTTTCAAAGAGCATTCATGATCAAAAAGCAAGGTTTTCTTCGAGGATTTTGAAGAGAATTAGACTAAGCTCATCACATCAACGTACTCATATTTTGCGGATCCCTCTTAATTGAACGGTGAATCCTACGATTCAAGAATTATAAAATTTAAACGGTTGTCGTTCATAAACACTTGAATCACACCATGTGATGTATATATTTAATCCTCAGTGCTTTACCCTTTATATAAATATGGAATCTGTGCTCCTCCTGTCTTTAAGATAACTGAATACATGCTAGGAGCAAACTTGTTAGAAACTCTATTTGTTTTGTCATTTCATCACCAAAACCCTTAGTTGGGGTTGATTGCACTTACAATATCCCTTTTTTGGTGATTGATGCCAAAACAAACTAGAGTAAATACAGATAAGAATTGTAAGTAGCAAGATTTTGTATACTTGTGTATGTGCGGCTCCCCCTAGATGTGTGCATATGTTTTGAAACTTAATATTGACTTGATATGTCAATTTTGTAACACATTTGGAGAGAGTGAATAACCAACACATTTCACAACCATTCGAGGGGTGCAACAAACATAATGTCAGATAGGAGATCAAGATGCATATGACAAACTTACTCAATCTCATCATGGCATATCACATATCATAGGAGAAACATGATAAACATAGATCTTAGCATAGAGGATCATAAAAAGTTCTTAACTAGCTATTACAATAATGATCATCATAAAAATGGTCATGGCCCTGGGCCATCATCACATAGCCATCATCACATACATCACACAGTCAAACATCTCATAGTTATTACAGACCAAGAAGTCTGCTCACAAGAACCAGCAGGAGCCTTTTTTATTCTGCCTGCGAGATTATTTGGATATATCCATAAAGGAGTGTAAGGAAGATGCCTGGTGCCCTTCTCATATCTGATTTGAGTAACAACTTCAACCATTTTCATAAGGAAAGGAGCATGAAGGCAACCTTTGAGAGGAGAGCATGAGGCATGGATGATCTCCTGCCAGATCATATTGAAGACATTCAGTCTGACACTGCTATCTGGTTTCATGAAAGAGAGAAGAACTTAACTTTCACCCAAAATGTTCGTCTGATTTCCACCTTTTGGGATAAGAGTCATCCTGAAAAGAGCATTGAGATATCTATAATATTTGTGCATATTTGTAGATTTTCAATACTCGTCATGCTCAGAAATATGAAGATCCTTTGCTTCATCTCTGGTAGGAAGGCGATAATCATGAATCTTTACCCTGTCCCTAGCAATGTCATTGTCAGAGAATCCCAAGATGTGGGTAAACCTCCTATAACTAACTTTGGACCAACTCCCTTCAAGAAAGAAATTCATGTAGGGGAAGTTGTAGGGACTTTCTTCATCAGCACTTTTTATCCAGAGAGTGGAGTAAAACTGTACAATGACCTCATCATTCCAATCAAAAGTGAAAGTCATGATGTATTTCATATTCTTATTCTCATAAGCCCTTAAGGCCAAGGACATTTCCCTATCACCAATGTTTTCACAACCACTCCAGTTTATATGATGCTAATGCAAGATGGGTTGATTTTTCTTGGAAAGAATAACAGTGTTGTAGAAGTCCACATGCAGCAGAATCCAGAAGCGATTACCTTCGATGTGAATGTCTCGCCTGTGAAGAGCTAGATTTTGGAAGCGCATGTCATGAAGAAGTGTCGAGCCTCCACTGGCACTAAAATCAGTGATCTCCTCATTTGTAGTTCTTCTGGATTGGGCCTTATGCAGAACCAGACCCCTGACAATGGGAGCGTCTAGAAAAGGAAGATTAGTAACATCGTCTTTACCACCTTCATAATCGCTTGAAGGCTCTTAGGCCTATGGATTCGCAGCAGGGCGAGAGCGACTAGAAGGAGTTTGAGTCGTACGCCCGCGAACACTCTGAGACCCAGAGGACCCCTCTCCCATCACAACATTTCCAGAGCCTCTTCCTCACTTGGACCTGGACCTAGTGGGTACCTCCTCATGAATCTTTGGGGAGTCTTCATCAGAGTCAGATTCAATGACTGAAGGATTTCGGCGACGAACCATCCTTGAGTCCAAACGAGAGACACAAGGTGAGAGAAGTAATGATTTTCAAGGAATTTAAAGAACATATGTGAAGAGAACCAAGAGTGATTTTGAGCACGTAGTTCAACCGTTCATGTGAACAGTTCAACTATCATGAGCAATACACACTGATTCTTCTTCACAAAAATGTCCATGATAAAAAGAATCATTTGAGGATTGATTCAAACATCCAACCCTTACTACTCCTCGAAGGGAATCACAAGAAATACATTAAGTACATAGATCGAGTCATAAGAATGAAGAATAATGGAGTTACCTCGATCTGGAGATTCTTCCAGTCAAATCTCAAAAAGATGGGGGAGTGTGGAGGAGCTCAAGGGGAGCAGCCCCACAAATTTTCTCCTAAAATTTTGGCAAGACTTGAGAGTATTTTGTGTGGAGAGTGAGAGAAACCAAGAGTGAAGAAGAGGGGGCGCTCGGCTGAGAGAAGGACTGAGAAGTGAGAGAAGAGGATTTGAGAAGGGGGTAAAAGAATCCTGCCGGTTGACCACTCTGCACAGAAACCGGTTTAGCCGGTCCGAATACCGGCTCAGCCGGTTTTGCTGCAGCAGCGTGCAGAAAAGCCTGCAGAAAGGTTGCAGACTACCTACAGAAAACCTGCTGCGCAGACTGACACAATAGAGCAGTCAGGCGATAGAGACAGAAAAGCGGCGAGCTGGTTTTTGGACCGGCTGAGCCGGTTTTCAGCAGGAAGAAACCGGTTGAGAAACCAGCTGAGCCAGTTTACTCGACCAGGTTCCAACACAAACTATTTTTTGCATGAGTTCACAAACAAGATTTCTATTTCAAATATCTTAAATAAGAGAAAAAAATTAAATATAGAAGGCAAGGTTTTAGACCATCAGTTTAGCATCATAAGCATGCATGCACATCACTAAATATTTATGTACTAGTTTTCAAGACATGTTTCGAGAATTCAAGATATTTAGCTCACTCCTAAGAAAACAAAACCTAGTCTCATCAAGAGGTTTAGTGAAGATATTGGCTAGTTGATTTTCGGTGCTCACATGGAATAATTCAATATCTCCTTTGACTTCGTGGTCTCTCAAAAAATGATGTCTAATATCAATGTGTTTAGTTCTAGAGTGTTGCACAGGATTATTTGCAAGTTTAATGGCACTCTCATTGTCACACAGTAGCGGAATTTTGTTAAACTCACAACCAAAGTCTCTTAGTGTTTGCTTCATCCATAGCAACTGAGCACAACATGCACCAGCTGCTATGTACTCAGCTTCTACAGTTGAAAGTGCAACACAATTTTATTTCTTAGAACTCCAGGACACCAAGGACTGCCCAAGAAATTAGCAAGTCCCTGTAGTGCTTTTCCGATCTACTTTGCAATCGGCATAATCTGAGTCAGAATAGCCAAGTAAATCAAAAAAGGAGCATTTAGGATACCAAAGTCCTAGGTTTTAGGTGTGAACTAAGTATCTCAAGATTCTCTTAATAGCTACAAGATGGCATGCTTTTGGATTAGCTTGAAAACGAGCACACATGTACAAACTTAACATAATATCAGGCCTAGATGCACACAAATAGAGTAATTGTAACACCCTGAATTTGGGGGTATAAAATTTCTTTTCTAATATCCACCAAATTCAGGTGTTATTCTCTCAGTTCTTCGCTTTCCTTTCTCTTTTTCCTAAAAATGGGGAATTATTTTGTTTTATATTAGCGTAAACCTAGTGGAATGAGCCCTAGAGGCACTTTGGTTGTTGTATTCATGTCGTTGCATGGTGTTTCTAAGTGCAAAATGTGTTTGGAACATGTTAGCATATCTTATAGAAGCGCACGGTAAATTTTCATATTTTTGAAATATTTTTCTATTTTTCGGAAACCAAAATCTATTTATTTGAGGAACTTAAAAATGTTTTTAGAAAATCTAATTATGTTTTTTGAGTTCATTAGGTGGCAAAACATTTATAGGAATTTTTCTGAAATTTTTGAAAGTATCTATAATATTTTGAGTACAAAATATAGATTTCTAGGCTTTTTCAAATTTTAAAAAGGGTAAAATCCGAATTTTAACCGAATTTCCATCTCATCCGAACCCTAGATATAAATATATGTTCGGCTTCATCTCGTCGAGCCCGTTCAAAAACACGAAACGGTTTCTCCAAATTCGATCCCTAACTCCCAGTATTGCTCGCCGAAGTTCGGAACGGTTCCAACTCCGGTGACAACTCCGGTGAGCAATTACTCCCAATCCATGCATCGTCTACGAAATCCGAGAGTACCGCTGCGTTCGTATCGTCGAGGGTTCGTCGGGGCGCGTTCGGTTCGTCGATTGGACCCCCGAATCTCCGACAATCGACGGATTTCTCCTCAGCTCCGGCGAGGGTCTTCTTCCCCGGTGAGCCTCCTCCATGGATTTCAACCTAGTTCTTCATTTTTTTCTCTCCTCCCTGCGCAGCCCCTCTCTCTCTCTCACAACTAGTCTCTGGTGGCGCGGCCCCTAGCCCTGTGCGCGCGCCCGCCCTGCCCGTGGCACGGCGGTGGCGGCCGAGCTGCTTGGGGCACGACAGCCCACAGCGGCAGCGCGGCCCGGCGCTCCCTGTGCGCGTGGCGCGGCGGCGCGGCCCCGGCTCCCATGGCAGCGGCCAAGCTCTCCCCTCGCAGCCCCCCCTCCTCCCATGGCCATGAGTTCGTGTGTGAGGTAGAGAGGAGAGAGGAAGAAGAAGATGTTAATCTTGTAAATTAGTACGCGCGAATTATAGTATGGTTTAAAATAGTCATAACTTTTGTGTTTTAAACCCGTTTCGATCCATTCAACTTGCGTTAGATTCGTATTAAAATTATCTTAATTTAGAAATATTTATTCCCACTGTTGCACATTTTATTTAATTTATTTAAACGTTTGTTTAACCAATGGCTACTGGAACGACAATTCAATTTTAAAATCTAATTTAGGAATTCGATTTGTGCATTTATAATTAGTCACCAACATGAATAACCTTAATTGAAATGTTTCTCATTAATAATTGATTAGTTTAATCATGTTGTTTATTTATTGGTTTCGTGTATCGTGTCGGTCCGCGCGTGCCGCGGTGCTGTTTCGCGCGCATCGTTCGGGCGTGTCGTTCACGCGTTGTTCGCATGACGTCGCGCGCATTGTTTCGTGTGCCATCCGCGTGCTATTTCACGCCTTGTCGCGTGTCGTCACACGTTATTTGCGTCGCGTGCCTTGTCACGCGTCGTTCGCGCGTATCGCGCGATATTAAATCATTCTTTTATAATCACTCATGATGATTAATTAACTATTTGTTTAGTTGCCCACTATTAAAATAGTGAATTGGTCAAAGCTAAGCGCTAGTCTTGATTTATAGTTGATAAATGTCAATTAATATAACTATGTCAAACTAAATATTCTAACTAATATTTTTTAGTGTAAACACGATAACATGTCGACCGTAGCTCCGACTAGCGCGTTTCTTTTCCTCGTGTGACCGTAGAAGCGATCTCTATTTTATATTACACATTTTTATAATGTTTTTCTTGGTATGGTGTAATGTTCTTATGCAAGTATATGTTTGTTTGCTTGTGCCTGTTCATCTTCGCTTCGCGTTGCGATTAGATCGCGATTCATTCCCGAGCTTTGAGAAATCGACGGTCAAGCTTCGGCGATCAAGAGATCAAACTCTACGAGTTCTACGAGGCTGAAGATCCTGAGCATCTATTTGGTGAAGGCAAGTGTCCTCTGACCTATTATGTCTCATTTACTTTATAATTCATCAACTCGCATACCATGATCAACCTAATTAAGGATTGACTAGCTTTGTATTTATATTGTCCTTGATTATCTTTTGGGTTACTATGGTTAGATTCATGCTATTGCTTTACTTTAATCAATGAACATGATGTGGACACTTATGATACGATGTTGTCATTATGATTATGATGTGGGACTGGTGGTACTTTAGGGGGCTCGAGCGGTTTCTCGAGTGCCTCTCCGTAAGGACCTGTTCGTTGGATGACCGCTCGGGAAAATAGTGCAACCATGAGGGTGGTATGGGACGCCCTTAGCTGAATAATTAGAGGAACTGAGGTGTAGTTCGCTTTGCCGTCATGCCGTCAATGGGGCTTGGTGTATGCGGCTCGCTCTGCCGAGGGTGGATTGCCCCTTAGAAAGGAGTGCGGTACATTTAGGAAACTTAATGGACGGCTACAGCCTCAGGGAATCTTTGTAAAGGCTACATAGTGAAGCCCTGCCTATTCACCTTGGTAGTGTTTAAGGGTTTGATCAGCCCGAGGAAAAAGGGAATCACGGCTTGTGGGTAAAGTGTGCAACCTCTGCAGAGTGTTATAAAACTGATATATCAGCTATGCTCGCGGTTATGAGCAGCCAAGGGAGCTCCATTGATTAGAGACACATTGATCAGAGATGTTTTGTTCACAGATGATGATGAGGATAATGTTGGTTTCTATTTTGATTATGATTATGATTATGCTTATGGTTTCTGGTACTCTTTCCATTTGGAAAGAGTACTTTTGGGTTAACAACTTGGGTTAATATTAAAGTCTGACTCTCTACTATTAATAATTATCTGACCAACTAAAAGCAACTGCTTGACCTTAACCCCACATAAAGTCAGTCCACCTTAGCCAAACGGGACATTTGGTGAGTACGTTGATGTATACTCACCCTTACTTTCACAAAACACCATGTTGCCTTTGGTGCAATCTATGCTCAAGTAAAGAAGAAGGCGTCGAGGCGGATCTGCAGGAGTTCCAGGACATCGACGAGTTCGAGGATTAGGCTAGCGACCTCCCCCAGTCAGCTGCATGTGGTGGGTTGTTTATGTTGGCTACGTTTCTATTATGTGCACTTTGATTTATATTATTTAAATGACTTGTCTTTAATATTATTACTTATTCTTTATTGTTATTCGAAGCATTGTGATATGATGAGTCACTTATATAATCGTTGTGTATGTGAATTTCTGATCCTGGCACGTACATGGTTCGCATTCGGTTTGCCTTCTAAAACCGGGTGTGACAGAAATGAACCTGAAAGGGAAATAGGCTTACACCTTTTCCTAATTGATTTTGGTGGTTGAATTGCCCAACACAAATAATTGGACTAACTAGTTTGCTCTAGATTATAAGTTTTACAGGTGCCAAAGGTTCACAATAGGCCAATGAAGAGACAATAAAAGGGTTCAAACAAACGGAGCAAAAGATAACCGAAGGCAGCCCTGGTCTGGCGCACCGGACTGTCTGGTGCACTAGGGAACTCCAACTCCGAACTCGCCAGTGTCGGAAATTCTGGGAGCCACTCCGCTAAAATTCACCGGACTGTCTGGTGCTACACCGGACTGTCCAGTGTGCCAGCGGAGCAACGGCTACTTCAGCGCCAACGGTCGTCTGCAACCGCATTCAATGCGCTACAGTGCGCGACAGAGTCAGAACAGCGCTAGAAGGCGCACCGGACAGTGCACAGTGACTGTCCGGTGCACCACCGGACTGTCCGGTGGCCCAGAAGACAGAAGCTCCAACGGTCGAACCCTAACGGTCGGGTGACGTGGCTGGCGCACCGGACAGTGTCCGGTGGCGCACCGGACTATCCAGTGCGCATGTCGACAGCAGCCTCCACCAAACGGCTAGTTTGGTGGTTGGGGCTATAAATACCCCAACCACCCCACCATTCATGGTATCCAAGTTTTCCACCTTCCAACACCTTACAAGAGCTATAGCATTCAATTCTAGACACAACCAAAGAGATCAAATCCTCTCCCAAGTCCGGAATCACTCCAAATCAAATAGTGACTAGAGAGAGTGACATTTGTGTTCATTTGAGCTCTTGCGCTTGGATTGCTTCTTTTCCTTCTCATTCTTTCTTGTGATCAACTCAATTGTAAACAAGGCAAGAGACACCAATTGTGTGGTGGTCCTTGCGGGGACTTTGTGTCCCGTGTGATTGAGAAGAGAAGCTCACTCGGTCTAAGTGACCGTTTGAGAGAGGGAAAGGGTTGAAAGAGACCCGGTCTTTGTGACCACCTCAACGGGAAGTAGGTTTGCAAGAACCGAACCTCGGAAAAACAAATCCTAGTGTCTCACTCTTTATTTGCTTGTGATTTGTTTTTCACCATCTCTCTCGGACTCGTTATATTTCTAACGCTAACCCGGCTTGTAGTTGTGCTTAAGTTTATAAATTTCAGATTCGCCCTATTCACCCCCCCTCTAGGTGACTTTCAATTGGTATCAGAGCCCGGTGCTTCATTAGAGCTTAACCGCTTGAAGTGATGTCGGGAGATCACGCCAAGAAGGAGATGGTGACCGACGACAAGCCCGCTACAAGCCACGGGAAGGCTCCATCGGGAGAGTCCCGCAACAAGGGGAAGGATAAGGCTTCCTCCTCACAAAAGTCGCATCGGAGTGGCGACAAGAAGAAGATGAGGAAAGTGGTCTACTATGAGACCGACTCTTCATCGCCATCCACCTCCGGCTCCGACGCGTCGTCCGTAACTTCTAAGCGCCATGAGCGCAAGAAGTTTAGTAAGATTCCCCTACGCTACCCTCGTATTTCAAAGCGTACTCCTTTACTTTCTGTTCCACTAGGCAAACCACCGGTTTTTGACGGTGAAGATTATAATATGTGGAGTGACAAAATGAGGCATCATCTAACCTCACTCCAAACTAGCATTTGGAATGTTGTTGAGTTTGGTGTACAGGTACCATCCGTAGGGGGTGAGGACTACGATTCGGATGAAGTGTCCCAAATTCAACACTTCAACTCCCAAGCCACTACTATACTCCTTGCCTCTCTAAGTCGAGAGGAGTATAATAAGGTGCAAGGGTTGAAGAGCGCAAAGGAAATTTGGGACGTGCTCAAGACCGCGCACGAAGGAGACGAGGTGACCAAGATCACCAAGCGGGAGACGATCGAGGGGGAGCTCGGTCGCTTCATGCTTCACCAAGGAGAGGATCCGCGAGCCATGTACAACCGCTTGAAGACCTTGGTGAACCAAGTGCGCAACCTCGGGAGCACCAAATGGGATGACCATGAGATGGTCAAGGTTATTCTTAGATCCCTCGTTTTTCTTAACCCTACGCAAGTTCAATTAATTCGAGGTGATCCTAGATACACGCTAATGTCTCCCGAGGAGGTTATAGGGAAGTTTGTGAGCTTTGAGCTAATGATCAAAGGCTCAAAAAAAATCATTGAGCAAGGCGCCTCCTCCACGCCCGAGGCACAACCCGTCGCATTCAAGGCAACAGAGGAGAAGAAGGAAGAGTCTACATCAAGTAGGCTCCCCATCGACGCCTCAAAGCTCGATAATGAGGAGATGGCTTTAATCATCAAAAGCTTTCGACAAATCCTCAAGCAAAGGAGGGGGAAGGACTACAAGCCCCGCTCCAAGAAGGTTTGCTACAAGTGTGGTAAGCCCGGTCACTTTATTGCAAAATGTCCTATTTCTAGTGACAGTGACAGGGGCGACGACAAGAAGGGGAGAAGAAAGGAAAAGAAGAGATACCACAAGAAGAAGGGCGGCGATGCCCATGTGTGCCACGAGTGGGACTCCGACGAGAGCTCCACCGACTCCTCCTCCGACGAGAATGCCGCCAACATCGCCGTCAACAAGGGACTCCTCTTCCCCAACGTCGGCCACAAGTGCCTCATGGCAAAGGACGGCAAAAAGAAGAAGGTTAAATACAAATCCTCCACTAAATATGCAACCTCTAGTGATGAGAATAATTCTAGTGATGATGAGGACAATTTGCTTACTCTTTTTGCCGATCTTAACATGCAACAAAAGAAAAAATGAACGAATTAATTAGTGCTATTCATGAGAAGGATGACCTCTTGGACACCCAAGAGGACTTCCTAATTAAGGAAAACAAGAAGCATGTTAAGGTTAAAAATGCTTATGCTCTAGAAGTAGAAAAATGTGAAAAATTATCTAGTGAGCTAAGCACTTGCCATGATTTGATTGCCAACCTTAGGAATAAGAATGCTAGATTAATTGCTAAGGTTGATTCAAATGAATGTGATGATTCATATGCCAATCTTAGAAATGATCATGCTATTTCTATTGCTAAGATTGAAAAATTAAATGTCTCTCTTGCTAGCCTTAGAAGTGAAAATGAAAAATTAATTGCTAAGGCTAATGAATTAAATGTTTGCAATGCTTCCATTTCCAATCTTAGAGATGAAAATGCCATATTACATGCTAAGATTGTTGAATTAAATTCTTGCAAACCCTCTACATCTACTGTTGAGCATGTTTCCATTTGCACTAGATGTAGAGATGTTGACATTGATGCTATTCATGATCACATGGCTTTAATTAAACAACAAAATGATCATATAGCAAAATTAGATGCTAAAATTACCGAGCATGAGCTAGATAATGAAAAATTTAAAATTTGCTCGTAGTATGCTTTATAGTGGGAGACGCCCTGGCATCAAGGATGGCATTGGCTTTCAAAAGGGAGACAATGTCAAACTTAATGCCCCTCCTAAAAGATTATCTAACTTTGTTAAGGGCAAGGCTCCCATGCCTCAGGATAACGAGGGTTACATTTTGTACCCTGCCGGTTATCCCGAGCATAAGATTAGGAGAATTCATTCTAGGAAGTCTCACTCTGGCCCTAATCATGCCTTTTTGTATAAGAGTGAGGCATCTAGTTCTAGGCAATCAACTCATGCTAAATTGCCTAAGAAGAAAGCTCCTAGTGCACCAAATGAACCTAGCATTTCATTTAAAACTTTTGATGCATCTTATGTTTTGACTAGCAAATCCGGCAAAGTAGTTGCCAAGTATGTTGGGGGCAAACACAAGGGGTCAAAGACTTGTGTTTGGGTACCCAAAGTTCTTATATCTAATGTCAAAGGACCCAAAACTATTTGGGTACCTAAAATCAAGAACTAAATTTGTTGTGTAGGTTTATGCATCCAGGGGCTCAAGTTGGATCATCGATAGCGGGTGCACAAACCACATGACTGGGGAGAAAAAAATGTTCTCCTCCTACGAGAAAAACTAAGATCCCCAACGAGCTATCACATTTAGGGATGGAAATCAAGGTTTGGTCAAAGGATTGGGTAAAATTGCTATATCACCTGACCATTCTATTTCCAATGTTTTTCTTGTAGATTCTTTAGACTACAACTTGCTTTCTGTTTCCCAATTATGTAAAATGGGTTACAACTGTCTTTTCACGGATACAGGTGTTACTGTCTTTAGAGGAAGTGATGATTCAGTAGCTTTTAAGGGAGTATTAGAGGGTCAGCTATACTTAGTTGATTTCAATAGAGCTGAACTCGATACTTGCTTAATTGCTAAGACTAACATGGGTTGGCTCTGGCATCGCCGACTAGCCCATGTTGGGATGAAGAATCTTCACAAGCTTCTAAAGGGAGAGCACATTTTGGGACTAACAAATGTGCATTTTGAGAAAGACAGGATCTGTAGTGCATGCCAAGTAGGGAAGCAAGTTGGCGCTCATCATCCACATAAGAACATCTTGACGATTGACAGGCCACTCGAGCTCCTCCACATGGATCTATTCGGCCCGATTGCTTACTTAAGTATTGGCGGGAGTAAGTACTGTCTAGTTATTGTGGATGACTATTCTCGCTTCACTTGGGTATTCTTTTTATAAGAAAAATCTCAAACCCAAGAGACCTTAAAGGGATTCTTGAGACGGGCTCAAAATGAGTTCGGCCTGAGGATCAAGAAAATTAGAAGCGATAATGGGACGGAGTTCAAGAACTCTCAAATAGAAGGTTTTCTTGAGGAGGAAGGGATCAAGCATGAGTTCTCTTCTCCCTACACGCCACAACAAAATGGTGTAGTGGAGAGGAAGAATAGAACTCTATTGGACATGGCGAGGACCATGCTTGATGAGTACAAGACTTCGGATCGGTTTTGGGCCGAGGCGGTCAACACAGCTTGCTACGCCATCAACCGGTTGTATCTACACCGAATCCTCAAGAAGACATCTTACGAACTCCTCACCGGTAAAAAGCCCAATGTTTCATATTTTAGAGTCTTTGGTAGCAAATGCTTTATTCTTGTTAAAAGAGGTAAAAAATCCAAATTTGCTCCTAAGGCTGTAGAAGGCTTTTACTAGGATATGATTCAAACACAAGGGCATATAGAGTCTTTAACAAGTCCTCTGGACTAGTTGAAGTTTCTTGTGACATTGTGTTTGATGAGACTAACGGCTCTCAAGTAGAGCAAGTTGATCTTGATGAATTAGATGATGAAGAGGCTCCATGCGTCGCGCTAAGGAACATGTCCATTGGGGATGTGTGTCCTAAGGAATTCGAAGAGCCCATTCAAGGACAACATCAACCATCCTCCTCCATGCAAGCATCCCCACCAACTCAAGATGAGGATGAGGCTCAAGATGATGAAGAAGAAGATCAAGAAGATGAGCCACCTCAAGAAGACGGCAATGATCAAGGGGGAGATACAAATAATCAAGACAAGGAGGATGAACAAGTTCCAAGACCGCCACACCCAAGAGTTCACCAAGCAATCCAACGAGATCACCCCGTGAACACCATCCTCGGCGACATTCATAAGGGGGTAACCACTAGATCTCGTGTTGCACATTTTTGTGAGCATTACTCTTTTGTTTCCTCTATTGAGCCACACAGGGTAGAGGAAGCACTTCAAGATTCAGATTGGGTGATGGCGATGCAAGAGGAGCTCAACAACTTCAAAAGGAATGAGGTATGGCATTTAGTTCCACGTCCTAACCAAAATGTTGTAGGAACCAAGTGGGTCTTCCACAACAAACAAGACGAGCATGGTGTGGTGACAAGGAACAAAGCCCGACTTGTGGCCAAGGGATATTCACAAGTCAAAGGTTTGGATTTCGGTGAAACCTATGCACCCGTAGCTAGGCTTGAGTCAATTCGCATTTTACTTGCCTATGCTACTTACCATGGCTTCAAGCTTTATCAAATGGACGTGAAAAGTGCCTTCCTCAATGGACCTATCAAGGAAGAGGTCTATGTTGAGCAACCTCCCGGCTTTGAAGACAGTGAGTATCCTAATCATGTTTATAGACTCTCTAAGGCGCTTTATGGGCTCAAGCAAGCCCCAAGAGCATGGTATGAATGCCTAAGAGATTTTCTTATTGCTAATGGCTTCAAAGTCGGAAAAGTCGATCCTACACTCTTTACTAAAACACTTGCAAATGATTTGTTTGTATGCCAAATTTATGTTGATGACATCATATTTGGGTCTACTAATGAATCTACATGTGAAGAGTTTAGTAGGATCATGACTCAAAAATTTGAGATGTCTATGATGAGGGAGTTGAAGTATTTTCTAGGATTCCAAGTCAAGCAACTCCAAGAGGGCACCTTCATTAGCCAAACGAAGTACATTCAAGACATTCTAACCAAGTTTGGGATGAAGGACGCCAAGCCCATCAAGACACCCATGGGAACCAATGGGCATCTCGACCTCGACACGGGAGGTAAATCCGTAGATCAAAAGGTATACCGGTCGATGATAGGTTCTTTACTCTATTTATGTGCTTCACGACCGGATATTATGCTTTCCATATGCATGTGTGCAAGATTCCATGCTGATCCTAAGGAAGCTCACCTTAGGGCCGTAAAACGAATCTTGAGATATTTAGTTTATACTCCTAAGTATGGCCTTTGGTACCCCAGGGGATCCACATTTGATTTAATTGGTTATTCTGATGCTGATTGGGCAGGGTGCAAAATTAATAGAAAGAGCACATCGGGGACTTGCCAGTTCTTGGGAAGATCTCTGGTGTCTTGGGCTTCAAAGAAGCAAAATTTTGTGGCTCTTTCAACCACCGAAGCCGAGTATATTGCCGCAGGCTATTGTTGCGCGCAATTGCTTTGGATGAGGCAAACCCTTAGGGACTATGGTTACAAATTAACCAAAGTTCCTCTTCTATGTGATAATGAGAGTGCAATCCGCATGGCGTATAATCCCGTTGAGCATAGCCGCACTAAACACATAGCCATTCGGTATCATTTCTTAAGGGATCACCAACAAAAGGGGATATCGAGATTGCATATATTAACACCAAAGAACAATTAGCTGATATCTTTACCAAACCATTAGATGAACAAACATTTACCAGACTTAGGCATGAACTAAATATTCTTGATTCTAGGAACTTTTATTGATGTTTTGCACACATAGCTCATATATATACCTTTGATCATCTCTTTCATGTGCTATGACTAATGTGTTCTTTCAAGTCCATTTTATGCTAAGTCATAGATTGAAAGGGAAAAGGAGTCTTCGGCGAACACAAGGCTTCCACTCCACTCTATCGAATCATTCATCTTTCGCCGTTGCTCCACACATCTCTTCAACTTTGGTATAATCTACACTCATATTTTTATGTATGCCAAAGGGGGAGAAAGTTTGAACAAGGGCTTATATTTCACTCAAATATCCGTTTTTGGCGATTCATGCCAAAGGGGGAGAGAGTATTAGCCCAAAGCAAAAGGACTGCACCACCACCAATTTCAAAAATGTAGTCTTTCAAATTTGAGTTATGAAAAGAATTTTTCAATTGGTATCTTGTCTTTGATATAATTTCAAATTGGTATACCCTCTTCAAAATTAAAATCTAAAACCCTCTTGAACACTAAGAGGAGGATTTCATTAATGGGGAGTTTTGTTTAGTCAAAGGAAAAGCATTTGAAACAGGGGGAGAAAATTTCAAATCTTGAAAATGCTTCTCAAACTCTCATTCATTTCCCTTTGACTATTTGCAAAGTGACTTTGAAAAGATTTTACAAAAGAATTTGCAAGAACAAAACTTGTGGTGCAAGCGTGGTCCAAAATGTTAAATATGAAAAGAAAGCTATCCATGCGTATCTTATGAGAATATTTATTGGTTCAATTCCAAGTAACCTTTGCGCTTACAATTATGCAAACTAGTTCAATTCTGCACTTCTATATTTGCTTTGGTTTGTGTTGGCATCAATCACCAAAAAGGGGGAGATTGAAAGGGAAATAGGCTTACACCTTTTCCTAATTGATTTTGGTGGTTGAATTGCCCAACACAAATAATTGCACTAACTAGTTTGCTCTAGATTATAAGTTTTACAGGTGCCAAAGGTTCACAATAGGCCAATGAAGAGACAAAGAAAGGGTTCAAACAAACGGAGCAAAAGATAACCGAAGGCAGCCCTGGTCTGGCGCACCGGACTGTCCGGTGTGCCACCGAACAGTGTCCGGTGCACAGGGAACTCCAACTCCGAACTCGCCAGTCTCAGGAATTCTGGGAGCCACTCCGCTAAAATTCACCGGACTGTCCGGTGCTACACCGGACTGTCTGGTGTGCCAGCGGAGCAACGGCTACTTCAGCGCCAACGGTCGTCTGCAACCGCATTCAATGCGCTACAGTGCGCGATAGAGTCAGAGCAGCGCCAGAAGGCGCACCGGACAGTGCACAGTGACTGTCCGGTAAGACAGAAGCTCCAACGGTCGAACCCTAACGGTCGGGTGACGTGGCTGGCGCACCGGACAGTGTCCGGTAGTGCACCGGACTGTCCGGTGCGCCCGTCGACAGCAGCCTCCACCAAACGGCTAGTTTGGTGGTTGGGGCTATAAATACCCCAACCACCCCACCATTCATGGTATCCAAGTTTTCCACCTTCCAACATCTTACAAGATCTATAGCATTCAATTCTAGACACAACCAAAGAGATCAAATCCTCTCCCAAGTCCGGAATCACTCCAAATCAAATAGTGACTAGAGAGAGTGACATTTATGTTCATTTGAGCTCTTGCGCTTGGATTGCTTCTTTTCCTTCTCATTCTTTCTTGTGATCAACTCAATTATAAACAAGGCAAGAGACACCAATTGTGTGGTGGTCCTTGCGGGGACTTTGTGTCCTGTGTGATTGAGAAGAGAAGCTCACTCGGTCTAAGTGACCGTTTGAGAGAGGGAAAGGGTTGAAAGAGACCCGGTCTTTGTGACCACCTCAACGGGGAGTAGGTTTGCAAGAACCGAACCTCGGAAAAACAAATCCTAGTGTCTCACTCTATATTTGCTTGCGATTTGTTTTTCACCCTCTCTCTCGGACTCGTTATATTTCTAACGCTAACCCGGCTTGTAGTTGTGCTTAAGTTTATAAATTTTAGATTCGTCCTATTCACCCCCCCTCTAGGCGACTTTCAGAACCTATCATGGATCTATAGAGCTTTTGATCTACAGGTTTACCTTCTTCATTGAGATCGAGATGCCCATTTGATGCCATTGGGGTCTTGAGGGGCTTTGCCTTTGCCATACCAAACTTCTTCAACATATCTTGAGTATATTTAGTTTGGCATAGAAAGATTCCTTCCCTTAGCTGCTTCACTTGAAATCCCAAAAAGAATTTGAGCGCACCCATCATAGACATCTCGAACTTATTTGTCATCACCCTACTAAATTCCTCACAAAATTTCTCATTAGTACTACCAAATATAATGTCATCGACATATATTTGGAACACAAATATATCGACTTTGCGAGTAAATAAAGTAGAGTCAGCTTTTCCTATCTCAAATCCATTTTTAAGTAAGAAATCTTTAAGACATTCATACCAAGCTCTAGGGGCTTGTTTAAGCCCATAGAGCACTTTGTGGAGAAGGAACACATGATTTGGCTTCTTTGGATCTTCAAAGCCCGGCGGTTGCTCCACATAGATCAACTCTTGTAGTGGTCCATTTAGAAATACACTCTTGACGTCTATTTGATAAAGCTTGAAATCATGGTTAGTAGCATATGCAATTAGTATTCTTATTGACTCTAATCTTGCTACTGGTGCATAGGTTTGCCCAAAGTCGAGTCCCTCCACTTGAGTGAAACCTTGAGCAACCAACTATGCCTTGTTCCTTGTGACTACACCATGTTCTGTAGGATTACGGGGATGCTACACTAGCGCAAAACAAAATTTTCAACCCCATAATACCAAGAACTACTGCGGTTATAGGTCATGGAATTACCACTAGACGCGCAGAGCAGCGGAAGACGTCTCGATGTAGACGAACGCGTCGAGCAGTGCTATGCAGTCGCCGGCGTCCTTCACGTCCTCGCACGGTTCGTCCAAGTGCTCCAGATGCAGCACCTCCGAGGTATCCACACGTACAGGGAGGAAGCGCCGCGTACCAAACTGCTAGGTTCGCGACGGCGGCTTGGCGAGGGCGAGAGGCGAGCGGCGGCTGCTGGTTTGCAGGTGGCAAATTAGGTTATCTCTTAACCGCGCCCCCGCCCCTCATTATATAGGCGTTATGGTGGGCTTCTGACGCCGAGGCCCATCATTAACCCTAAAGCCCAGTCTAATTTCGGATCTAATCCGAATTAGGCTTCCTTCCCCTTAAGTGTGTGACCCTATAGGTTCACGTACAAATAGACATAGCCCGAGTACTCTTACTTGGTCCAATAATTGACAGCGGCCTCTAGCAAGACATGTCAACTCCTATGTGTACGTAAAGATCATATCAGACGAACCATTGCGACATTACGTACATGCTGTTCCCTTTGTCTCACGATATTTGGTCTGGCTCTAAGCTGACCTCTCTTTCTCGATACTGTGAATTGGAATCCTTTCAATGGTTAACTCTTAACCCTAGCACGGCCATGCATTTCTTGATCCAATCACTCGAAGGGGCCAGAGATATCTCTCTCACAAAGAGAGGGACAAATTCCATCTTGACTGACCATGCCTCAAAGCATGCTTCCTGACAAACCCAAAACTACCTTTATAACTACCCAGTTACGGGATAGTGTTTGATAGTCCCTAAGTAAGTCAATTCACATCTTGAGAACATGCGACAATCTCAGGTCTAAGGATACAGTATTCATGTTGCAAGAAGAGAACTATATTACAATATCTCACGTTGGGTCGGTCCAGCCTCATGTCATACATGCGCCCACATTATTAGTTTAACATCTCCATGTTCATGACTTGTGAAATGTAGTCATCAACTAATACATATGCTAGTCATCGACTCTGACTAGGGACATCATTTAGAATAACCATATAAGTAAAGAATCTCACAAACAATTCACATAATTGCTAATCAATACAAGGTGCCTTCCATGGATATTCAATTAAGCAATATATCTATCATGGATACAAAGAAATATGCTCATCTCTATGATTATCTCTAGGGCATATTTCTAACATGTTCATCCTGCATTTCGCAAGACCCAATTGGTTCCAATCACATTTTTCTTGGGTCTTTCCTCTAAGGACCAGACTTCATTCCTAGTAAAGTTATTGAGCTCCTCTTGCATTGCAATTATCCAATCCAGATCACCTAATGCTTCTTATACCTTAAGTGGCTCAAGAGAGGAAACAAATGAGTAAAATTCACAAAAAATTGCTAAACAGGATCTAGTTGTTACCTGAAAGTCGCCTAGAGGGGGGCTAAATTGGCAAAACCTGAAAATTATAAACTTTGAGCACACACTTCGCCCAGGGTTTGGGTTAGAAATAAATAATATTGAATTCGGAGTGCGGAAGATAGTTCTTCTTGCTATGAGTTGCTCAATCAATGCGGATAACTTTGGGAGCTAACTCAAAACAATGTGAGCAAGAGAACCCTTAGTGAGAGGGAAGAGGGGAGAAACAAATCGAATGGTGAATGATCAATACAAGTGAACACGATGATTTGTTTCCCGAGGTTCGGTTCCAAAGAACCTACTCCCAGTTGAGGAGGCCACAAAGGCCGGGTCTATTCCAACCCTTTCCCTCTCTCAATCAGTCACTTAGACCGGTTGAGTGTTTCTTCTCAATCTCACGGGTCACTAAGACCCCACAAGGATCACCACACAATTAGGTGTCCCTTGCAAACTTTACGACACTTAGAGAGTTTAGAGAGAGATGAAGAAAGCAACCAAGCAACAAGAGCAACAAAAGAAACACAAGTCACCCTCTCTCAAGTCACTAAACACTTTTGATCACTTGACTTGATTTTGGAACTTGGAGAGAATTGAATGCTTTGAATGTGTCTTTGGAGTGTATTCTTTGCTCTTGTATTGAATGAGGAGAGTGGGATGCTTGGATGGCTTGAATGGTAATGGTTGGTGGTATTTATAGCCCCAACCACTATTCTAGCTGTTGGCTGACTGCTCTGTTGATGGGCACACCGGACACAGTATTGTTCACTGTCCGGTGCGTGCCACATTAGCCAACCATTGGGGTTTGGAGCTATTGACCGTTGAAGTCGTCTGTCCTTTTGCTGCACCGGACAGTTCGGTGCGACCTGTCATCGCAGACTGTCTTCTGACTTCTAACGCTTCAGTCTATGGCGCAGTCACACAGTCGACCGTTGGGTGAAGTTGACCATTGCTCGTTGTCTCACCGGACAGTCCGGTGGTACACCAGACAGTCCGGTGATTTTTAGTGGACGAGCACTGAGAATTCTCGAGAGCGACCAGTTCACAGAGTGCTACCGCCATGACACCGGACAGTGTTCGTTGCACATCGGACAGTGTCCGGTGTGCCACAGGCTGCAACAATTTTGTTTTGCTCCAAACATGTAGAATTCCCCCAAGGTCATTTTCTTTGTGTGTTTAAGTGAACTTTATGCACCTGAGAAAAATATCCACTAGGCAAACTAACTAGTCCATATGGTTTGTGATGGACGTCAAACACCAAAATCGATTATAGGAAATGTTGAGGCCATATCCCTTTCATTACCCCTCTCTTGATGCTACCAAGAATATTATCCACTGGATGATCTCTTTGGATGGTTTGGTGAACTCGAGGATGGGGCACCAATGGTTGTCTTTGAATTTGCCCATCATCATCCTCTTGTTCAAGAGGAACTTCACTAACAACCACATCTTGCTCATCTTCCTCAATGCTTGGCATCTCTTGTGGTTGGACAACTTCTTCAAAAATTGGACGACTTGAGGTTGGTGTGTTTGCTTGGGTGGAAGATTTGTCACCCACCACCTTTGCACCGACATCAATGACTTCATTTATCATCCAAATTCTTCCTTCATCATTGTCCTTCTCTTGTGGCCTCACTTCACCTATTGCAAGCTTCTTTATGGCATCACAAGGTGATTTTTCATTTCCTGTAATATCACTAGAAATATGCCCTTGCGAGCCATTAGATTCATCAAACGTCACATCTATCGCTATTTCAACAAGACCAGTGGTATTGTTGAAAACACGATATCTATGCGCATTTGATGCATAGCCAAGCAAGAAACCCCCATCCATTCGAGGAGCAAATTTTGAGCTCTTGACTTTCTTGTTAAGAATAAAGCATTTGCAACCAAAAAACTCTAAAATAATCAGCTTTAGGTTTGTTACCAGTGAGAAGCTCGTAAGCAGTCTTCTTATAAATCTTGTGGAGGTAGAGGCAGTTGATTGCACGACAGGCGGTGTTGACCGCCTCTACCCAGAAGTTGTTAGGTGTCTTATATTCATCTAACATAGTTCTTACAGCTTCAATAAGTGTTTGGTTCTTCCTCTCCACCACACCATTTTGTTGTGGGGTGTAGGGAACCGAAAACTCATGTTTGATCCTTCTTTGTTTAAGAACTCTTCAACACATGTGTTCTTGAACTCTGTTCCATTGTCACTTCTTACTTTCTTGATCTTTAATTCAAACTCATTTTGAGCTCTTCTCATAAACTTTTCAATACTTCTTGGGTTTCACCTTTATCACTCAAAAAGAAAACCCAAGTAAAGCAAGAAAAATCATCAACAATAACTAGTCCATATTTACTACCACTAATACTTATGTAGGCCACCGGTCCGAAGAGGTCCATATGAAAAGCTCCAATGGCCTCTTAGTTGTGACCACATTCTTTGGGTGATGTGGAACGCCATGGTTCTTTCCTACCTAACATGCACCACATACCCTGTCTTTCTCAAACACAATTTTTTTAGTACAATGATGTGATTATCCTTTTGAAGTTTGGCCAAATTCCTCATGCCAACATGAGCTAGCCGGCGATGCCAAAGCCAACCTTGTCGGATTTTGCCACTAAACAAGTCTCAGGCATCACTTTACTCGTTGTGAAATCAACAAGATAGAGTTTGCCCTTCAAGCGACCCATAAAAGCAACAGAGGAATCCTCCCTTCTAAGGATTTTCACATCAACATTAGTAAACAGGCAATCATACCCCATTCCACAAAGCTGTCAAATGGACAACAAGTTGTAACTTAATGAATCAACTAACAAAACATTTGAAAGCGACTGGTGGTCAGTGATGGAGATGTTACCAATACCAACCACTTCACTCTTGCCACTGTCTCCAAACACGATTTCTTGTGCTTCTTGAGTTAGTTGCAAGGAGTGAAACATGTCTTTCTCCTCGGTCATGTGATTAGTGCACCCACTATCAAGCACCCAACTTGACCCACCAGAGGAGTAGACCTACAAAACAAATTTATGCTATGCTTTTAGGTACCCAAATTGAACTGGGTCCTTGAGTGTTAGTAATAGCCTTGGGTACCCACACACTCCGTTTCATAACCTTTCTCTTAGTGTAGGCACCCACATATTTCACAACTAATTTGCCCAAATCCCATGTTAACATATAGTCACAAAGGTAGGAGTGAGAGATAGGGATTCTGGACTTCTGTCCATTTGTGGAAACAATATTCTTCATCTTATCCTTTGTGTTACTCAAGTTCACCTTTACTTGAGTTGACTTGTCATTGGAAGAGTGGATCCTCCCCAAGGCATCATATAAGGTAGTTCCTTCTATGAACTTAGGGGATCTCCACCTCTTATGCTCTAAGCTAGGGTTCACCTTGTATGTGTTGTACCCAAGCCCCTTTTTCATTGTTGGGCTTCAAAGGTTTGTACTTGGGTTCAACTTTATTGGACCCATCATTCCTAGAGCATTTCTTCAATATTTACTTGACCTCTACCTTTGAGTTGTTCTTCCTTGCATGGTTAGTTAAACAACAAGAAGCATGATATTTTGAACAATGTTTACATGTACTAGAGTTGGAGAAGCTAGCTTTAGAATCTACCACTAAAGATGAAGTGGTGAAGTTTTTGCATTTTTCAAGTTGCACTTGAAGTTCTTGATTTTGAACCATTAAGCTTAATAAGCTCGACTCAAGTGCTTCTTTTGCATTTCCAAGATTAACTATAGATGTTTTAGCAATAGAAATTTCCTTGTCTTTATCCTCTATAGTTATTTTGACTAAAGATATTTCCTTAGTCAATACTTCTAGCATTTCATCCTTATTGGATAGCAACCCTTGAAGTTCTAGGTTTCTCTCCTTTTCAAGGATGAGCAAGTCTTCTTGAGCATCAAGGGTTGCTTTCCTTTTCTCTAGCTTCTCCATTAGTTTAGTGATTACATTATATCCATTTAAACCAAATTATTTAATCATTTTATTTTTCATGCTAAGTTGATCATCAACATCATCATCTATAAAATCAACATCAAATAAATGTACCTTGTTCCCTTTTGCCATGAGACAAGTGGGAGTGAAGGAATCATCGGTGAGGTTGGTGAATAGCAGCAACGATGACGTGGATTGGAAGGAAATATTTGCCATCCCTTCTTCTTCATTTGAGCTAGAACTCTCCTCATCGGAGTTCCATTCTTCACCAATATGAGCTTGACCATACTTCTTCTTCTTCTTGAAGTATCCCTTGCTCTTCCCTCCTTTCTTGAACTTGTCCTTTTTGATGTCCTTCTTTGCTTCTTGTTCCTTCTTATTTGGACAATCCGCAATGAAATGACCGGTTTGGCCACACTCATAGCATGCCCTCTTCTTTCCTTTCCTTTGATATTTATCATTCTTTCTTATAAATTTCTTGAAAGTCTTGATAAACATTGATGTGTCTTCATCGCTTGAACTTTCAACTATTTTCTTGAACTTGTGATCTTTGCCCATCGAACTCTTTTTGGAAGATTCTTGTTCATTTGCAACCAAGGCATGAGAATCCCTTGTCTTGGTTGGAGCTTCCTCAGACTCATGTTGTTGGATATTAGCAAATAGTTGATGAGGAGTCATATCCTCATAATCATCATGATCCCTTATCAATCTTGCTAAGCTCTTGTCCTTTTCCTTGTAGGCTCTCATGAAAAGCCTAGTGACCTTAGAGTCACTCCAATCCTCACTTCCTAAGACTCTTATCTTATTGACTAGGACCATCAACCGATCAAAGAGAGATTGGAGGGACTCACCCTTAATCCAATCATATCTAGCAAGCTCACTTTCCAAAGCTTCAATCCTATGTCCCTTCGCTTTAGGATCTCCTTCATGTGACATTTTGAGAATGTTCCAAATATCACGAGCATCCTCTCTGCCTTGGACTTTTCGGTACTCTTCCGGACATAAGCTTCCTTTGATGATGCTAACCGCTTGAGCATTGCGATGCTCTTCATGCATCATTTCCGGCGTCATCTCTTCTCCTTGAGCGGGCTTGTTCATACCTATGTTAACAATCTTCCAAAGGCTCAGATGCACACCGATTAGATGTGACTTCATCTTATCGGCCATCTCATCAAAGTTCAACTCACTAAGAGTCAGAAACTTTTCGAGTGGCGTCGAAGAGAAGTTGGGAATAAAATTATAAGAGTAATCAAATTAAACTCTATTGAATTCGTTACCGTTACTTTTGGTGGATTACTCTTCGGTGTTGAGACTTACCTTGCTCATCACCTTTGACACCAAAAGCTCTACCAAGTCATCGTTGTATTCAATTTTTCCCTTTCCTTTGTCTTCCTCGGCCTTTCGTCTTGATTCTTCTTCTTCGCCCTTTTTCTTTGCATCTTCCTCTTTCATCGTGAGGAACATTTTCTTGGTAATCTTCATAGCAAGGTCAAGGTATAATACCCTAAAAACCAAACCATGTTTATAATCCTATTATGGTGTGTCCTACTGATGATCGGAGACCATAGATGCATAGATATCGTCGAGACGATTCCGATCGACTACTAGTTTGCCTTGTTTGGAGTCTGAATGAGTTTTTTCAAGTGTCGGTCGATCTGAGCCATTGGATATTAGGATTGAGGGAGTTTTCTTCTATTTATACCTCCCTAACCCTAGCAGCCACGTCCTCCCACCCTAGCAGCCATCCCCTTTTGTGCCTTGCCCAAGAGAAGAAAGGAAGAACAAGGGAGAGAAGAGAGGGAAGATTAGGGCACACAGTCGCCTGTCGTCGTCATCGTTCCTCTTCAAGAATTGGTTGGATTTCCTTTCCTCTCTCCACTGTCCCCACTTGATGGATGTTTTACCTTGTTTTGGATGAGTTTTAGGCCCTGCAATTAGCCCTTTATGTTGGATTAGATGGGAGATTAGATTTTTGATCTCGAAATTAGTCTCTGCAGAATAACAGATTCAATAGTTTTTGTTCATGCCAGTTTTCCGTGGTCTTAGAGGCCTCAAAAAAATAAAAAGTATATTTATGAGTTGTAGATAATTTAGATATCTTTCCGTGGCCGCGAAGAACACCTCAATCGGACATCAGATCAGAAAGTTATTGCAGTTTTATTATAGCAGTTTTTCAGTCTCATAATTCTGTGCAGAATCTGTTCTATTAAGATTTAGGCAATTTTATCAACAGAATTCAACCTTGGGTTTGTAAGAAAAGTTGTAGATAATTTCATAAGCTTTCCAGATTGTTAAAGAGTGCATTCATATGAATTATGAAACTCTAGTTATGTTTGTTTTACGGTGGCTGTTTCTGTTGGCCTGACAGAAATGAGCGGGTCTGTTCACTGGTAGGTTTCATCAAGTAAATGGCCGAATTGGCTCTCACAGCTATGGAGACTTTTGTAGAGGGATAAAAGTTCTTACTTCCAGCAGAATTTCATGATTTTTGGTTGAGTAGTTTGTGAGATATCGAATTTTGAAAGTTAACTATGCGGCTGTCTAAAACAGATTCAGTCAGTTATCTTGTAATATGTTTTAGACTTATAGATGACAGAATTTAATTATCTATTGAATACCGAAGTTGTAGAGTATTTTGTGTATATACTTCTAGAGTATTTGTTTGATATCACCACTGTTATAATTTTAAAGATACAAAATTAACAAACAGCGCTGCTGCTGTTTGACATGTGGTTCACGGTGGGAGTCTTTTCACCAGGTCTTGGTTTCATGCGTAGGAACGATTTGTTGATTGTTGGCAAATGTTTATAGAATATTTGTACTAAGTTTTATGCCCCGCAACAGGTGGTTATGCTCTGGATCATGCTTAGTACATTTTCTTCTTCGATGAAGGCAAGTGAATGTAGCGGTGGTTGCTACCGTTTTGACTTGTTGTTTCATCGCTTACACTCTAATATTCAGAATCATCGAATTCTTTCGTAATTGAACTCTATGGGATGCTTTACTTGATTGTATTATATTGATGCTTAATCATATATTGATGATGATGATGATTCGAGTATGACCCACGAGATTAATTCACACTCCTGAAGGTGAATGAAGTATTATTTGAGGTTTGTATTGTATCTGAAGGTAAACGAAGTATTGTTTAAGGTTTGTATTGTATTTGAAGGAAGTGAAGTATATTGATAAATGCAACATGCCATATACATTGCATGATTCACTTGCATCTGAAGTTTTGTCGTGACCTATGGTCCGACCGTACCGGTACAACTTAGCATTGTACGTTGCCCGAGGAGGGGTACGATGCGGCTTCATACCCTTAGAGGTATGAAGGCAGAGGACATATGCATTGCATTCATATGCATTCATTGAAGTGATATTTGCAGATGGTGTGGTTTTATACTCTAAGAGATATGAAGGCAGAGGGCTTACACATTGCATTCCTATGCATACATTGAAGTGATATTTGCAGGTATTGTTGACGCAGGGAAGTGTTATACAACCTATTGGTCGTTCGAGGAAATGAGATGGCATTGGTTATTTTGGGACTATTGAGTTCTATATCTACAAGTATTTCTGATCTCAATTGTGATCCCTTTTAAAATGTTGATTAATTCAATTCTTTTGGTTTAAATATCTCGTCAAAATATTTTACTTGCTGAGATGTTTCATCTCACTCTTGCATTACTCAATGCAGGTACTTAATTCATGTTGGGAATGAGGGAAGTAGCAGCACGTCCACCTTCACTCTCATAATAACGCTGCCCAGGCACAACCATGATTTAATTAGAAACTTCTTGTCAAGGATGTTTGTTTTTAACTAGTCGTGCACACTAGTTAATTCAGTTTATGTCGTTATGGTTATCTTCCCATTGCTAGCAGATTATTAATGTCTAGTATGTTTTCTTATCATGATATCTGTTTATACTCTGTTGCTTCCACGTTTATGCAAATTTCCAAAGGAGATGCTGTCGAAATTTTATATATGAATGTTAGTTGTGTAGTTTAGTAGCATTTCAGGGTGTTTGTGGATCCTGGGGTGTTACACAAGGATTTTAGGATCCACTTCCTCGCCGGTCGTGGTGACTAGCAGCTCCTCGAGAAGAGGATCTTCGTTGTTCCTAGGAGTCGACATGATCATTTTCTCATGCGGTTATGCGCTAAAAACGAGGCACGTGGCTCCGATACCAATTGAAAGTAGCCTAGAGGGGGTAAATAGGCTACACCTAAAATTTCTCACCAAAAACTTCGAGATAGAGTCAAATTTCAAGTTGCACTGGTGCAAACTGGTTCAGCTGGTATTATTCTTGGCTGAACTGGTTTGAACCTGCTCAACTTATATTAGATAAATACTCACACGAATAGCATGGAGTAATGAGAGATTCTTTCTTATATCTTTCCCTAAAGAAGATCCACTCGAATGGGTGTCAAATTGATGTGAACCGAGTCCACAAGATTCACACACAAGATAAAAACAAAGATAGACTAACCAGCAATTTAAAGCACTTCTAAAAAACACAACAAGAACATAAGAACACACGATTTAACCCGAGGTTGGGCTTCCACCACAAAGGTGTCCTACTCCTCGTTGAGGAGCCCACAAAGGGCCGGGTCTTTTCCAACCCTAATCCTCCACAAGCCAACCACCAAGGTCAAGGCAATCTCTTCTTAACTTAGCTCAACGAGCAAGTAATACAGACTTCTTGGGGTCGTCCACAAATTTGGAGACTCCTAAGCAACCTCTATCCATCAAGGAACACAAGGTTCCAAGAGTAACAAATCCACACAAGATTCAAGTTTGCAATGAGCTCAAGAGATGAAGAGAAGGAGAATAGAGATGAAATCACCAACGAGTTCAACAAACTTCACCTCATACCAAGGGTCCTCCAAATGATCGAAGGGGATGTGATTTGGGGTGTGAGAGGTGAAGTGAATGCTCTTGTTTGAGTGTAGGTCAGCTAAGAATTCGTGGATGGGCATGAGTGAATCAAGAGAGAGAGGGGGGCAAAGAGGTATATAAAGGAGCCCCAAAAAGCTGGTGGCTGTTGGACTTTTCTGACCAAAAATCGGTTGAGCCGGTTTTAAAACCGGCTGAACCGGTTTCCAGAAGTCTGTTTTTTAGTTCAGTGGTCGGCTGAGTAGGTGGGTGGACCGGAGCCAAAACTGGCTGAGCTGGTTTTCAAAAAACTAAACACAACTTTTTGGCTGGCAGAGTAGAAAAGTGGACCGGGGCCAAAATTGACTGAGCTGGTCCAAAACCGGCTGAGCTGGTTTTCAAAAACTGGCTGAGCTGGTTTTTAAAAAACTGAACACAACCTTGGGGAAAGCTGAGTGGAGAATTCGACCAGCTTTGCAAAGAGCATTCATGATCAAAAATCAAGGTTTTCTTAGAGGATTTTGAAGAGAATTAGACTGAGCTCATCACAACAACTTACTCGTATTTTGCGGATCCCTCTTAATTGAATGGTGAATCCTATGACTCAAAATTTGTAAAATTTAAACGGTCGTCGTTCATAAACACTTGAATCACGCCATATGATGTATATATTTAATCCTCAGTGATTTACCCTTTGTATAAATATGGAATCTGTGCTCCTCATATCTTTAAGATAATTGAATACATGCTAGGAGCAAATTTGTTAGAAACTTTGTTTGTTTTGTCATTTAATCACCAAAACGCTCGGTCGGGGTTGATTGCACTTATAGTACGAAATAACTTTGTCACGGGTGAGAAATCATATAAAATGGCCTTATTTCCGAGGGCTTAATAATTACCCTCGGAAATTAAAAGTTTAAATTATCTAAACACCACTAAGTAAAACTAAAACAAACTAAATTAATTACATAGTCAAATTCCGGCCGTCAGACATAACAAGCTAAACAATATTGAACATACAAAAAATTTAATACTGAAAAAAGACAACTAGAAAACAATATATACATTTATAAAATTATACTAAAAGTTAAAAATACTCACTTAGCCGAGTCGGCGGCGACGGGGCTGGTCTGGCTGGGCGGGGGCCGGGGGGGAGGGGGGCGAGTCAGGGCCGCCGCTGACGGGGCACAATGTCGGCGTCGCCGTGGCAGTGGGGACCGGTGGGGGCAAGTGTCAGGGTGGTGGACAGGGGCGGGGACCGTGACAGGCGTCGGCGGAGGGGTAGGGCGACGGCGCTGGTTTTGGGATGCGATGGAAATGAAACGATGCGGCCTAGCGCTCCGTGTTAAAATCCTTTATGCCCCGTATTGATAGTCGTCAGACATAAGTTTATGTTCGACGGCTGTCAGTTAAATCTTATGTCCGTAGCCGTCGGACATAAGACAGCCGTCCGAGATGTGTAATTTTACTATTGTTGTGCAGGGAGCTTCATGGAGCATATATGGGGGAGCTAGAGGAAAGGCTGCCGCGACGGACATTCCGGTTCTTTCTCTGTTGTTGTGCACTTCTTTGTCGACGTGAAAAGGAGAACGCTCTCTTGCATTGTGAGGTCAAGATCACGTTAACTCGTGTCAGCCATTTCATGAGCTGTAAGCATCTTTCACCGGAGACGCGTCGTCTGGCGTTCGAGGCTTCGAGCATGAGCATGACGGTCTCTAATCTGTGACGCGCGGGACCGAGAAAGGACCGTTTAGGTGCTTTGTTCCTTTTTGTCGTCGGCAAAATTCTGCCCAAGAACAGACAGCCTAAACTACCATATCGTAAATATATTTTTTTTCCTAAGTTTTGGCTAAGGTTAAATCTTTTCGTTAAGCTCTGATGCTACTGCTGGCTGGCTGGCAGCTGAGAGCAACCGGAAGGCTGGAACTGGAACACATCAGGTGCTACTGCAGTACTGCTGCAGCGCTGGTAAGCCTTGGCTGGCTCGCATCCTTCCCTGACCAGCATCAGCAGTGCCAGGAGGAGCTTCTGCTTTTAACGCCAAGACCACTCCTCGTTCCCCTCTCCCTGTCACTATCTGCAGCAGCAGGTGTAGGTGCTGGTGGGGCACACACACCTGGGACTGGGCAGTGAAGGCACCCAAAGCTAAAGGCGATCGGCCTTTCGATATGATCCTAGCCTAATCTAATCCGCGTCAGGTCGTAGTGGGGGTTCTCGCTAAGCTAGCATATGTTCCTTCCACTCCGCCATTAAAGATATGCATGGCCGATCGATCAGACGATGCCGTACGTCCCCTCGTGGCTTTTGTTCGTCTAGTCCGAGTGGCCACCCTCCTGCTCCGGCCGGCCAGGCACCACCACCACCGCGCGCCTCCGTCAGCGGCAGTACAGTAGTGGCGCAACGTGCTTTCGCCTCAGAAATGACGTGCGGCACTGTGCGTGCTCGCATAGAATAATTGCTTTCCTTGGGAAACGCGGGTGGCAGCGGTTTCAGTCAGGCAGGCAGGCAGGCAGCCAGGCACTGGCGCTCTGAACCAGAAGAACTGGAGTGCAAGTAGCGTTCGACTGGAGTGGATTGAATGGCTCTCCTTTTGCACCATGCATCCAATCCATCACCCTCCTGTCCTGTCCTTGGCTGTTGGCTCTTTGCCCTGCTCTAGACTTCTGCCCGGGGCAAGCACTGCTAGCCTGCATCTGCCTCTTGCGTGGGTGGATAAACAAATCATCGGTACAAGCCCTTTTCTATAAAGAAATTGTTGGATGTGGCTTTGGACCGAAAAACTTAAATAATTAGAGCTATTTTGAAAACATCAAATCCCTCTCTAGAATTAGAAGGAATTGAGGTGAAAATGAATTAACTTTCTCTTTATTTCCATTCAATCTCGAAGAAGATTTAAATTTCTAAACTAGCCATACATCTCTTGTGATGACTGCTTAAGTAACGGTTTTCTTTGGCCAGCACAGCGAATCAGCGACGAAAAGAGGCCAAGATCACTGGCCAAATGTTAGCCACGATATCTCAGCCAGAAATATTTTATTTTAACGTAGATGGCCAAGTTGCTGCAAAATAATATAATCTTGCAGCACGTCCGACGTTTTTATCTCTTGCTACGGATGTTTTATCGATGTTATCTTCTTTATGCATACTGTGTTACTTTCTTCAATTTTTTTTATTTATTGTGTTTTAGTTAAAAATAAACTAGCCGACCATAACTATTGGAGAGCATGGATGTAGTATTATATAAGGGCTTGGTATAGTAGTTCCCGCATGTTCTGCCACCTTCTGACCAGAACTATATATCGGCACTATTTTTGAATAATGGCGTTTTTTAAGATTAACTTGAGAGTGAGAAAAAAAAACAAAGCTTTCTATAATGTAACCTTGTAAGGCGGGCCTGTTGGTGACTTTTCGGGCGCTAATTATTATAATAAGAACCGACGGCGTGCTCTCTGCACAGGCGTGAACGATCCGCAGCCAGGGGTCGGAGGTCCGCGACCTAGCGCAGGGCTAGGGTTCCCTGTCTGACGTGCTGGACGGTCGCGCCCTAGGGCCAGACGGTCTATACGTGCGCAGAGGCGGTGGAGTTCACCGGTGGCGCCTGGATCTCGCTTCCGGGAGGGACCCCGCGGGGAGGAAAGATCCTAGGTGTTGTCTAGGCTCGGTAGGCCGACCTAGACTCCTCTGATCGACGTAGAGTCGAGGAGAAGCGAAGGATTTAGGGATTGGGAGACTAAACTAGAACTAGACTAAAACTACTCCTAAATGTACAAGAAATAAATGCGAGATAAATTGATTGAAGGTTCGATTGATGATTCTAATCGGCCATAATCCTCTATATTTATAGAGGAGGGGGCCGGACCCGTTATAAACTGATGTCCCGGAGTAATCCCGCGAATTTAGCTAACAACCGTAGCACAAAACTTGGAACCCTAATCGGCTCTGCGCGCGCGGACCGTCCGCATCATCAGCACGAACCGTCCGCCCGCTCGCTCATTTTGGTGCTCAACATATGCCCCCTGCCTTTTGGTGGAGCTGAGCGAACCAAAAGCAACTAACTCGATGTGATCACATCGGTTTTCTTGGGCATCTTGCCACTTACTAGGATGGTACGCAGTGGTGTTGGTCCCGATGGTTGACTCAACGGACGTGACCCCTTTAGCTTTGATCGAACTGTCAGTCCCAACACCGTCGAGCGTCATACTGGTCCTGACCAATTCGTCACCTTGATTTCCTTAATTTTCTGAGTGTTCTGGCGTAGCTCCGTAGTCAACCAGGTCTTCTCCTTGCAGGTCGTCTTCCTCCATAGGTGTCGGTACGTCGTTGGAGGTGTCTTGGTGTAGTGCGGATGGTCCGGCCTCAGGGGTCGGACGGTCCGCGCGCTGTATGGATGGTCCGACCTTTATAGCCGGACTATCTGTCATACTTGCAGAGAGCTGCACAGTTGTTGTTTTATTTTCTGTCTTTATGGCCGTTTGCTTTTCCTCAATGGCCTTTGGTCTTCATCTCTTTCGTGGTGGTGGGTACGGTGGATGTTTGTCATTGAATATTTTTCGCCTCATTTTCCTGATTCTCCTTTGCTCTGAGGCGTTGTAATTTTCGCTTTTGCGATCGTGTCAATCCCGATGGGCACCATCGGGGCATGGAGTATTTTGGATCAGCTGTTTTGTTGACAACCACATCTTTTTTTGTTTATGTTGCCTGATTCACCAAAAATCATCGGTCCTTCGTTACTTTGTTGTACGACGACATCTGTTGTTCCTATTTTAATGACGTCCCCTTTTATCATGTTGTTGGAGGCTATAGCTAGATGCCCCTGTCGGATTAGTCAGCCTTTAGGGCCGAATTATCTGGCAATCTTGCTGGGCCTGTGCTTATGGACCAGATTGAGGGGCTCTCAATCAGTCTTGTACTGGAGGCATCAACCTGTCAAAAATAGATAATTGAGGCCCCCCAGGCGGGATATTGTGGTATCCCGAATGGATATGGTGGCGCGCCCCACATCTGATTCGTGATATATGGTAGTTGTGGTATGTATGTATAATGACATGACATGGGCGTATGTAGAGGTGGAGGTGTCCACGCAGGTGTTTTAGGTCTTAATTGGACATTATGACCTCTCGTCCTTTCCGATTGGTGAGGTGGTCTAATCGGCCTAACCTGCTGTCGCTCTTGGGTGGGTAAGCGAGGTCGCCTTGGTGGCCGATCACTAGGGCCGCCTTCTTTTTCACATATTTAGACAATAATTGATCAAAGATCAGGCTAGATTTGACCAACCGACCAGCTGCCTTGAACGTGTTAGTTTTCCATGTACCTATTTCTGGTCGTCGTGGTTTGAAGGTACGTGGTCGCCGTGGCCCCTTAGCGTTGCCGGGCCGTCTGCTAAAATGACTCGTACTGTCTGGTGAAGTTCCGGACCGTCCATGTCTGTGTATCGGACTGTCCGCGATGCGCAGAACAGGTTCCCGCATTCGGCCACCTGTTTGCGATTGCCCTCCAGCATTTACGATGGTAACCTTCAGAGTCTCCCCTCCATCAGGAGTCTTCTCAGCAACCACCTTCCTGCAAGAAATTCTATTATTGTCATCGGCCTTTCGTGCGTTACCGATGATGACTTCCTTGCCTTCGCCCTTATCGGTCGCGCCGAGCCGAATTAAGACTTTCTTGCCCTCGAAGTCGATCATATTCATTGGGAAGGGCTCCGTGTCCTCCTGAAATTTCAATCATCCCTCATTAATGGCTGATTGGATTTGTCGTCGAAACACATTACAATCATTAGTGGCATGTGAAAATGAGTTGTGACACTTGCAATATGCACGATGTTTTAGTTCATCGGCGGGTGGAACAGTATAATCTATCTTAATGTTGCCATTTTTTAGTAACTTGTCGAATATCTTATCGCATTTGCCAACATTGAATGTAAACTTAATCTCCTCTTACCATTTCTTTTGAACCGGCTGCAAGGAGGAACAAGCCAAAGATTTGTCTTGCTTGGGCCAAACCATTTCGGCAACGTAAATTTCCTTTGATTCGTCGTCCGAACTACTTTGAACACATTCTATTATATGGATATCGTGACGAACCGTTTTGGCTAGTTCTTTGCTTCGGCTTTCACAAGCCAAAGCTCTTTGATGTAATTGTGCTAGCGTAAATTACTAGACGCCTTCTAATCTCTCTTTAAATAATAACGCAATCCATCAAAGGCTAACCCCGCCAATTGTTTTTCTGCTAAATAAATTTGAAAACATCGGTTTCTCGTATCCTGGAATCTTCGGATGTAATCATTAACCGATTCATCTTTCCCTTGTCGTAAGGCCTCTAGGTCTACTAAATCTAGCTCGTAATCACCATAGAAGAAATGGTCATGAAAGTTTTGTTCTAAGTCTCCCCACGACAAAATGGAATTAGGAGGGAGCGTGGCAAACCATGCGAATGCAGTCCCTGTTAAAGATAATGAAAATAAACGCACACGGAATGCTTCGGTGTCGGTCAATTCTCCTAATTGTGCTAAGAACTGGTCTATGTGCTCACGCGTGCTCCTTCCTTGGTCACCCGAAAACTTTGCAAATTCGGGTATTCTGGTCCCCTGTGGGTATGGGAGATGGTCAAATTGGCTATCATAAGGTCTCCGATATGACTGCCCCCCCAGGGACTATGCTAACTCCGAGCTTATCTCGGAATGCCCCAGCTATTTTCTCTCTTACTATATCGATGGCAGCCAGTGGGAGACCACTGGCTCTTTGGTCCAATATGGGTGAGGTTGTTTGGATGTTGGTATGTCATCTTCCCTCCCATTAGCTTGAGTTTTGTGGTGTACTAATATTTGCCCTATGTGGTTCATAGGACTGGTCATCCCTTCCTGACCTTCTATGGGTCGAAAAGTACTCTCCCCCATGTGTTTGAAATGGTAAGTTATGGTGATGCTGCATTGTATAGTGCGATAGGAAGTGTTGTTGGGACGGATGAGGATTTAGGTAATAATCCTCCTCAAACAACCATATGCCGGACCATCCGGTCGGATACGCGGACCGTTCGGCTGCGTGTGCGGACTGTCCAGCCATATGGCCGGACCATCTGTGATCGTATGCGGACTGTCTGTCGCTGTATGCGGGCCATCCGACGGGGTAGTTTAAGGCTTGCGTAGCAAGTGGCGGCTCAGACGCATATCTCGGTAGCTCATTAAAAATGGGACCGGACGTTGCTAGCCCGAACGGTCCATGCTCACGTGCGAACGGTTCGGACATGCGCAGATCGTCAACCTATCGCTGATGTGCATGGGAGGCTGTTGTTGCCTAGGGTACATGTCTATCAACATCCCATAAAGGGGTTGTGACTGGTCGTGACAACCTGTAGCCGATGAATTACTTGTGTTTTCCCCTAGTTTAACCTCGTGCGAAGGAAAATTTGCAATAGTAGACTTATCAAGCGCACGCACTAGCCTTTTATGATCATTTTGTATATCCCCTACGATACGTTGCATCTGCTCTCGTTGTTCGTGTATGTAAGCTTTAAGAGATTGGAGCTCATTGGTGCTACTTATATTGGGGGTATTCGTAGTAGGTCAGAGCGAAGCCAGATCTGCCGTCCATTGCTGAACGACTTTGTTGTTCCTGTCTACCTTGAAGTCGGCTAGGAATTTAGCCTTTGCTTCCTGGATCAGCTGCTCCTGGCGCTCCTCGAATAGGAGTTCTTCTTTAGTCGGCAAGGTTTCCTATGTCAGCTTGATGATATTACTGGTGGAAACTTCAGAGCTATCATTTGAACCGGGCATTGAGGGCCGATATTGATAGGTCTATATGAAATGTCCCCAGCGGAGTCGCCAAAAAGTGTGTTGGTGCCTTTTCGGGCGCCAATCACTATAACAAGAACCGAAGGCAATGCTCTCTGCACAGGCGCGGACGGTCCGCGGCCAGGGGCCGGACGGTCCGCGACCTAGCGCAGGGCTACGACGGTCCGCCCTGGGCCGGACGATCCGCGCGTGCTCAAGGGGCGGCGGAGTTCACCGGCGGCGCGTGGATCTCGCTCTCGGGAGGGACCTCGTCGGGGAGGAGAGATCCTATGTGTTGTTTAGGCTCGGCAGGCCGACCTAGACTCCTCTGATCGACGTAGAGTCGAGGAGAAGCGAAGTATTTGGGGATTAGGAGACTAAACTAGAATTAGACTAAAACTACTCCTAAATGTACAAGAAATAAATACGAGATAAATTGATTGAAGGTTCGATTGGTGATTCTAATCGGCCGTAATCCTCTATATTTATAGAGGAGGGGGCTGGACCCATTACAAACTGATCTCCCAGAGTTATCCCACGAATTTAGCTAATAACTGTAGCATAAACTCGGAACCCTAATCGGCTCTGCGCGTGAACCGTCCGCATCATCAACGCGGATGGTCCGACCGCTCATTTTGGTGCTCAATAGGGTCTAGCTAAAGTCCTACCGAGGAGAATTCGATCAAGCATGACCTTATGATATATCTTGTCAATGAAAACTATGCTATAATATATAGATTATTTTATGAAACAAAATATGCTTGGGGCCTAATTTTCATTTTAGTTTTGTTCTAAATCTATACTATACTTAAAGCACCAGTTTCAATGGTCGTCCCGCGTCATCTTTTTATAAATAACCCCTCACAACTATTTCAGATTAATCCGCTGCACGCCTATAGATGGCCAAACGCCCGCGAGCCACAACTCTAGCCCAGGCACGTCATGCCGGCCTGCTGACTGGCCCGTTAGCCCGTCGATCCATTTGATTAAATCATCATAAAATATTAAAAAACGATGCAGGAGGTGGAGTTTGAACTCATGCCTTGATGAAACAAGGGTGGGAGACACTAGGTAAACCTGTATAACCAGTAGAACATCATGCTTAGATGTTTTTACTATTGAATATAAATTATATATATATACGTTTTTTGTAAAATAAAAAATATAATTGTGTCGGGGCAGACCAGCACTACGGGCTGAGGCTACAGCTCAATCACGGCACGACGTTTTTGGCTCTTGCAAGCATTAGGTCGTTTCTGAGACCACATTGACGCAATGGACTCCATGATGTTTGAGGTTGCTAAATTGGATAGAGCAACAATGATGTGTCACACTAACAGTAAAATAAAAGGTTATTTGTTGGTTTTAAATATTAGTAATTGCTACAAAGTAGCATAATTTATATAGAGCGCATCCAGTTTTTATTGATGCCTGACTTTACCAATCACTCCATATTTTGATCTATCTTTTTTATAAGTTTGAGTTTATGTGACTTATTTTAGAAACTTGAGCTTACAGTCTTTCTCTTATTTGGTCTCTGTATGGTGGAATTATGTCATTTTATAATCTCTGTTCGTTTAGTCAGTCGTTGTGAACTCTCTTCTAATCGCTCATTTTATTGACCGTGTTGTACCAAGACATATTGGATGGAGTAAACAATAACATAAGTTAGCCAAATCAAAAAATATTATACAGAGAGCGGAGATAATCAATAAAAAATCTTGAAATTTTTTTGGTGGATAGTTTATATGGATATTGTTGTAAGTCGTTGCAACGCACGGAACCGACTAATATATTGTATGTAACAGAATATGCTTGGTTAGTCATACAATTGTACTATCAAAACAACAAATTTATCCGAACCCAGGCCAGAACACAGGCGCCGGCCCACGTCTGATCGAAATCCAACAGAGAAGTAACAGTGGCCCACGCCCGTCACCCATAGAAAACAATCGGCTGGAGCGCTGACACGTGATCCGGTCCACGGGATCCATCCACGCAGCCCAACACTCGAACCACTTGGGCCTGTTTGGTTCAGCTTTTTTCTGACCAGCTTTTCTGAGAATCTGGCTGTAGATAGAATCTGGCTGTGGGAAGAATCTAAGTATTGTGTGGATTACGTGCGGAGGAAGATGAAGTGGTCCAAAGGGTTCAGGATCTAGAAACCAACAGATTCCTACTATCATGATGATTCGACTGATTTTGTGTTCATGTTGATTTTGAATGGTTTTTACCAAAGCGATTCTTATAGAAGCTGGCTGAAAAGCTGAGGCGTTTGGCGATCTGCAACAGCTTTTGGTGGCCAGAAGCTGGAAAAAGCCCAAACAAACAGGGGATCCAGTGGACATTAGCTCGGATGATGGGCTGCTCAATTTCGTGCGTGCGTTTTCACCATCACCGGACGGGGTGCACCTCCTCGCCGTTTCGCTGCACGGGCACCAGAGGCGATCACAGCTTGATCGGAAGTGGCGTGGCGTGGCGCGGCGGCGGCCGGCCGTCATGGGTGTTGGAATAAGTGTAAACGAGACACAGAGACTAGAAAGAAAATGACAGTTGTAAATCTTTATTACTTAAATTCTAAAAGAAAATATACTTATAATCATCATGCATAAAAACCCTTATAGAAAAAAATCAATGATGAAGCATATACCTTAGTTGATATTACCTCATTAAAAAACTTTGGATGAGAAAACCTCAACAAGGCAAAACTCACACAAAGAAAAGAGCGTAATATGATGGTTCAAAACAGGTCAAATATTATGGAGAATTACTCCGCCTGATTCTTGCAATCACATAAGTCTTCTCATACCAACCACCTTAACACATTTCTGAAACGTGGAGCATGGTAGAGATTTTGTGAATAGGCCAGCAAGATTATCACAAAACTTTATTTGCAAGATGTTAATATTTTCATATTTCTATTTCCATCTGAACAACTTAAGCTGAATTATCTTCTTAGATAATGGTCAATGATTCAATCAAATCATGGTACGTTGTTCTCCAATGGACCTCTAGCCCAAAGAACAATAATACGTCTATAGCCATCATCTCAAAAACCCAGTGGAGAAAATAAATGATGAGACATATAACTCAGGCTAATATTTCTCCAAGATAATCTTGTTAGAAAATCTAAGAAATCAACATATCAGCCGAGTCTCCTTAAAAACCCAGTGGGAAAATAAGGAGAGTATTCATACTCTATTGTTGATTCATTTGAACTCTAAGGAGATAAACTCATCACCTAGTTCAAATACAACAATAACTATGTCATAATGTATCATCCTCGAAAACCTCTACGAGAAAAATAGATGATACGACATAGGCCTTGTGTTGTTGTTGCCTCGTTAAAAACTTTGAATAAGAAACCCAAATAGGGGAAAACTCATGCAAAGAAAAGAGTACAACAATATGTACATACAAGTTCTTCCGATCAAAAGGGAAACTCCCCCTGATCTTTACAAAAACACTAAGTCATCCTATACCTACTCTCAAACACATTTAAAATGTGGAGTAAGGTAGAGACTTAGTTCATAACTTGTTTTTCATCTAATCAACACAAAGTAATATTATCTTCATAGATAATAAGGTCAATGACATTAAAATCATGACCACCACATACCCTCAGTATGTAGTATATCATTCTGTACAATCCCATGAAGTGTGCTATAGAATGATTAGTGTAAGTGACCATTAATCTATGTTGATCGACATTAATCAACAATAGGTCCAACTTACCAGAAGTATGTCATTGATCTTGTACCTGGGGATCTTATATAGATATCCAAGATCAATATATCCAAATGTAACCAGATCATGAGTACTCATAGAGAACATAACTCGATCTCATGTGCTGTTAACTAGCAAATCATTGTAAGCAATATCCGGCCGGATGTTTTTGCAATGTACAATAGCACATCTCATGATCCGAAAGAATCAAATAACTATGATTCCATTATATTGAATTTTTTCAATATACGTTGGATATAGACAACTTTGTATCCAAGATACTCAAGATAGTTTACTTTGAATTGAAAATCTATTTCAATTCATATCCTCTATCTCGAACTCCGTCGATAAGTAATGTACGTTTAAAATATGTTGCACATATTTACGCTGAACATACCATTCTTTGTGTATCCTTTCAGAAGGAAGGATTCACTAGGTCGAATGTACCATATTTGACCAGGATGCTCTAAGACACAAAGACTTTCCAAGCATTGTAAATTTGTGATTGGTAATTATGTATTTGGAATTCTTCAAGACTCCACATATACCATAATCTAGTGACCACATATGCATATGTTGTCACTACATCTATCAACTGCACAGATAGATGATTTACTGCCTTTTGTATTGTATCAGAATTTTACTACTCACAGTAGAGGAGAATTTATAGCATTAAAATAATGCTTGGGTTTGCGTATAAACCTAGTTGCTACTAGCCATGCTTTCTCACCACCTCATTGTTTCCAAATCCATGAAAACAAACATGTATCCACAGTAAGATACCTTGAAGTTGAAATAATTCAACACTTCATTCCGGTGAGCAAGGCTATCTTTGCAACATTGTATCACTCAACAAGATCCAGTTTGAGCATACTCGTGCTCTGCTATGGCCATAGTCTTTTGGATCACTTGGAGTGCATATACAATTTGCTGAGATGTATGTGTCGACACTTGTAGCTTTTAAATAACACAATTTTCTAGTTGACATGAAGTCATTTTCTTATACACCCTTATGATTTCTCGTGAAATCACAAAACAAGAATTAAGGGCTTCTGATAACCTAGCCTCATCAGTGAGCACTGAGCTAGGTTGTGAATGTCTTCCATTCACAGGATAATCCATATCCTCTAGGTGTCCACCAACACTAGGTTGGTTACCAACGAATAATTGGTCTGCATTTACTATCTCAGAAGGTCTAGTCTTCAGCTGCTTGCAAGCATTTTAACCCTAATTTGTGACCATACTTCTCCCCCTCTTATTTACAACATCATTGTAATAGGGAGTTTAGTGGTGTTCCATTTAACCACTCTTTCTGGCACTTCCTCATAGGATTAATTTGAGTGACACCTCATAGTAAATGCACATGGCAGTTAATTTGCAACTTCTTGCAAATCATTCAAACCTAAAAGTTTAGTTTTAGTACGTGATCCTGAGCCTGAATGCTTACTACATTCATTATAATTTCTTGGCATTCTTTTTGGTACTTGATATCTCCCCCTAATGCCTGGAAAAGCTCACGATTCAAGCTAGCGTATGGGTCGTAAATAGATTCTCATGAAGAGATTCTAAAACTTAATGCTCGACGGAGAATGAATTCTCACATAGATCCCCAGCTTTCTGTGTGCCCATATATGTACGCTGCGATGGTGAGATTGGGAACATACCCAATGTACGCATGGGAAATCTTTCATGGATTCCCACGTACTAAAAACCATAGGGGAACTTGTACATACAGTACATGTAGTTAATCACAAGTCAGGAGCGTGCAAAACTTCCTGACTGAAAGTCGCCTAGAGGGGGGGGTGGATAGGCGAAACCTGAAAATTATAACTTTACACCCCTCCTAGATCCCTTAATTAGTGGTTAGAACAAGATACACAATTATCGGAGTATAAAAACTAAGTCCTTTGCTTGTGAAGAGTATTGCTTTCAAGTAATGTGGAATTGACAAAACAATACTACTAATAAGTCTATGAGAGTAAAGCAAGAGGGCTTAGATAAAAAGAGTAATCACTCAAGTTCTTCCTTGCAAGGTGTTGCTAAAAGAGAATTTAACTTTAAGCAACACCAAATAATATTAGCAAAGAATAGTGCAAGAAGAACTTGGAAAGAGAAAGCACAAACAAATCGTGCAAGAAGAACTTGAAAGGGGAAAGCACAAACAAATCACAAGCAATAAGCACACGAGACACGGATGATTTGTTTTACCGAGGTTCGGCCCTCGAAGGCCTAGTCCCCGTTGAGGAGTCCACTAAGGACGGGTCTCTTTCAACCCTTTCCCTCTCTCCACCGATCACGCAAGACCAGCGAGCTCTTCTTCTTCTCACGGATCACTCAAGATCCCGCAAGGACCACCACACTCTTTGGTGTCTCTTGCTAGCTTTACAAGCCTCCAAAACTTTGGAGGAAGTTCAATGGGAGTCAAAACTCCACGCGCAAATGAACACAAAGATGTAGTGCACACTATCTCTCAATGAAACTCACAAGGCACTAGAGCTAAATCACATGGGAGGCTTTCTTTTGCTTGCTCTCACTTTTGTGGCACTTGTGTGGGTTGTAGTGGTCTAAATCTTGTGTATAAGATGGATCAATGAATATATGTGGTTGGGAGGGCTTGAGTATGTCAACTAGATGACTAGGAATGTTGCTTGGGCTCCCACACCTTGAAGTGGCTGGTTGGGGTGGTATTTATAGCCACCATCCAAAAAGTAGCCGTTGGAGAAGGCTGCTGGCGATGGGCGCACCGGATAGTCCGGTGCGCCATCGGACAATGTCCGGTGCGCCGCCACATCATCCAGACGTTATGGCTGGAGCTGGTCGACCGTTGGAGGCTTTGTCCTCATGTGGCACCGGATAGTCCGGTGCCCCTCTGACTGTCTGCTCTGACATCTGATTTGCACTGTTCACTTTGCAGAGTCGACCGTTGCGCACAGATAGCCGTTGCTCCGGTGGCACACCGGACAGTCTGGTGAATTAAAGCGGAGGTGCGCCTGGAAAATCCGAAGGTGAAGAGTTTGAAGTCGATCTTCCCTGGTGCACCGGACACTGTCCGGTGGCACACCGGACAGTCCGGTGCGCCAGACCAGGGAGCACTTCGGTTTCCTTTGCTCCTTTCTTTTTGAACCCTTTTTAATCTTTGTATTGGTTCTGAGTTGAACCTTTGGTACCTGGAGAATATAAACTCTAGAGCAAACTAGTTAGTCCAATTATTTGTGTTGGGCATTTCAACCACCAAAATCATTTAGGAAAAGGTTCAAAGCCTATTTCCCTTTCAATCTCCCCCTTTTTGGTGATTGATGCCAACACAAACCAAAGCAAATATATAAGTGAATAATTGAACTAGTTTGCATAAGGTGAGTGCAAAGGTTGCTTGGAATGAAACCAATAATCATTTCTACTAGATATGCATGAATGTTTTTCTTCTTGTTATTTAAAACTTTGGGCCACGCTTGCACCACTAGTTTTGTTTTTGCAAATTCTTTGTAAAATTCTTTTCAAAAGCCTTTTGCAAATGGTCAAAGGTACATGAATAAGATTGAAAGAAGCATTTTTAAGATTTGAAATTTTCTCCCCCTGACTCAAATGCTTTTCCTTTGACAAAAACAAAACTCCCTCTTAATGAAATTCTCCTCTTAGCGTTCAAGAGGGTTTTACAAATTTTTAAAGATTCTAGAACTTTCTCCCCCTTTTGAACACAATAAGATATAACAATTTGAAAACTTCATTTTTAACATTCGTAGGTGCGGTCCTTTTGCTTTGGGCTAATACTTTCTCCCCCTTTGGCATGAATCGCCAAAAACGGATACTTGCGAGTGAAATATAAGCCCTTTACTTTCTCCCCAATGGCAAACAAATAAATATGAGTGAAGATTATACCAAAGTGGAGAACGATGCGGAGTACCGGCAAAGAGTAGATAATACCGATGGAGTTGAGTGGAAGCGTCGTCTTTGCCGAATACTCTATTTCCCTTTCAACTCTATGACTAAGCATGAGAATACACTTGAAAACACATTAGTCATAGACATAAAAGAGATATGATCAAAAGGATATATCAAATTAAGCATGATCATAGTTCTATATAACATAGATTGCTCCTCCTAAATATGTGCATGGAGAGGAACACATATTTTGGCCTTAAATGCCAATTGCACATAATTAGGTTAATGAGAACATATCTATATCATACAGAATGTGAAGTGCATTGTGTCATAGTATAAGTGTGACGCTCATGACAGTTTATGCACTTATGAAAGCATGTTATAAACATCTTAAGCATTTACCCTTAAGGATTTCAAGGAGGCTTAAGGACCATCCACCTTTGAAACAAAGGTAGCTTATCCTCGTTACAAGGTTAAGCTTTAAACTCTTTGACAATAAAACACTTCACCTAGTATTAACAAAGATGCATAAATGCAGGAATGAAATGTTTGAGAAGTTAAACTAGGTATGAAGCAGGGATAATGCATGGACATGCTTTCTCTTCCTTTTATACAAGATATGCAAAGAATATATAGAAAAGGAAGATTTAGGTACATGTGTAAATGAATAGAAGTAGTTTTACCGTTTTGTACCTTCACATAGAGACGCTCTCTTCATTGTGCTTAGTTCTTAGTCTTAGTTGCTTAAGACCTATACTTAAGACAATATATGGAAATATTTTGCACAAGAGAGAGAGTTCTACAACTAGTGATCCTTTTCCAAGTTATTGTTAGCATATATCAAATGGATCACAAAATGCATAAATGTATCATGAATTCTCCTTTTAACTTAGTGCATATCAAGAGATATCGATTGATAGTATATGCGACACTAAGAAACATAAGTGTTAATTGAAGTTATTCAATGATCAAACAAATAACAGATGTGATCAAAAGAACAACATACGCATTAGATTATCAATTAAGCTTAGAGTAGGAGAATCCAGCAAATATGCTACTTTAGAGTGAAAGATAAGAATTGAAAAATAGTAGCATACTTCATGAGAAACTCATTCTCATGCAAGAGACTATATGAAATAACTAAGATAAAGTGATAGTCTCAACGTGATCAAGATATAGAAATAAACTCCCCCTAAAGATATGCATCAAGAATTTGAATGAGATGAATAGATGCATTCATTTTTAGAGACGTGTAGGGAGAAGCACTATACATCTTGATCAAGGCTTATAAGATTTGCAATAAACAACTTATGCCTGGGGTATTCTTACAATGAAAAGGATTTAGAATGCTTTGAAGATCTTACTATCCAAGTAGGTGTTGTCGTTCTTGATGTCCTCCTCTTTCATTTGAGAGTCCTCCCTTTGTAGTTATCTCTTTTTCCTTCCAAACTTATTGAAAATACTCAAGGGAGATGTTAGAAGCATAAGGGAGTATTTGAAGAAGGATGATTTCTTTAGATAGGAAATAAAAAACAATTCATCATCCATAAGTCACATAGACATGAAGTAAACTTCTTAACATTAGTGCACATCTTTTAGGAAAAAGGAGTATGCACCTTTTAAACATTCTGATCAATCATAGGAAATTTACTTCTTCATATTGAATTCATTAATCATTACTTAGAAGCAAATCAATATGAGAACATGTATAGCAAAGGCATGAAATAGATTCTAATGGACATGTGCATTTATGAGAATGAGATTGAATGCGCACCTAGCAAAAATTAAGTCCAATAAAGAATCTATTCTTCACATAGGTAGAATATGATAATTTAGAGCAAATAACCATTGAAGGGAACTATATTTGATTAAGAAGATGAGTTCCCATACCTTTGCTTTTACCTATCTTCCTTTGGGTGAAGAGCAATCCTTGAGGCTTGTGCACTTTCTCTTTTGTAGATATTCATAAGTAAGCTCGAGAGATACGTTGTTAGTAACACAAGCACTAGTTTCCATTTTTGTAATCATTTTGATAAGGAATGAAAAGCTAGATTACTAAAACATGGAAACTTCATAGCATGAACTAGATTATCCTATAGATGATGTTATGCTCAATTTTAACTCATAAAATAAGCATAAATAATCCTTTAGGATTACGGGAATAAATCTAATTCATGATATGGAAAGCGATAAATGTGAAAGAATCATATCCAATTTAAGCAAGTAGAAATACATCATAAATCATTGGATTGATTTTTTTATGTTAGATTACACGCTTCCAAAGAGAAACTTATTCTCTACAAGTGAGACTACTTGGGTTACTTAGATGAAACCATTAGTCTCACTATTCTAGTTATAGAGAGAGTTTTCCTTTTATAAGTGTCCTAAGGATTTGAATTCCTTACATGACACCTTATTCTTTTAAGAACTTGAAATATCTCTCTATATCTAGAATCATGGCAGTAATAGAATGACTAGCGAAAAACATGCCATGAGACTTGCAACAATTTAAAGCATGTAGATTGCCATAGGATGGAAATGATGAGTATGCAATCTACCATATGAGAGGAAATTCTTCAAAGAATGGTAATACAAATTTAAAGACATTTGAAATGCTGCACATTTCTATGTGACTAACACAAGACACATAAGAAATGATAATTTAAGAAACTTGCACTTAAAAACACAAGTGTTACCATCCTTCGGCTTTCCTCCATGTTGTAGGCCTTGATTTTTCCGCACAAGATAATTCCTTATTTCCTACAACATCAATATCTTCCCCGAGATGATATGAGTATTAGGCATAACAATTTGAAATAACTTTGGGTCAATCTTGGATATATGGATAATTGAAGATTGATAGCTTAAGTTAAATTGAATTAACTTTCTCAAGCACCCCAAGGCTTCATATCATCTCCTTCTTCTGCAAAGCTTGTCAAGCATATTTTGGTACCCATCGCTTGATGGGTCCATCACGGTTAGTCAACAAAGATCTAGGAACCCAAAAGTCCTTTGTGTTAGCACTAGGTAAACTCATTACCTTTCTAGCACAAGTTGCAATTTTGGGTTGCCTAGTTATATGAGAATTAATTGACAAGCTAGGAGTGGAAATGTTACCAATGGGACAATCTTTGCATTGAATTCCCCTTCTTTCGGCATATGTAGCATAGGCGATCTTCAAGTCTTGAAGATTTCTTCCTTCCTTGTTTCTTGCTTGCTACATGGTTAGTGAATATTTTCTTTTCTAACATTATGCCTTTTTGTTTTAAACTGGGACAAGATCTAAATACGTGTCCCTTCTTGGAGCATTTAAAACAAACCTTATCATCCTTGTTAATAATCAAGTCATTTTTAATATAGGGACATGACCTCATCGAGTGCCCTTTTCAAAACATTCACTACACTTCTTACTTCTCTTAGTGTGAAGTGTGGCTTGATTATTACCTTGGATGTTACCTTTTGTGGAGGCATGGTTGAGGCTTTTGGAGGAGGTATTGAATTTCATCTTTTGGTTCTTCCTCTTGGCAATCCTCAAGTCCTTGACATTTTCTTCAAGGGATGTGGAGCATGTCACGGTTGTTCCCGTCTCAAGCTTCTTCACCATGTGATCACGGTTATCTTGAGAAGGTTGAGCAATGCACTTCCCTTTAAGTTGTGTCAAGCTCATCTTTAGCCTCTCATTTTTTTCTTTGAGCTTTTGATATGTATCATTATTTGTTCCTGCAAATTCTAGCTCAAAGGAAGATTTGCTTGTCGACGGACAACAAGCATTAGCACATGGTAATGTAGTTTCAATTTGAATACATGTGCATGAGTGAGGTTGTTGGGATTTTAAGTTTTCTATCACAACCTCATGAGCAATATTTAATATGATATGATCATCCATAAGATTTTCATGAGAACATAGGAGCATATCATATTTTTCTTGAAAAGCTAGGTTTTCATCTTTTAGCTTTTCTACTTGGTCCTTAAGCAAGGCATTCCTATTTACTAATTGAGCGATACAATGTAAAGCGTTATCTTGCTCAATTGAAATAGTTTCATACCTTTGGACCAAATCAACATGAGAGCACTTTAGCTCCTCATGTTCTTTAGTCAACTCGTCAAAGTGTAGCATTTTCATAGAGAGAACATTTTCTAGCCTTTGACGAGCTTCGCTTTGCTCTCTCGCTCTTTCTAGAAGTTTGAGCATGACCGCCTTATCTTCTTGGCTTAGGCGAACGTAGAGTTGCATGAAGCTTCTTTCTTCCTCCTCATCCTCATTTGTGCTTCCGCTATCATTTTCATTAGCCACACAACATATGTGGGAATCGAAATGGGAAGACAAACCTTTTGGAGAGGTGGATTCATCGTTTGGTCTCCATCGTTCATTTTCTTCTTCTTCCTTCGAAGGGTTAGTTTCACAAATACCAAAGGAAGTAGAAGCACAAAATGAACTATCATGTTTGGACTCATCAAATTTGCTTTTAATTCTAGTCCAAATATCATGCGCATCATGAATAGATTCATTATAATTAATTATGAAGGCATGATAATCTTCTTTGCTAAGAGAATTACCTAAGATGTCAAAGGCAAGATAATTTAAGCTTAAACATCTTTGATCTTTCTCGGAAATATTCTTTCTATCATAATTGGAGGGCATGCTACTCTTGTCTATAATTTGTTCTAACTGTGGATCTACGGTTCTAAAAGCATTTATCACCCTAGTAGACCAAGAATCATAATTAGAACAATCGGAAAGTAATATATCAAGAGTTACCTCCTTGTTCTCCTTCGGAGTTGTCTTCTTGTTCTTTTGGGATCTTTTACGAGCCATCACTTCGAGTTGTTAGACTCAATATGAAGTGCCTAGCTCCGATACCAATTGAAAGTCGCCTAGAGGGGGGTGGATAGGCGAAACCTGAAAATTATAACTTTACACCCCTCCTAGATCCCTTAATTAGTGGTTAGAACAAGATACACAATTATCGGAGTATAAAAACTAAGTCCTTTGCTTGTGAAGAGTATTGCTTTCAAGTAATGCGGAATTGACAAAACAATACTACTAATAAGTCTATGAGAGTAAAGCAAGAGGGCTTAGATAAAAAGAGTAATCACTCAAGTTCTTCCTTGCAAGGTGTTGCTAAAAGAGAATTTAACTTTAAGCAACACCAAATAATATTAGCAAAGAATAGTGCAAGAAGAACTTGGGAAGAGAAAGCACAAACAAATCGTGCAAGAAGAACTTGAAAGGGGAAAGCACAAACAAATCACAAGCAATAAGCACACGAGACAAGGGTGATTTGTTTTACCGAGGTTCAGCCCTCGAAGGCCTAGTCCCCGTTGAGGAGTCCACTAAGGATGGGTCTCTTTCAACCCTTTCCCTCTCTCCACCGATCACGCAAGACCGGCGAGCTCTTCTTCTTCTCACGGATCACCCAAGATCCCGCAAGGACCACCACACTCTTTGGTGTCTCTTGCTAGCTTTACAAGCCTCCAAAACTTTGGAGGAAGTTCAATGGGAGTCAAAACTCCACACGCAAATGAACACAAAGATGTAGTGCACACTATCTCTCAATGAAACTCACAAGGCACTAGAGCTAAATCACATGGGAGGCTTTCTTTTGCTTGCTCTCACTTTTGTGGCACTTGTGTGGGTTGTAGTGGTCTAAATCTTGTGTATAGGATGGATCAATGAATATATGTGGTTGGGAGGGCTTGAGTATGTCAACTAGATGACTAGGAATGTTGCTTGGGCTCCCACACCTTGAAGTGGCTGGTTGGGGTGGTATTTATAGCCACCATCCAAAAAGTAGCCGTTGGAGAAGGCTGCTGGCGATGGGCGCACCGGACAGTCCGGTGTGCCACCGGACAGTGTCCGGTGCGCCTCCACGTCATCCAGACGTTAGGGCTGGAGCTAGTCGACCGTTGGAGGCTTTGTCCTCATGTGGCACCGGACAGTCCGGTGCGACATCGGACAGTCCGGTGCGACATCGAACAGTCCGGTGCGACATCGGACAGTCCGGTGCCCCTCTGACCGTCTGCTCTGACATCTGATTTGCACTGTTCACTTTGCAGAGTCGACCGTTGCACGCAGATAGCCGTTGCTCCGCTGGCACACCGGACAATCCGGTGAGTTATAGCTGAGGTGCGCCTGGAAAACCCGAAGGTGAAGAGTTTGAAGTCGATCTTCCCTAGTGCACCAGACACTGTTCGGTGGCACACCGGACAGTCCGATGCGCCAGACCAGGGAGCACTTCGGTTTCGTTTGCTCCTTTCTTTTTGAACCCTTTTTAATCTTTGTATTGGTTCTGAGTTGAACCTTTGGTACCTGGAGAATATAAACTCTAGAGCAAACTAGTTAGTCCAATTATTTGTGTTGGGCATTTCAACCACCAAAATCATTTAGGAAAAGGTTCAAAGCCTATTTCCCTTTCACTGACTCCAACCATAACCAGTTGGAAATGACAATTCATTATTGATGGTCATTAATGATTTGAAAATTTCAAATCTATCATAGATTCATCATATCCTTTATGGATATCATTCTGAATACCAAGACAAACAATCATCATTGTAAGCACATTTGGTAAATTCAGTAGTGTGGAGGCTAATGTGCTCAAGCTTGAGACATTATTACTTAGTGGTCATGTGTTGTCCGAAGGACACACTTGAGGTCATCATATAGATGCACCAAATAACCATATAAAGCCTTCAATGTCCATACAACTCTATAATGGACCACACTCGTTCCTTTGAAACAATATAAAGAAGTTAACCAATTCAGATCAGATTTTAAGATAAGAGGGACTTAAAATCTCATTCTAGATGATACTCATCAAGTATCCATCTTATGGGAAAAACATGACTAATAGAATTGTTCATAACTTTTCATTTCATCCCAACAATGGGATGACCAATTCAATCTTACCCGCATGGTAAGTAACATCACATGAAAACTTTAACAAATGCAACACATTATACGAGAGGATGTATATAGAATACAATCCACAAGAAATGTTTCCGTGAAACACATGCAATATCCATCACTATCACTTTGTGTTTCCACATGATAGAAATTATATGGATATCTCTATAATATGGTAAGATAAGAATTAGGATATATCAACACATTCTTGATACTTCCAATACCAAAGGGGATATGATAATAACATATCATGATATCGTACAAAACGATTGTCAAAATATTCTTTCCTCTTTCCAAAGGAATATGAGAATATTTTGTTTCCCCATATATAGATTTTGTGGTTCAATTCTCCACATTGCATCTTTGTTCCTCAATTAGAAGAATTCTCGTACAAGTTTGCACAACTCAAATAAATGAGTCTTCAACTCCCTTGATGAGTTCGTTCAACTCTAATCGATGAGTTTGTTCAACACAAATCCATATGAGTTTTTACACTCAAATCACATGAGTGTGTTCAACTCACATCGCATGAGTTGAACCTATCACAACATCAATTATGAGATTATACCAAATCTCATGCATCATTTAAATAGTACCCAAAAGCAAATCATCTAACAAAGTGGTCTTCTCTTAGAAAAAGAAGTGTTGTTACATGATTAGTCCAAATCATGATTTACACAACTAACCACTGTTATCATGTCAGATGGAAGATTGAAGTACACTTCATATCTTAGCTTTCAAGAGTAGTATGCATATTTTGGGATTTCATATACAAGATTAGATGCCTGGGCATACAACACTATCTCACGTATAGTGTAATGACAAAAGAGTTTGTCATACTCATTGCCCTTCCCTTTTTAATGTCCTTATATATTTGCTTTCAAGCAAAATATATGAATACAAAGTGTTAGTCTACAACATAATGTAGACACATACTCATTGAGAGCACCTAGAGGGGGGTGAATAGGTGATCCTGTAAAAATCAAACACTAATAGCCACAAAACTTAGTTATAAGTGTTAGAACGGCTAAATAGCTTGAAGCGAGTTCTTGTGAACACAAACAATCACAGAGAGAGCAACACAAGACACGCGATTTTTATCCCGTGGTTCGGCCAAGTAACACTTGCCTACTTCCACGTTGTGGCGTCCCAATGGACGAGAGTTGCACTCAACCCCTTTCAAGTGATCTGATGATCAACTCGAATACCACGATTTTTCCTTTAGATGATTGTTCCCGTTTGCGAAGAATCTCCACAAATTGGAGTCTCTCGCCCTTACAAAGGAGATCACAAAGAAAGCATAGAGTAAGGTTGGGAGAAGCAACACACGTAAGACTCAAATACGCAGCACACCCACGCACACAAGTGAAGACTCGAGCTCAAATGACAACACAGGGAGTCCTCGACTCGAATAGAGCTCAAATCTCTAACACAATGAAGCAAATGCACGGGAGCGGAGTCTGGATGCCTTAGAATACTTAGTGAATGCTTGGGTGACTCCTCCATGTGCCTAGGGACCCCTTTTATAGCCCCAAGGCAGCTAGGAGCCGTTGGAGGCCATCTTGGAAGGCCAAACTTGCCTACTGTCGGGTGGTGCACCGGACAGTCCCTGTAGCTGTCCGGTGCGCGATCTCCTTCCATTTCTGGTGCATCCAACCATTGGCCCTCGGTGTCGGTTGGCGCACCGGACACTGTCCGGTGCACACCGGACAGTCCAGTGTGCCCAACCGACTGTTGGCGCGACCACGTGTCACGCGAAGATTGCGTGGCCGACCGTTGACGCAGGCGACCGTTGGCTCACCGGACAGTCCGGTGCACCACCGGATAGTCCGGTGAATTATAGTCGTACGTCGCTGATCCTTTTCCCGTGAGCGACAAGTTCGCCACGGACGACTCACCGGACAGTCCGGTGCACCACCGGACAGTCCGGTGAATTATAGCCGTACGCCGCCGTCGAGTCCCGAGAGCGGCCTTTTCACGCGGACCAGCCTGGCGCAACGGACACTGTCCGGTGCACCACCGGACAGTCTGGTGTGCCAAGCCGAGCTGATGTTGGCTGCACACAGCCACCTCTTTTTCCAATTCTTTTCTCACTGTTTCTAGCACTTAGACAAAACACATTAGTACTCAAAACAATGTACTAAGTCTAGAAACGTATCTTTCTCTTTGATTTGCGCTTTTCTCTTTACTTGGCACATGAGAACTTAATTAAACGTGTTGGGCACTTAATCACCAAAACATTATTGAAATTGCCCAAAGGCACATTTCCCTTTCAATCTCCCCCTTTTTGGTGATTTATGCCAACACAACAAAAAGCAACAAGAGAAGTGCAAAATCAATGCAATTGAAGACCAAATTGTTTTTTACTATAATTTGGCATGTTTGGATCGCTCTTTGCCACCACTTGGTTTGTTTTTGCATTCATTTCCTATCTCTAAGTCAAACACACTTGTTTAGGCACAAAGAGAGATATTTCAATGGAAAAATGGATCAAGTACCAAAAACTCACCCTTTTCCCATAATCAAAAATTCTCCCCACAAGAGACTAAATTTTGCAATAAGAGTATTTTGGATAAATCACAAGTTCTAACTCTATTGTTTTCAAAATTCACAAGTGGTAGCTGATCCATTTGCTTTTGGCCTTAATTTCTCCCCCTTTGGCATTAAGCACCAAAACGGGATCATTCTTGGCCCTTTAACCCCATTGCCTCACCAAAAAATGTCAATTAAGAGCGAAAAGGCAAATAGAGCATAGGAATGAACTTGGAATTAAGTACACCAATACCGGAGTGCAGTGGAAGTCTTTGCAACGTCCAAGTCCATTTTCCCTTCCAATTCACCTTTGAGACTACATCAAGAATACTCAAACACAAAGGTTAGTCTCAAAGGGTCAAGTTGTAGCATATCTCCCCCTAAATAAGTGCACCATTTGCATATAGACTTGTGAGGTCCGGGGAGGTCTTGTACAACTTGAGCACCACAGATATACAACAAGTAATGTAAATGCTTCAAAGTAACATGATCAAAGGCATAGAACACATGTATGCTATAGATCAATCCAAGTTACGTGAATGTAAGACATTTAGCTCACTACGCAACCTGCAAAATGTTTTCTCATCCAACGGCTTGGTGAAGATTTCGGCTAGCTGGTTCTCGGTGCTAATATGAAAAATCTCGATATCTCCCTTTTGCTAGTGATCCCTCAGAAAGTGATGCCGGATGTCTATGTGCTTAGTGCGGCTGTGTTCAATAGGATTATCCGCCATGCGGATTGCACTCTCATTGTCACTTAGGAGTGGGACTTTGCTCAGATTATAGCCAAAGTCCTGGAGGGTTTGCCTCATCCAAAGTAGTTGCGCGCAACATTGTCCTGCGGCAACATACTCGGCCTCAGCGGTGGATAGGGCAACGGATGTTTGTTTCTTAGAACTCCAGGACACTAGGGACCTTCCTAGGAATTGGCATGTCCCTGATGTACTCTTCCTACCTACCTTGCACCCAGCATAATCGGAGTCTGCGTATCCAATTAAGTCAAAGGTAGACCCCTTTGGATACCAGATCCCGAAGCAAGGCATAGCAACTAAATATCTAAGAATTCGCATAACGGCCACACGGTGACATTCCCTGAGGTCGGATTGATATCTAGCACACATGCATACACTTAGCATAATGTCCGGTCTACTAGCACATAAATAAAGTAATGACCCTATCATAGAATGGTATGCCTTTTGATCAATGGACTTACCTCCTTTGTTGAGGTCGACATTCCCGTCGGTTCCCATCAGTGACTTTGTGGGCTTGGCGTCCTTCATCCCAAACCGCTTGAGAAGATCTTGTGTGTACTTCGTTTGGGAGAGGAAAGTGCCGTCCTTGAGTTGCTTCACTTGGAGCCCAAGGAAGTAGGTCAACTCGCCCATCATTGACATATCGAACTTTTGAGTCATCACCCTGCTAAACTTCTCACAAGACTTTTGATTAGTAGAACCAAATATTATGTCATCGACATAAATTTGGCACACAAAAAGATCATCATCACAAGTCTTAGTAAAAAGAGTGGGATCGGCTTTCCCAATCTTGAAAGCATTAGCAATTAAGAAATCTCTAAGGCATTCATACCATGCTCTTGGGGCTTGCTTAAGTCCATAGAGCGCCTTAGAGAGCTTAAAAACATGGTCGGGATACCTGTCATCCTCAAATCCAGGGGGTTGTTCCACGTATACTTCCTCCTTGATTGGCCCGTTGAGGAAAGCGCTCTTCACATCCATTTGAAACAACCTGAAAGAGTGGTGAGCGGCATAGGCTAATAGAATTCGAATAGACTCTAGCCTAGCCACAGGAGCAAAAGTCTCCTCGAAGTCCAAACCTGCGACTTGGGCATAACCTTTTGCTACAAGTCGAGCCTTGTTTCGTGTCACCACCCCGTGCTCGTCTTGCTTGTTGCGGAACACCCACATGGTTCCCACAACATTTTGCTTTTGACGTGGCACCATGCTCCAAACTTCATTTCTCTTGAAGTTGTTGAGCTCTTCCTGCATGGCTAGCACCCAGTCCAGATCCTACAAGGCCTCTTCTACCCTGAAAGGCTCAATAGAAGAGACAAACGAGTAATACTCACAAAAGTTAGCTAATCTTGAGCGAGTAGTTACTCCCTTGCTGATGTCACCCAGAATCTGGTCGACGGGGTGATGTCGTTGGATCGTAGCTCGGACTTGAGTTGGAGGGACCCGTGGTGCTTCTTCTTCCATAGCATGTTCGTCTTGTGCTCCCCCTTGATCACGCTCCTCTTCTTGAGGTACCTATCCATCATCTTGAGTTGGGGGATGCGCTAGTGTTGAGGAAGAAGGCAGATCTTGCTCTTGTTGTTCCTATGGTCGCACATCACCAATCGCCATCATGCGTATTACGGCCGTTAGAACATCATCCTCATCTATGTCATCAAGAACAACTTGCTCTCTTGGAGAGCCATTAGTCTCATCAAATACGACGTCGCTAGAGACTTCAACCAAATCCGATGATTTGTTGAAGACTCTATACGCCTTTGTATTTGAGTCATACCCTAGTAAAAACACTTATACTGCCTTGGGAGCAAACTTAGAATGTCTACCTTTCTTCACCAGAATGTAGCATTTGCTCCCAAATACTCGAAAGTAAGAAACATTGGGTTTGTTACCGGTAAGGAGCTCATAGGAGGTCTTTTTGAGAAGGCGATGCAGATAGAGCCGGTTTATGGCGTGGCAGGCTGTGTTCACAGCTTCTGACCAAAACAGCTCGGGCGTCTTGAACTCTCCAAGCATCGTTCTTGCCATGTCGATAAGCGTCCTGTTCTTCCTCTCTACCACACCGTTTTGTTGTGGTGTGTAGGGAGCGGAGAACTCGTGCTTGATGCCTTCCTTCTCAAGATACTCATCCACTTACAGATTCTTGAACTCGGACCCGTTGTCGCTTCTTATCTTTTTCACCTTGAGCTCAAATTCATTTTGAGCCCTCCTTAAAAAGTGCTTAAGGGTCCCTTGGGTTTCTGTTTTATCCTGCAAAAAGAACACCCAAGTGAAGCGGGAAAGTCATCAACAACTACAAGACCATACTTACTTCCCCCGATGCTAAGGTAGGCAACAGGTCCGAAGAGGTCCATGTGAAGTAGCTCCAGTGGTCTTGATGTTGTCATCACATTTTTGCTGTGATGAGTGCTTCCCACCTGTTTTCCTGCTTGACAAGCTGCACAAGGTCTATCTTTCTCGAAACAAACATTGGTTAGTCCTAACACATGTTCCCCTTTAGAAGTTTATGAAGGTTCTTCATCCCAACATGTGCTAGACGGCGATGCCAGAGCCAGCCCATACTAGTCTTAGCCATTAAGCATGCATCTAGATCGGTATTCTCTTTCGAAAAATCAACTAAATAGAGCTTGTTGTCAAATACACCCTTAAATGCTAATGAACCATCACTCCTTCTAAAGATAGATACATCAATATTTGTAAACAAACAATTGTAGCCCATGTGGCACAATTGACTTACAGATAGGAGGTTGTATCCTAATGACTCTACTAAAAATACATTTGAAATAAAATGCTCGCTTGTGATGGCTATTTTTCCCAGACCTTTGACCTTGCCTTGATTCCTATCTCCAAAGATAATCGTATCCTGGGAATCCTTGTTCTTGACGTAGGAGGTGAATATTTTCTTCTCCCCCGTCATATGGTTTGTGCATCCGCTGTCGATGATCTAGCTTGAGCCCCTGGATGCATAAACCTGCAAGGAATTTAAGCTTGGGTTTTAGGTACCCAACTCTTGTTGGGTCCTACATGGTTAGTCACAATAGTTTTTGGAACCCATATGCAAGTTTTGTCTCCCTTGCATTTGGATCCCAATTTCCTAGCTACTACTTTTGCATTCTTACATGAGAGAACAAAAGAAGTATTACAAGCATGGAAAATAGTAGTAGATTCATTGCACATTTTCCTAGGTACATGATGCGCAACATGATTTCTCCTAGGCCTACTTCTACCATGAACACAAGTAGAACTAGAGGCATACATAGCATGTGAATTAAAAGCATCATGATCATAACTCCTATTATAATGAGCATGATTAGCAAGTTTCCTATCATAAATGAAGGCATGGTTCCTTTGAGGAATACTAACCATAGGTGCCTTCCCTTTCTCCTTGTTGGGAATGGGAGCCCTTTGGCTTGTTAAGTTCTTGGCTTCCTTTCGAAAACCAAGCCCATCCTTAATTGAGGGGTGTCTACCAATAGTGTAGGCATCCCTAGCAAATTTTAAATTATCAAAATTAATTTTGCAAGTCTTAAGTTGAGCATTAAGACTTGCCACTTCATCATTTAATTTGGTAATAGAAATAAGGTGTCCATCACAAGCATCAACATCAAAATCCTTGCATCTATTACAAATAACAACATGCTCTACACATGAACTAGATTTATTAACTCCCTCTAGCTTAGTAGTTAATTCATCATTTAAACTCTTTAAACTAGATATAGTTTCATGGCAAGTAGATAACTCAGAAGATAGCATTTCATTCCTCTTAGTTTCTAAAGCAAGAGATTTTTGAACACTAATAAATTTGTCATGCTCTTCATACAAAATATCTTCTTGCTTTTCTAGCAATCTATCTTTTTCATTTAGAGCATCAATTAGTTCATTAATTTTCTCTACTTTAGCTCTATCTAAACCTTTAAATAAGCTAGAGTAATCTACTTCATCATCGGAAGAATCATCATCGCTAGAAGTAGTATACTTAGGGGTATCTCGAACATGTACCTTCTTTTCCTTGGCCATAAGACATGTATGGCGTTCGTTGGGGAAGATAGAAGACTTGTTGAAGGCCGAGGCAGCGAGTCCTTCGTCGTCGGTGTTAGAGGAAGAGCAGTCCGAGTCCCATTCCTTTCCAAGGTGCGCCTCGCCCTTTGCCTTCCTGTAGCTTTTCTTTTTCTCCTTCTTCCTGCTCTTTTCTTGTCCCTGGTCACTATCATTATCGAGAAAATTTGCAATAAAGTGACCAGTATTACCGCATTTGAAGCAGGAGTGCTTCCCCCTTGTTTTACTCTTGAAGGGATATTCTTTGCGTCCTTTGAGTGCAGTCTTGAAGCGCTTGATGATAAGCGCCATTTCATTCTCGTTGAGCCCAGTAGCCTCCACTTGTGCTACCTTGCTTGGTAGCGCCTCCTTGCTGCTTGTTGCCTTGAGCGCAACGGGCTGCGGCTCGTAGACGGGCAGTGGGCCATTTAAGGCATCATCTACATACCTTGCCTCCTTAACCATCATGCGCCCGCTTACAAATTTTCCGAGTATCTCATCGGGCGTCATCTTTGTGTACCTGGGGTTTTCACGGATAAGATTCACAAAATGGGGGTCAATAACTGTAAAGGACCTGAGCATGAGTCGGACGACGTCGTGGTCCGTCCATCTTGTGCTTCCATAGCTTCTAATCTTGTTGACCAGGGTCTTGAGCCTGTTGTAGGTTTGTGTTGGCTCTTCTCCCTTGATCATGGCAAATCTCCCTAGCTCGCCTTCCACCAGTTCCATTTTGGTGATCATTGTAGCATCATTTCCCTCATGTGAGATCTTGAGGGTGTCCCAGATTTGTTTGGCGTTGTCCAAGCCACTTACTTTATTATACTCGTCCCTGCAAAGAGATGCTAACAACACAGTAGTAGCTTGGGCATTCTTATGGATTTGCTCATTAATAATCACAGGGTTATCCGTACTATCGAAATGCATTCCATTTTCCACTATTTCCCAAATGCTAGGATGGAGAGAAAATAGATGACTACGCATTTTATGACTCCAAAATGAGTAGTCCTCTCCATCAAAGTGTGGAGGTTTTCCTAGAGGAATAGAGAGTAAATGTGCATTCGAATTGTATGGCATGCGAGAATAGTCAAAAGAGTAGTTTTGATTAACCGTTCTCTTTTTCGACGTAGAGTCGTCGTCGTCATCGTCTCTTGGTGAAGGAGAATATGCATCGCTGTCGTAGTAGATGATCTTCTTGATGCGCTCCTTCTTCTTCTCGTCCTTCTTCTTGTGACTCGAGCCTGAGTCAGTGGGCTTGTCGTCCCTTGGCTCGTTGAAGAGGGACTCCTTCTCCTTGTCGTTGACCACCATCCCCTTTCCCTTAGGATCCATCTCTTTGGGCAGTTAGTCCCTTAGATGAAGAGTGTGGCTCTGATACCAATTGAGAGCATCTAGAGGGGGGTGAATAGGTGATCCTGTAAAAATCAAACACTAATAGCCACAAAACTTAGTTATAAGTGTTAGAATGGCTAAGTAGCTTGAAGCGAGTTCTTGTGAACACAAACAATCACAGAGAGAGCAACACAAGACACACAATTTTTATCCCATGGTTCGGCCAAGTAACACTTGCCTACTTCCATGTTATGGCGTCCCAATGGACGCGGGTTGCACTCAACCCCTTTCAAGTGATCCGATGATCAACTTGAATACCACGGTTTTTCCTTCAGATGATTGTTCCTGTTTGCGAGGAATCTCCACAAATTGGAGTCTCTCGCCCTTACAAAGGAGATCACAAAGAAAGTATAGAGTAAGGTTGGGAGAAGCAACACACGCAAGACTCAAATACGCAGCACACCCACGCACACAAGTGAAGACTCAAGCTCAAATGACAACACAGGGAGTCCTCGACTCGAATAGAGCTCAAATCTCTAACACAACGAAGCAAATGCGCGGGAGCAGAGTTTGGATGCCTTAGAATACTTAGTGAATGCTTGGGTGACTCCTCCATGCGCCTAGGGACCCCTTTTATAGCCCCAAGGCAGCTAGGAGTCGTTGGAGGCTAACTTGGAAGGCCAAACTTGCCTTCTGTCGGGTGGTGCACCGGACAGTCCGGTGCACCACGGGATAGTCCCTATAGCTGTCCGGTGCGCGATCTCCTTCTATTTCTGGCGCATTCGACCGTTGGTCCTCGGTGTAGGTTGGCACACCGAACACTGTCCGGTGCACACCGGACAGTCCGGTGTGCCCAACCGACCGTTGGCGCGACCACATGTCACGCGAAGATTGCACGGCCGACCGTTGACGTAGGCGACCATTGGCTCACCGGACAGTCCGGTGAATTATAGCCGTACGTCGCTGATCCTTTTCCAATTCTTTTTTCACTATTTCTAGCACTTAGACAAAACACATTAGTACTCAAAACAATGTACTAAGTCTAGAAACGTACCTTTCTCTTTGATTTGCGCTTTTCTCTTTACTTGGCACATGAGAACTTAATTAATCGTGTTGGGCACTTAATCACCAAAACATTATTGAAATTGCCCAAAGGCACATTTCCCTTTCACTCATAAGTCCATAAGTCTTATGATTTTCTAAGCTATTCATTTTGGGCTTGCACATCAAGCCACAAAAGCACATTTGTTCTTTTCATAAGAACCGCAAGAGAAAGGGAGCATCTCACTTCCTCCAAAGTGAAGAATTGAATCCCCATATTATGCAAAAATGATTTTGATATCCAATGAACATTGAGGATAATTAAGCCCATTAGACGAGTTCATCAAACTCTATTACATTATTATCCTACAAATGGCTTAACCATTTTATCCTGCCGCAAAATATATCATATATTCATATGTTGGAGAAATTCTAGTATCACATAAAGTGTACCAACAGATTTTTGAAAAATTGGTGGACACAACGTAGATAAATCTCCATGTCATGAAACAATGGAGTAGATCTCCCAGTAGTGGGCAAAACTTTTGCTGCCTGTGTCAGGGACCATAATTAGGGGTACCCCCAAGACTCCTAATCTCAGCTGGTAACCCCCATCAGCACAAAGCTGCAAAGGCCTGATGGGCGCGATTAAGGTCAAGGCTCAGTCCACTCAAGGGACATGATCTCGCCTCGCCCGAGCCTAGCCTCGGGCAAAGGCAGCCGACCCCAGAGGATTCACGTCTCGCCCGAGGGCCCCCTCAAGCAACGGACACACCTTCGGCTCGCCCGAGGCCCAGTCTTCGCAGAAAAGCAACCTTGGCCAGATCGCCATGCCAACCGACCGTATCGCAGGAGCATTTAATGCAAGGATCGCCTGACATCTTATCCTGACGCGCTCTTCAGTCGACAGAGCAGAAGTGACCGTAGTCACTTCGCCGCTCCACTGACCGACCTGACAAGAAAACAGCGCTGCCTGCCCCGCTCCGACTGCCGTGCCACTCGCCAGAGTGAGGTCGACAGCGGCTAAGTCCAGCCTCGGGCGACATAGGAAGCTCCGCCTCGCCCGACCCCAGGGCTCGGCCCCCATCTCGGCCTCGGCTCCAGAAGACGACGAACTCCGCCTCGCCTGACCCCAGGGCTCGGACTCGACCTCGGCTCCGGAAGACGACGAACTCCGCCTCGCCCGACCCCAGGGCTCGGACTCGGCCTCGGCTCCGGAAGATGACGAACTCCGCCTCGGCCGACCCCAGGGCTCGGACTCGGCCTCGGCTCTGGAAGACGACGAACTCCGCCTCGCCTGACCCCAGGGTTCAGACTCAACCTCGACCTCGGAGGAATCGCCACCTCGCCCCAACTCGGGTTCGGACCAGCCACATCGCCAGGAGGGTCATCATTACCCTACCCCTAGCTAGCTCAGGCTACGGGGAACAAGACCGGCGTCCCATCTAGCTCGCCCCGGTAAAACAAGTAATGATGACACCCTGCACGCTCCATGACGGCGGCAGCTCCCATCCTCTTATGTCAGCAAGGAGAAGTCAGCGTGGACCCGACAGCCCCGACAGCTATACTTCCGCAGAGCTCTAGCGCTCCTCCGACGGCCACGACGTCATATGAACAGGATGTCAAAACCTCTCCGACTGCCACGACGGCATGTACTTAGGGCTCTAGCTCCTCTCTGCTAGACACGTTAGCACATTGCTACACCCCCCATTGTACACCTGGGCCCTCTCCTTACCTCTATAAAAGGAAGGTACAGGGCTCTCGTACGGAGAGGTTGGCCACACGGAAGAATAGGCCGGCGCATAAGGTTCTCGCTCCCGCGCGAACGCTTGTAACCCCCTACTGCAAGCGCATCCAGCCGCCCTAGGCGTAGGACAACACGAAGGCCGCGGTTTCCCCTCGCTGTTCTCCCCCCTTTGTGTCCCGTCTCGCGCCGACCCATCTGGGCTGGGGCACGCAGCGACAATTTACTCGTCGGTCCAGGGACCCCCTGGGGTCGAAACGCCGACAGTTGGCGCGCCAGGTAGGGGCCTGCTGTGTGTTGACGAACAACTTCCCGTCAAGCTCCAAATGGGTAGTCCCCAGCAACCTTTCCAACCCGGGACGACGCTCCGTTTCGGGAGTCTCGAGTTCATGTCTCTCGACGACAGCTACGACATGGTACTCCTTCCGCCGCGCGATGACGACAATGGCGGCCGTCAGCCCGCTCGCCGGCGGCAGAATCGACGACGTCTTCCCCACGTGGTAGAAGAGCAACATTCAGTTCTGTCCCGTCGCCTCCCTCGCCGACGGAGGAGGAGGCGGGGCAGGCATGGCCAAGCAGGGGGCGACACCTCGTCGGCTGTCAAGCGAGTCGACGGCGCCGGCGCCCCAGCGGGGGACACGCCGGGTGTTGACCTCGCGTCGGAGACGAAGACGAGCGTCGTTTCCCCGCAACACGCCAACATCGAGCTGATGGATGACGCCAGCACGCTCGCGAAGGGCTTGCTGGGCGTCGCCCTCGTACCTGAGACATCGGTGCAGTCCGCCCCTGACGCGACTTCGTCACCACCCATCGATCAAGAGGTACCATCTGTTTCCCATCCCGTGCCTTTCAGATTCAGCTTCAATCCACCAAGCGACCCCGCTTCGGTGGAGGCTTTTGCAAAGGCATGTCCAAACCCTCCGGGGTACCATGTGCGGTCACCCTAGGACAGACTGACGGCCGTCTCGACCTACGGGCCCTCGGGTTCCGAGGATGATGACGAGCCCGACTCTGGTTGGGATTTCTCCGGGCTTGGTAACCCCAGTGCCATGTGGGACTTCATGACCGCATGTGACTACTGCCTCTCCGATTGTTTCGATGGTAGCCACAGCCTCGGCGACGAGGACTGTGGCCCAAGTCGCGAATGTTTCCACATCGATCTAGGGGGTATCGGCGAAGGCAACCATCTTGGTATGCCGGAGAACGACGATCCCCCTAGGCCTGCGCCTCGCGTTGACATCCTTCGGGAGCTAGCTGTGGTCCCAGTCCCTGCGGGGGGTCAGGACGCACAGCTCGAGCAAATCCGCGAGATGCAGACCAGGCTCGACGAGGAGGCAGGAACACTTGCGCAGCCTCGTTGAACCTCGGACAGGAGTGGGCAGGCCGAGCTCCGTCCGGAGAAGCGCGTCATCTGGCCCAGGACGTCCAACACCGCATCGCCGACGATACCAGGCCAAGGCTGCCCCCGGTTTCCAGTGGGGTCGGCCAGAACCTGGCTGCAGCTGCGATACTACTCCGAGCGATGTCGGAACCCTCCACCACCGAGGGGCGGCGTATCCAGGGAGAGCTCAAGAACCTCCTGGAAGATGCCGCGGTCTGACGGGCCAAAAGCTCTGCCTCCCGAAGGCAGGGGTACCCCCTGGAGCATCGCGCCGCGACTTTCGGATTCGTGCGAGAAGCCTCGGTCCACACCGGGCGCACGCGCAACACGGCGCCTGCGGCCCCGGGTCGCCTCGGCAACGAGCACCTCCACCGCAACCGTCGAGCCCACCTTGACGAAAGGGTACGCCGAGGCTACCACCCCAGGCGTGGGGGACGCTACGACAGCGGGGAGGATCGGAGCCCCTCGCCCGAACCACCTGGTCTGTAGGCTTTCAGTCGGGCCATACGACGGGCGCCGTTCCCGACCCGGTTCCGAACCCTGACTACCATCACAAAGTACTCGGGGGAGACGAGGCCAGAATTGTGGCTCACGGACTACCGACTGGCCTGCCAGCTGGGTGGAACGGACGATGACAACCTCATCATCCGCAACCTCCCCCTGTTCCTCTCAGACACCGCTCGAGCCTGGCTGGAGCATCTGCCTCCGGGGCAGATCTCCAACTGGGACGACCTGGTCCAAGCCTTCGCCGGCAACTTCCAGGGCACGTATGTGCGCCCTGGGAACTCATGGGATCTCCGAAGCTGCTGCCAGCAGCTGGGAGAGTATCTCCGGGACTACATCCGGCGATTCTCAAAGTAGCGCACCGAGCTGCCCAACATCACCGATTCCGACGTCATCGACGCGTTCCTCGCCGGCACCACCTGCCGCGACCTGGTGAGCAAGCTGGGTCGCAAGACCCCCACCAGGGCGAGCGAGCTGATGGACATCGCTACCAAGTTCGCCTTTGGCCAGGAGGCGGTTGAGGCCATCTTCCGGAAGGACAAGCAGCCCCAGGGCCGCCAGACAGAAGACGTCCCCGAGGCATCCGCTCAGCGTGGCACCAAGAAGAAGAACAAGAAGAAGTCGCAAGCGAAACGCGACGCCTCCGACGCAGACCTTGTCGCCGCCGCTGAGTACAAGAACCCTCGGAAATCTCCTGGAGGTGCCAATCTCTTCGACAAGATGCTCAAGGAGTCGTGCCCCTATCATCAGGGGCCCGTCAAGCACACCCTTGAGGAGTGCGTCATGCTTCGGCGCCACTTTCACAAGGCCGGGCCACCGACGGAAGGTGGCAGAGCCCACAACAACGACAAGAAGGAGGACCACAAGGCAGAGGGGTTTCCCGAGGTCCACGACTGCTTCATGATCTACGGTGGGCAAGTGGCGAATGCCTCGGCTCGGTGCCGCAAGCAAGAGCGTCGGGAGGTCTGCTTGGTAAAGGTGGCGGCGCCAGTCTACCTAGACTGGTTCGACAAGCCCATCACCTTCGACCAAGGCGACCACCCCGACCGCGTGCCGAGCCCGGGGAAATATCCGCTCATTGTCGACCCCGTCATCGGCAACGTCAAGCTCACCAAGGTCCTCATGGACGGAGGCAGCAGCCTCAACATCATCTACGTCGAGACCCTCGGGCTCCTGCAGATCGATCCGTCCTCGGTCCGGGTCGGCGTGGCGCCTTTTCACGGGATCATCCCCGGGAAACGCGTCCAACCCCTCGGACAACTCGATCTGCCCGTCTGCTTCGGGACTCCCTCCAACTTCTGAAGGGAAACCCTCACGTTCGAGGTGGTCGGGTTCCGAGGAACCTACCACACCGTGCTGGGGAGACCATGTTACGCCAAGTTCATGGCCATCCCAAACTACACCTACCTCAAGCTCAAGATGCCGGGCCCCAACGGGGTCATCACCGTCGGCCCCACGTACTGACATGTGTACGAATGCGACGTGGAGTGCGTAGAGTACGCCGAGGCCCTCGCCGAATCTGAGGCCCTCATCGCCGACATGGAAAGCCTCCCCAAGGAGGTTCCAGATGCGAAGCGCCACTCTGGCAACTTCGAACCAGCAGAGGCGGTTAAATCCGTCCCTCTCGACCCCAGCAACGACACCTCCAAGCAGATCCGGATTGGCTCCGAGCTTGACCCCAAATAGGAAGCAGTGCTCGTCGACTTTCTCCACGCGAACGCCGAGGTTTTTGCGTGGAGTCCCTCGGACATGCCGGGCATACCGAGGGAAGTCGCCGAGCACTCACTGGATATCCGAGCTGGAGCCCGACCCGTGAAGCAGCCTCTGCGCCGATTCGACGAAGAAAAGCGCAGAGCCATAGGCGAGGAGATTCACAAGTTGATGGCCGCTAGGTTCATCAAAGAGGTATTCCATCCCGAATGGCTTGCCAACCCTGTGCTTGTGAAAAAGAAAGATGGGAAATGGCGGATGTGTGTAGACTACACTGGTCTAAACAAAGCATGTCCAAAGGTTCCCTACCCTCTGCCTCGTATCGACCAAATCGTGGATTCCGCTGCTGGGTGCGAAACCCTGTCGTTCCTCGATGCCTACTCAGGGTATCACCAAATCAGGATGAAAGAGTCCGACCAGCTCGCGACTTCTTTCATCACACCTTTTGGCAAGTACTGCTACGTTACTATGCCATTTGGTTTGAGGAATGCGGGTGTGACGTACCAAAGGTGCATGAACCACGTGTTCGGAGAGCACATTGGTCGAACGGTCGAGGCTTACGTCGATAACATCGTAGTCAAGACGAGGAGAGCCTCCGACCTCCTCCTCGACCTTGAAACGACATTCCGGTGTCTCAAGGCGAAAGGCGTAAAACTCAATCCCGAGAAGTGCGTCTTCGGAGTCCCCCGAGGCATGCTCTTGGGGTTCATCGTCTCCGAGCGGGGCATCGAGGCCAACCTGGAAAAAATCACGGCCATCACCAACATGGGGCCCATTAAGGACTTGAAAGGCGTACAGAGGGTCATGGGATGCCTTGCGGCTCTGAGCCGCTTCATCTCGTGCCTCGGCGAAAGAGGCCTACCTCTGTACCGCCTCTTAAGAAAGACCGAGTGCTTCACTTGGACCTTCGAGGCCGAGGAAGCCCTCGGGAACCTGAAGGCGCTCCTTACGAACGCACCCATCCTGGTGCCCCCCGCTGCCGGAGAAGCCCTCTTGATCTACGTCGCCGCTACCACTCAGGTGGTCAGCGCCGCGATCGTGGTCGAGAGACGAGAAGAAGGGCACGCATTGCCCGTCCAGAGGCCGGTCTGCTTCATCAGTGAGGTACTGTCCGAGACCAAGATCTGCTACCCACAAATTCAGAAGCTACTGTACGCGGTAATTCTGACACGGCGAAAGTTGCGACACTACTTCGAGTCTCATCCGGTAACTGTGGTGTCATCCTTCCCCCTCGGGGAGATCATCTAGTGCCGGGAGGCCTCGGTAGGATTGCAAAATGGGCGGTGGAAATCATGGGCGAGACAATCTCGTTCGCCCCTCGAAAGGCCATCAAGTCCCAAATCTTGGCAGACTTTGTGGCTGAATGGGTCGACACCCAGCTTCCGGCAGCTCCGATCCAACCGGAACTCTGGACCATGTTTTTCGATGGGTCGCTGATGAAAACAGGGGCAGGCGTGGGCCTGCTCTTCATCTCGCCCCTCGAAAAGCACCTCCGCTACATGCTGCGCCTCCATTTCCCGGCGTCCAACAACGTGGTTGAGTATGAGGCTCTGGTCAACGGGTTGCGCATCGCCATCGAGCTAGGGGTCCGACGCCTCGACGCTCGCAGTGACTCGCAGCTTGTCATCGACCAAGTCATGAAGAACTCCCACTGCCGTGACCCGAAGATGGAAGCCTACTGCGACGAGGTTCGGCTCTTGGAAGACAAGTTCTACGGGCTCGAGGTCAACCATGTCGCCCGATGATACAACGAGACTGCGGACGAGCTGGCAAAGATAGCTTCGGGGCGGACAACGGTTCCCCCAGACGTCTTTTCCCGAGACCTACATCAACCCTCGGTCAAGACCAGCGACATGACCGAGCCCGAGGCACCCTTGGCTCTGCCCGAGGCACCCTCGGTAGAGCCCGAGGCACCCTCGGCTCAGCCCGAGGCACCCTCGGCTTAGCCTGAGGCATCCTCGGCTCGGCCCGAGGCACCCTCGGCTCGGCCCGAGGCGCCCTTGGCCCCCGAGGGTGAGGCACTACGCGTCAAGGGAGAGCGGAATGAGGTCCCGCCTGATCGAGACTGGCAGGCCCCGTACCTGCAATATCTCCACCGAGGAGAGCTGCCCCTCGACCGAGCCGGAGCTCGGCGACTGGCGTGGCGCGCCAAGTCATTCGTCTTGCTAGGTGAAGGGAAGGAGCTCTACCACCGCAGCCCCTCCGGCATCCTCCAGCGATGCATATCCATCGCCGAAGGCCAGGAGCTCTTACAAGAAATACACACGGGGGCTTGCGGTCATCACGTAGTGCCCCGAGCCCTTGTTGGAAACGCTTTCCGACAAGGTTTCTACTGGCCGACCGCGGTGGCCGACGCCACTAGAATTGTCCGCACCTGCTAAGGGTGTCAGTTCTACGCAAGGCAGACGCACCTACCCGCTCAGGCTCTGCAAACAATACCCATCACCTGGCCGTTTGCTGTGTGGGGTCTGGACCTCGTCGGTCCCTTGCAGAAGGCACCCGGGGGCTACACGCACCTACTGGTCGCCATTGACAAATTCTCCAAGTGGATCGAGGTCCGACCCCTAAACAGCATCAAGTCCGAACAGGCGGTGGCATTCTTCACCAACATCATCCATCGCTTTGGGGTCCTGAACTCCATCATCACCGACAACGGCACCCAGTTCACCGGCAGAAAGTTCCTGGACTTCTGCGAGGATCACCATATCCGGGTGGACTGGGTCGCCGTGGCTCACCCCATGACAAATGGGCAGGTAGAGCGTGCCAACGGCATGATTCTGCAAGGACTCAAGCCGAGGATCTACAACGACCTCCACAAGTTCGGCAGGCGATGGATGAAGGAACTCCCCTTGGTGGTCTGGAGCCTGAGGACGACGCCAAGTCGAGCCACAGGCTTCACGCCGTTCTTTCTAGTCTACGGGGCCGAGGCCATCTTGCCCATAGACTTAGAATACGGTTCCCCAAGGACGAGGGCCTACGACGACCGACGCAACCAGACCAACTGAGAAGACTCACTGGACCAGCTAGAAGAGGCTCGGGACATGGCCTTACTACACTCGGCACGGTATCAGCAGTCCCTGCGATGCTACCACGCCTGAGGGGTTCGGTCCCGAGACCTCCAGGTGGGCGACTTGGTGCTTCGACTACGACAAGACGCCCGAGGGCGGCACAAGCTCACGCCTCCCTGGGAAGGGCCATTTATCATCGCCAAGGTTTTGAAGCCCGGGACATACAAGCTGGGCAACAGTCAAGGCGAGGTCTACAGCTACGCTTGGAACATCCAACAGCTACGTCGCTTCTACCCTTAAGATGTTTTCAAGCCGTTCATATACCTCGTTTACATATGAAGTCTAACCATCAAGGAAGGGACGGCTTTGCCTCGGCAAAGTCCGACCCTCCCTCGGGGGCTAGAAGGGGCGAACCCCCTCTGTGTCAAAATTTTCCTCGAAAAAAGTCTTTCGGCAAGAACATTTTTCGTGTTTTTCGACTACTTCGATGGTGGGATCCTGAAAACGACGGAGTACATATAAGCAGGCAAGGCTGACCGAGCCGAGGGACTCCTACGCCTCCGGGATACGGATACCTCACTCATCACCTTCTGCGATAAGTAACTCGCGCTCGAATAAACGGTTCCGCTGACCGAACAAGTCTTAACGCTCGAAGACTCTTCTGTCGAAACAATTTTTCGTGCCATCTCGACCATGTCAACAAAAGAATCCTACGGACGAGTAAGAGTACACGTAAGCGGCAATGCCGACCGAGCCGAGGGACTCCTACGCCTCCGGGATACGGATACCTCACTCATCACCTTCCGTGAGAAGTAACTCTCGCTCGGATGAACGATTCCGCCACCGACAAGCAAGTCTTGATACTCGAAACAAGGGGAAAAGAAACGCAGCTTTACAACACGACGACAGTATGTTTGGGCCTCGGCAGCCGTGAAAAACATATGCATACTACAGGCGAACCGATGCTGCAGGCTCAGATGTCGATGGAGAGGGAGCAGTAGCACCCTCGGCGTCAACTCCACCTTCGGCGAAGTCCGACCGAGCCTCGGACAGCAACACGGGTGGAGGATCTCCGCATCGAAGGACGACGTCAGCACCACGCCCGGGCCATCGCCGCTAGGGTCTCCTCCAGGAACCCGGCCCGAGCAGACGGCTCGGCCGGCCGCCCGAAGTCTTAGCCAGCCGTCCCCCAAGGACACCAGCTCAACTCGTGGCCTCGGCAACCCGACTCCGGCGCCGGTCCCGCCAGTGGATGGCCCGGCCAGGCTCCGGCCGACTAAGCTTCCCTTTTTTTGAGCCGACTCCGCCTCTGTCCACGCTGACACCGCTGCCCTTGGCCCTGGCTCACCGCAGAGCAGCCGAGGGTTTCTTTAACTAAGCAAGAGAAGCCTCGGGCGCAAGGCCGACCGAGCCGAGGGATTCCTACGCCTCCGGATACGGATACCTCACTCGTCACCTTCCGCACAGAGCAACTCACACTTGGTTAAGCGGTTCAGCTAGCCGACAGGCGAGTCCCAGTGCTCGAAAATGAGGGAAAAACATGGTATTACACCCAAAAATACCTACATGTTCAGGCCCCGACAGCCACAATGAACATACGCCAGCACTCAAGGTGCCATTACAAACGGAACTCTTGTTCCATTCCCGCGGGTATGAACAACCTCTATACCAGGAGGCCCGCGGGACGACGAACTCCAAGCGGCTCACCACCGCCCGCTCTGACAGCAGCGGCAACGACCTCTGTCCCGGGCGGCAAGACAGCTGCAGCAACGGCTTCCGGGCAGACGCTGCGGCAGAAAGGCTCTCGCCCACGAAGGACGAGAACCAGCCATTCAAGTCGGGGGACGGAGGTCCAGGGGTGCAGGCGGAGTAGGCAATCTCGTCGGCAGAGAAACCTTCTCCGGCTGCCACCACCTCAACACCGCACCAGCGGGCGCCGGACGCCCCAAAACGCACCGGCAGGTCCTCGCTCCCGCCCTCGCCGAGGCCGCCCCAGAACATGAGCGCCGCCCTCGCGGCACACGACGTGCTGGGCAACCCTCTGGCGCGGCTGTCGGCACGAGGAAGACCCAGACATGGCCGGCCCGTACGCGGCGCGACCATCGCCCGGATAGAGGACGGAATGCTGCACTGGCTGGGCAGCAGCAGTTCGCCTTCCCCGGCATGGCTGGAGGAAGCCTCCGCAGGGCTGGAGGATGCCTTTTTCCCCCAAACACCGGGGGAAGAAAAGGGTTACCGGCCCACACTAAGGCAACCCCCCACTCGGTGCGCCCCTCCGCCTCAGCCCGGATGACGAAAATCCTAGAAGCTAAGGGCGGGGCGGAGGCCGCAGCCCGGCTCGCTTCCCTCCGCCAAACTGCCCATTGGTGGGGGAATGCAGCCGGGCTGCACGATGAAAATCCTTGAAGCCGAACCATGGCTAAAAGGTACCAACTTCTGCGAAGTTGTGTTCCTCCAACGACAGCAAGACCAAAGCGACGCAAGCGCTCCCCATCCGGGGGCTCGGAAGGTGGAAGGATGCGATACATGGAGTGCGAAGACATGGTTGCCATCCAAGGGGGTCACCCTCCTTTTAAAGGCGACTCTCCTCACTTGCGTCCTCAGCCGTCGCGGACTGAGTCTTCTCCAACACGCTCCAAGGTCCTCCCCCTACGACACGGGGGCTGGGTCCCACGCATCATGCAAGCTGCCCCAGGACAGAAGGAGCCAAACCGCCGCGCGTGGAGCGCACAACAGCCCAGCGGTTACAAGCATTCCTCCACTATCGCCCGGACCAGTGGGTGAAAAAGCGGACCGCCATGCAGGCGGCGTGCAACCGCACCAAGCGGGCGCACCCTTCCGACTTCGCCGCGTCCAGCATGGAGGCCTAGGCCCACACGTCATGTAACCGGCGCGCCGGTTACTACGTGCGAGAAACTGCACCGCCACTTGCGCCAGTCCCGCGCCTCCTCGACTGCGGAACCAGTGCCGCAACTCGAGGCAACCCTACGCATGGCCCAGCAGTGCCAACCAGCCGTGGGAGAAGGCGTGACGGTCGATACGGCCAAAAATAGGCCGGCAATAATGGCGATGGCAGGCGGGCGGAAGCAGCAGTCAAATCATCTGCAGGCTCATGTCCCCTCCTGGAACAGCGAGAGAACCCTCTCCCACGGCGTGAAGACGACGCGCCCGTGTTCCGTTCCTCGAACGGCTCGCGCACGCACAACGGCTGCCCCGCGAACCACTCGTCTCGTCGCATTAACTCTGCGGCAGGGCAGGCGGCACCTTTGGCAGGCAAAGCGGGCGACGCTTCACCTCCGCCATTCGATTTCGTATCCTTTTCCACTTCCTCTTTCTCTCTCTTGCCACAGGGACCAGGAAAGGGGATACTCCGAAAGGGATCATTCTCCACGAAGGAAACGGGCCCCGAGCCCCCCTACTGATCAGAGGTTCGAAGGCTGGCCCCTTGGAAGGGTTCGACGGCCGCCTCAGAGCACTCGGGCTCCGCGCCCACTACTGGTCAGAGGTTCGAAGGCTGGCCCCTCGGAAGGGTTCAACAGCCGCCTCAGGCCACTCGGGCTCCGCGCCTACTACTGATCAGAGGTTCGTAGGCTGGCCCCCGAAGGGTTCGACAGCCGCCTCAGAGCACGCAGAGCGAGGGATGACCCTGGGTACGTTCGATACATAACCAAGGCTCGGGCTACGCTCCCGAGGTACCCTAGGACATTTCCGAGACCAGTGGGAGCGATTTTCGTAACGGAATCCCTCCAAAGGGAGGCATCGAGCCCTCGGACCCCGTCAAAAGGGGACCAGGTCCGGCGAATCACCCGCAGGTACTTTTGGAGCGCGCCTCCGGGCCACTAGCCAACCCCTAACGAATGGGGCACGGGTGTCCACTCGGATTACCCGCTAGCAACTCACTGGAGACACCATGTTCGGCACCCTCCGAGGGCAGCATGGCGCTTTCCCCCCTCCTCCTTGCGGAAAGGTGACGTAGGGGCGTATGAAAAAAGCCGAGTCTGTCCTTGACCGTCCTCTCGCTCTGTGCGAAGGCTCGGGGGCTGCTCTCGCGAACCCGGCTCCGGCCAAACCGTTGACGGCGTCAACTTACCAGCCCGAGAACTTGGGACTCGACTATGCACCCGGGCTACGGCCAGTTCGCATGAGGGAACGACCAAACCGGTCGAGCCATCATGAAAGGCACTAAGACCTCGAAGGAGTCAAAACACTCCTCCAAGGCCTCGGCGGCTACACCCGGCGGGTGCGCTCGCGCGCACCCACCGGAACAAAATGCAACCGAGAAAGGCCGGTCCCCTTGCAAAAAAGTGCGACAAAAGCCTCCAAGCGAGTGCCAACACTCCCTTCGAGGCTCGGGGGCTACTGTCGGGGACCATAATTAGGGGTACCCCCAAGACTCCTAATCTCAGCTGGTAACCCCCATCAACACAAAGCTGCAAAGGCCTGATGGGCGCGATTAAGGTCAAGGCTCAGTCCACTCAAGGGACACGATCTCTCCTCGCCCGAGCCCAGCCTCGGGCAAAGGCAGCCGACCCCGAAGGATTCACGTCTCGCCCGAGGGCCCCCTCAAGCAACGGACACACCTTCGGCTCGCCTGAGGCCCAGTCTTCGCAGAAAAGCAACCTTGGCCAGATCGCCATGCCAACCGACCGTATCGCAGGAGCATTTAATGCAAGGATCGCCTGACATCTTATCCTGACGCGCTCTTCAGTCGACAGAGCCGAAGTGACCGCAGTCACTTTGCCGCTCCACTGACCGACCTGACAAGAAAACAGCGTCGCCTGCCCCGCTCCTACTGCCGTGCCACTCGCCAGAGTGAGGTCGACAGCGGCTAAGTCCAGCCTCGGGCGACATAGGAAGCTCCGCCTTGCCCGACCCTAGGGCTCGGCCCCCGTCTCGGCCTCGGCTTCGGAAGACGACGAACTCCGCCTCGCCCGACCCTAGGGCTCGGACTCGACCTCGGCTCCGGAAGACGACAAACTCCGCCTCGCCCGACCCCAGGGCTCGGACTCAGCCTCGGCTCTGGAAGACGATGAACTCCGCCTCGCCCAACTCCAGGGCTTGGACTCGACCTTGGCTCCGGAAGATGACGAACTCGGCCTCGCCCGACCCCAGGGCTCAGACTCAGCCTCGGCTCTAGAAGACGACGAACTCCGCCTCGCCCGACCCCAGGGCTCGGACTCGGCCTCGGCTCCGGAAGATGACGAACTCCGCCTCGCCCGACACTAGGGCTCGGACTCGGCCTCGGCTCCGGAAGACGACGAACTCCGCCTCGCTCGACCCCAGGGTTCGGACTCAACCTCGACCTCGGAGGAATCGCCACCTCGCCCCAACTCGGGTTCGGACTAGCCACGTCGCCAAGAGGGTCATCATTACCCTACCCCTAGCTAGCTCAGGCTACGGGAACAAGACCGGCGTCCCATCTGGCTCGCCCCGGTAAAACAAGTAATGATGACACCCCGCACGCTCCATGACGGCGGCAGCTCCCAGCCTCTTATGTCAGCAAGGAGACGTCAGCGTGGACCCGACAGCCCCGACAGCTGTACTTCCGCAGAGCTCCAGCGCTCCTCCAACGGCCACGACGTCATATGAACAGGATGCCAAAACCTCTCCGACTGCCACGACGGCATGTACTTAGGGCTCTAGCTCCTCTCTGCTAGACATGTTAGCACATTGCTACACCCCCATTGTACACCTGGGCCCTCTCCTTACGTCTATAAAAGGAAGGTCCAGGGCTCTCGTACGGAGAGGTTGGCCGCGCGGGAGAACGGGCCGACGAATAAGGCTCTCGCTCTCTCTCTCTTGCTCCCGCGCGAACGCTTGTAACCCCCTACTGCAAGCGCATCCAGCCGCCCTGGGCGCACGACAACATGAAGGCCGCGTTTCCCCTCGCTGTTCTCCCCCTTTGTGTCCCGTCTCGCGCCGACCCATCTGGGCTGGGGCACGCAGCGACAATTTACTCGTCGGTCCAGGGACCCCCCGGGGTCGAAACGCCGATAGCCTAAAAGCATGGTCTCTGAGCTGATATATTCAAGGAACATACCGCAGCCAATGCTTAGTACTCCACTACCCTGTGCTTGACCAAAATTTCAAAAAAAATGGAAATCACCATAAAGGTGAATAACCAACATCACATCTCCAACATATCTACTTGAGAGAACACGTAGGTAATCATCATGACCATATGATGTAGACCTCATACTGATGGGCAAATAACCTTTTGCTGTCTAAAAGCTTGGTCTCAGGGCAAATAAATTCCAAGAACTTATTGCAGTCAAAGCCTAGATCTCCATCATGTGTTTAATAATCCCAAGTTAAATATATATGCATCATATTTTGCAAGAATTCTTCGTTTAATTAAATAGTACTTAATCAAAGAATTCTTTTAGCAGTCAGCATGACTACAGGGTCCAGCCTGGCTCCATAGTCCACGACGTCTGTGTTCACATTGCTTTGATACCACTTCTGTCACACCCGTTTCCCAAGGACAGAGCCGGGTGCATAGCATATGTGTGCCAGGATCTATTTCCACACATATGTTGACGTCACAAGTGTAATATATCAAAAGAACAATGCATAAAAGCGCAAATGAAGATTATATTAACATAGTATACTTCGAACAGACATAATGTCTTAACCTTTATTCATCAAAGTACAGCGAAACAAGGACATCCATCCACAGGAAGATGACCGGGGGAATCACTAGACTAGCATCATATCTTCATCTGCAAACTTCTGATCAAAATTTAAGCAAGGGTGAACTCACTTATGGTCGGGGCTCAGCAAGTGGGGGAAAAACTAATGCAGGTATAACAAGGTGAGGCTAAGGTTGGGCAGTAAGCATTTTAGTTGATCAATATTTTATTAACAACACCTGTCTTACTAGTAAGTGTGAATCCCAAGTATTCCCATTAAACAAAGGTACAAGAGTATATCAAAAACACTTAAGTGAAACCACTTAAGCAAACAATTGGTAGATCATCGGATCTCAATTTATTTCCATCTTCAAGTTCAATTATCATGTGAGGAGTCTAGACTGCTCATAACCGTGAGCACGGCTGATATATCAGTTTTACACTCTGCATAGGTGGTACAACTTTACCCACAAGCCATGTATCCCATCTAGCCTGGGTTGATCGGACCCTTAAACACTGCCGAGGTGAATGGCTAGGGATCCATTATGAGGCCTTCACAAAATACACTTAATACGAAGCAACCTGCTAAGGTTTCTAAAGTCGATGGTGATGACCCCCTGGGTGAGGTACCTTAGCCAAGAATACGTTCCCATGATAACGTGGGCTGCCAACACCACCGCTCCCCCTCTTGCCCATATTTCAGGTAAGGTTGCCAGGCACTAAGCATATAAAGCTAATTACCAAAGCCAGAGCCATGATAGCACTCGTGGTTGCACTGTTATCCTTGGTGGTCACTCCATGTTCCAATTAATATGAAATAATGTTGTTTTAATCATTGGGTTAATGTCATAATTGCCAATTTCATTATCGGAACATTAATATCAATTAATGAGTGATATAAAAGTTATTAAGTGGAGCGGTAGCACAAGTTTGCAAAGCTTAATAATTTCCCCAGGGTAAACAAGGAATACAGTTAGTAAATCTAGAAAATCCTTAATTAGGTAAAACCCATCAAATTATACAGTATATTAAAAGTAAACATTATTATATGCAATGATTGGGTACAAAAAGAATATGCAGAGGGAGAATCCACTTGCCTTGCTTATTGAAAACTTGAGGTTCTTCCACGGATCGGAATAGATCTTGATTCTTAACTACTAGATCAACCACTGAATATCACACAAACAAACAAGGAGAACAAACACCACTCAATAACATACCACATTCACCATACGTAAAGCTAAAACAAAGCCTAACGAAAAGAGCGTTCGCTTTTAAAGAACATCGCAAGTAATGGTTATAGTAAGACGGTATTCTTTTCACAAATGTGTGATCTATACTTTATAAAACAAGGCATGAGCTTAAAATATCTTAATTAAAATATACAAATATTGGGTTCATCAATTTTAATATTTTATAAAACGTCATACGTGATACGTCTAAGATAAAGAGTTTATAAGATGATAAAACACGTAACAACAATATTAAACCTTTTTAACTTTTTAGAGAAGATATATGTTATATATCTAAGGTTAATGAGTTATAAAACACATTATTAAACATTACTTTTATAACAAGCTCATAAATAGCTTAAACAACTTTTTATGTGAAAAGATCATAGTTATATTATTAATCACCTATTTAAGACGAGTTAGGTTATGAGCATTAAGTGGATTTTCATGCAAAAGATAATAAACAAATAACTATCTTTTAATTTCATTAGAAACCACATAGCCTATATTATTATATTCGAAGTCAATATATAAAGTAACATTTTAAGTTATAAAAGAACTTAAACTCTTATTACTTTATTTTATCCTTTAGGAAAAACTAAGTGATCCGTATATAATGTGAACTAAATTCTATGGAATCATTAATCATACCATAAATCTAATTAAGAACAAATTGACTATAGGTTTAATTAATACATTATGATAAAGGATAATTAACCTATTAATTATCTTTAATTCTATTGTAGGAACAAATGACCTAATTCATTAGAAAGAAAATTATGTATAAACTATTATTTTAGTTATGACGGTGTGAGCACTTAATTAAGCCATTTTATTATTATAAAATTCTATTCTTTCTGTTTTCTCCTTTCTTTTCTAAATAGAAATTATACGTATAACTAAAAATTATTTATTTATAATTCTTCTAGCATTTATATTCTAAGAATTAATTGTAAATTACTAATTGGACTTTTAATAACATATTCATGGTTATTATGACATAAACAAGTATTTTACTAATTCTAAGTAATTAAGTGTTATGCTTATATTTATCATGACTAGAAAAATCTATATTTTTATTTGACCAAGAATACGTGGCCTAGGTGTAATGACTTAACCAATTCTATAGAAATAAACTAATTATTACCTAATTATTTATACTATGAATAGTGTTCTCATTTTGATTTATCTTTTCTTTCTAAAAGAAAAATGCCATTATAATAATTAGAGATCAAATACATTAAACCATTGCTTATTCTATAATATTTGTATTGTTATGAATTCTATACCGCTTACTAAATATATGTTAAGATATGCTTTTATTATCTATTTAGTGGGTTTAAATGCACTTATGAATATAAACTTTTAGATAAGTTCTAAAATTTGTCATAAACAAAATTAACTAGGATATTATTTATCTAGTGTTTTCATCACTAAAACATGGTCTACCAAAATCTGTCATTCCTCTTTCCAATCCAAATTCTAAAGAAATCGTAAACCAATATCACGTCTAAAAACCATTCACTAATTCATCGCACAAATACTCAAAATCAATCGTTTACACATATTAATTCCAGATCACAACGAATAATTACCAAATTCATGAATTAATTTAAAACATGATTTTGGAGTTATAAAAATATTCGGGTTGTCTTTAACCTTGGATTATTGCACATGTGCAGGGATGAACGTCGATGAGGGGGTTTCGATGGGCAGGGTTCGACGGGCAGGGAACGGCGCGATCGTTGGTGAGCGTTCGAGCACGTCTCTGGTGAGGTTCCACGGATGGCGAACGGCGTGGACGAACTCTAGTGAGGCACGACGGCGAGCGGTGGTGCTGCTGCGCGCGCGGCAGTGGTTCTTGACGAGGTGCTGCACGGGCTCTGGTGCGGTGGCGTTGACACTGCCGAGGTTCCGGCGAGGCGGTCCGACGCGGTCCAAAGAGCAGGGCACGAATGTGAGGAACGAGGGAGAACTTAGGGGAGGAAGGGAGGAGGCTCGGCGTCCATTTTATAGGCGAGACTGAAGGGAGATGAGAGGGCGCCGGAGAGGGAAGAACGGACGGCCGGCCATTCAAGCTGTCATCAAAGGCATTCATCAACGGAGAGATTAATGGGGAAGAAAAGGAATGGACGCATTGAAGCTCCATTTACACAGAGGAGAAACAGTCGGTCGCGCGGGTCGTCTGCTCGGCGTCGGTCGGGGTCCGGCCGGGGTCGCGGTCGCTGCACGGCGCGGCTTCGCTGACGTGCAGGGGCATCGGGGCGCTGGGTTCGGCCGGTTCTTAGGCGCGGTCGTGCAGTGCAGGGCGCGCGACCGGGATCGCCTGCTCGGGCGCGGTCGGTGGCGTGCAGTCCTAGCGCTCGACTGGCTCGGGTACTCGGGCGACACGTCGGGGCTTGGCTCAGGGAGGCTGGCGACAGGGAGAGGGAAGAGAGGGCGGAGAGAGGTGAGCGGTAGAGAAAGAAGAGAAGGAGAGAGAAAGGCGGCGGCTAGAGGGAAGCAAGGGGCACGGTCGGCTGTTGACCAGGGGCACACGCGGCTTGGGTTAGGGCAAGGGGCGGTCGGTCCCTGATGGGCCTAATGGGCCAGGGTTAGTTAGGTTTTGTTTTTTTCTTTTTTTCTAATTTCGAAATACATATTTAAATACTCCTAAAATTTATACAAATTAACCCAAAATTATTTATAAATATAATATTTATTTTTGACTAATAATTATATTATTTTTGTGAATTTTCATTCAAGAAGAAATGTTATTAAATATTCAAAAACCAATCGTGCGCAGTCAAAATTATTCCAATTGCAAATTAATGACACACAATTAAATGAAAAGCTTATTACCCTGATTACCACTAAAATTATTAATATACATATTTTCCGAAAACCTTATTTTAGCAATTCATTATTGTTTTGTAAAATGAGGTTTTCTTTACAAGATCAAATCCATAAATTGGATTTGCAAATTAATTCAAACAAAACTTATGCTTCGTCACGAGTGCAACAAACACTTGGTAAAATTTTATCTTTTCAAGAATTGTTCAAATTATTATATTACCCTTTTACTATTAGAAATCATAAGTATTTTTCATTTCTATTGAAAAATAATAATATAAACTAAGTTATCTTCAATTGATGGATTTAGGGTGTTATAAAATCTACCCCCTTAAAAGAATCTCGTCCTCGAGATTAGGGAAGGCTAGCAAGAAAACAATGGTGATATATGGTTACTCGTAGTTTCTTGGTTCACATTGAACTCTTCTAAACTTAAGGAACATCTTCATTTCTTTGCTCTGCAATGACTACTAATCAAGCGATCTTCATCATCGTACTTATAACTAGTTGGTCTTCTGGATTATTTGTTTGGGTCTTGCTTGGCAACTTTCTTCTCTAGTCGATCTAGACGCTTCTTGGGGCATTTGCGAATAATATGTTCTTCATTCTTGCAGTAGGAACAAGCACCTCTTGCTTTGAGTTCTTTGCGAGTCAACTTTGCTTGACCAACCGAGGGTGAGGGTTGATTGGGTGTCTGTATCTCATATAGCTGAACCTGACTCGATTCTTCTGTTTGGGTATCAATGTGTTTTGGGGCTTTTGCTTGTGGTTGAGGTGGACTACTCATGTATCCAAACATTTTCCTATTCCTTTTGTTGTTCTTCACGATGTTGATAGAAGTTTATGTACATTTTTGTTCATATTCCATGTTTGGAGACTGAGATAGCTTTATCTCAGAGGTATCCGGTAGTGAACTCTTCTCAGGACAGTTACGGAAGTAATGACCTTCACGTCCACATTGATAGCAAGACTTTCTTGAAGTTATTTCTTGACTTTTTCCATGTTTCCATTTTTGTTTCTTGGAACTGATGCGACGACGAGGCTGAAACTGTGTGCAGGTGATAGTCCATCCATCAATGTAACACTCATTTGCTTCTTTTTGGAGCTGAGCATCCTTGTGATGTTTCCTTTTTGGAAAACCTGGCAATTCATCGTCTGACAGTGCATCTGCTATTAGTTGTTCTTAGGAAGACCATTGACTTTTTATACCAGAAAATAAAATTCGGTTCTTTTGTTTTGTAGTTTCACTTTCGTTTGTACTGATCTGGCGACAAGGAATTCCATAGTACTCACAACAACAACATGTTCCAAGATCATTTGTCTGTTGGTGTGCATCCTTTTGTTCATCAGTTGTTTCATTTCTTGTGAAGTTTTGACTTGCCAACACTTGCTGGTATGAGGTGGTGAGTTGCGACAAATTCTGTATTACAAGAGCTTGTGCATGTAACAGCTTTTCTAAGTCAACTATCGAGGGTGATGTTGTGGTTGATGTCATATGGTTATCGGTAGTCTGCTCATGTGCCATAAATTCTGCTAAATCAACTTGTTGGAGTCTAGCTACCACTTGAGATGTTGCTTGCAGAAACTAAGCATGCGCCTTCTTGAACTGTTCCATCTGATCCTTAGCTGGAGGAGTTGCCAACACAATGTAATCTTTGCACTTAGTGACATCACTTGCTGTTGACATTCCAAGGTCTGACATCTGTATGGATATAGTAAGGAAAGAAGGGACGAAAAGATTGAGTTAAGGCGGATTATAAAGAGTAGAGAGAACCTAACTATCTAAGGTTTAACCTAGCTAGCTGTTGTCATTGTGGACAAAAGTCACACAATACAACAACAATTATCGGGTACCATAATCAGGGGTACCCCCGATAGTCCTAAAACATGGCTGGAAGAACATCTTTAAAAAGACCGGTAAGCGCAGACTAGAGTTAAAAACCTTGTCTGCCAAGGGACGTGATCCCGTCCCGCCCGGGCCCAGCCTCGGGCAGCAGCAGTAGCCCCGTACAAATTCACGGCTCGCCCGAGGGTCCCCCCAGGCGGTGGGCGCACCCCCGACTCGCCCGAGGTAAAGCTCGGGTAAACTTTGTCCATAGCGGCCTCGGCCAAAACACCTTGCCGCTGACCGTATCACGTGCGCATTTAATGCGAGGATCGCCTGACACCTTATCCTGACACGCGCGCCTCAGTTGGCATGGTCGAAGTGACCGCAGTCACTTCACCCTTTTACTGATCGTTCTGACGGGATGACAACACTATTTACCCCGTTCCCACCACTATGCCAACCACCAAGGTAAGACTAACAACAGTAAGTGGTCTCTCCCGAGTTTAGCCTCGGGCGCCACAGGGAGCTCCGCCTCGCCCGACCCCAGCCTCGGCCTCGGGAGGGGTCATCACCTCGCCCGACCCGGGCCTCGGCCTCAGCTCCAGCCTCGGGAGGAGATCGTCACCTCGCCCAACCTAGGCCTCGGCCTCAGCTCCGGCCTCGGGAGGAGGTCTCTGCCTCGCCCGACCCAGGCCTCGGCCTCAGCTCTGGTCTCGGGAGGAGGTCTCCGCCTCACCCGACCCAGGCCTCGGCCTCAGCTCCGGTCTCGGGAGGAGGTCTCCGCCTCGCCCGACCTAGGCCTCGGCCTCGGCCTCGGTCTCGGGAGGAGACACCGCCTCGCCCGACCCTAGCCTCGGCCTCGGGAGAGGTCACCGCCTCGCTCGAGATGGCCTCGGACCGAATACGTGAGTAGGGAAACCATCATTATCCTACCCCTAGCTAGCCACCTCAGTTTACAAAGGAACAAGACCGGTGTCACATCAAATTACTCCAGTAACAGGTAATGATGATCCCCGACATGCGCTCATGACGTCAACTATCCTCAAGCTCTCTACGAAATCAAAGGAACATCAGCAGGACCTAGGGCTGTACCGCCAGCCACGATTCTACAGGGCTCACGCACTTCTCCGCTGGCCACGATAGCACACAGCTACACCCTCATATGTACAGCTGGATCACCACCTTGTATCTATAAAAGGAGATGCCCAGGGCCTTCCCACGGCACGCTGCGAGGACGACGGAGACAGACTCGCTCAAACATCGAACACCTCTTTGCAACGCTAGACCTCTCAAGAGACCTGGGACCCGTTCCCTCTCTCACGAAGCTTGTAACCCCTACTGCAAGCACCCCGGTGCAAGATAATATAAGCCTCATCCCCCCTCTTCTGTTCCATCTTGCATCAATCCATCTAGGCAGGGACACACGGCACAAAATTCACTAGTCGGTTCGGTTGAGGGTCCCCCGGGTCCGAAACACTGACAGTTGGCGCGCCAGGTAGGGGCTCGCTGCGTGTAAACAATACTTTCCCGTGAAGTTCCAGATGGACAATCTTCAGCAGCCTCTTCAGCCCGGGACGGTGCTCCGCTTTGAGAGTCTCGAGTTCATGTCCCTCGACGGCAGCTACGACATGATACTCCTCCCACCGCAGCATGACGGTAGCAACGATCGTCGGCTCACCCGACAGAGGCGAACCCAACGACGACATCTCCCCGGGGCAGAAGAAGAACACTCGGGTCAACCCCGCCACCTTCCTTGCCGAAGGAGACGGAGACGGGGTAACCATGGCTAGGCAAGGGGCAGCACCTCGTCGGGTGTCGGGCCAGAGCAGGTTGACGGCGCCGGCACCCCAGCAGGGGACATGTCGGGCATTAGCCTCGCACCTGAGACAACGACGGGCGACGCTTCCCCACAAAATGCCAACCCCAGGCAGACTGATGACGCCAGCACCCTTGCGAGGGACTTGTCGGGCATCAGTCTCGCGCCCGAGACAGCGACATGTTTCGTCTCCACTACGACTTCACCACCGTCCATCAACCAGGAGGTACCATCAGTTTTCCATCCTGTTCTTTTCAGATTCAGCTGCGATCTGCCAGGCGACCCCGCTTCGGCGTACGCTTCTGCAAGGGCATACCCTGACCTCCCAGGGTACCATATGTGGTCAACTTGGGATCGACTGACGGCCGCCTCTACCTCCGAACCCGCTGGTCCCAAGGAAGAGGACGGCTCCGACTTCGGTATGGATTTCACCGGACTCCATGATCCCGGGGCCATGCGAGACTTCATGTTCGCATGTGACCACTGCCTCTCCGGCGACCCTGACGATGGCCACAGCACCGACGATGAGGATTACGACCCGACTCGCGAGTGCTTCCACATCGATCAGGAGGATCACGACGGAGACAACCACCTCGGCATACCAAGAAACAACAACGCCCCTGCACCTGTGTCTCGCGTCGAGATCCCGCGGGAGCAAGCGGAGTAGCTAACCCTGTACTTGTAAAGAAAAAAGGGGGGAAATGCAGGATATTTGCGTAGATTACACTGGGTTGAATAAAGCATGTCCAAAAGTTCCCTACCCTCTGCCTCACATTGATCAAATTGTGGACTCCACTGCTGGATGTGAAATCTTGTCTTTCCTCGATGCCTATTCAGGCTATCACCAAATCAAGATGAAAGAATCCGACTAGCTCGCGACTTCTTTCATCACACCTTTCGGCATATTGTTATACTACTATGCCATTTGGCTTGAGGAATGCAGATGCTACATACCAAAGGTGCATGAACCACGTGTTCGGAGAGCACATCGGCAGAACGGTCGAGGCTTATGTTGATGATATCGTTGTCAAAACAAGGAAAGCCTCCGACCTTCTCTCCGACCTTGAAGTAACATTCAGGTGCCTGCGACAAAGGGCGTAAAACTCAATCCTGAGAAGTGTGTCTTTGGAGTACCCCGAGGCATGCTCCTAGGATTCATCGTCTCCGAACGAGGCATCAAGGCCAACCCAGAGAAAATCGCGGCCATCACCAACATGGGACCCATCAAAGATTTAAAGGGAGTGCAAAGAGTTATGGGATGCCTTGCGGCTCTGAGCCACTTCATCTCGCGCCTCGGCGAGAAAGGGTTACCCTTGTACCGCCTCTTAAGGAAGACCGAACGCTTCACTTGGACTTCCGAGGCCGAAGAAGCCCTCAAAAACCTTAAGACGCTCCTCACTAATGCACCCATCTTCGTGCCCCTGCTGTGAGAGAAGCCCTCTTGATCTACATAGCCGCAACCACTCAGGTGGTCAGCGATGCGGTCGTAGTCGAGAGACGAGAAGAAGGGCATACACTGCCCATCCAGAGGCCAGTCTACTTCATCAGCGAGGTGCTATCCGAGACCAAAATCCGCTACCCGCAAATCTAGAAGCTACTGTACACAGTAATTCTGACACGGCGAAAGCTGCGACACTACTTCGAGTCTCATCCGGTGACTGTGGTGTCCTCCTTCCCCCTGGGGGAGATCATCCAGTGCCGAGAGGCTTCGGGTAGGATAGCGAAATGGGCAATGGAACTCATGGGAGAAACACTTTCATTTGCCCCCCGGAAGGCCATAAAATCCCAAGTCTTGGTCGACTTCCTGGCTGAATGGACCGACACCCAATTGCCGACAGCTCCAATCCAGGTCGAACTTTGGACCATGTACTTCGATGGGTCGCTAATGAAAACCGGAGCAGGCGCAGGCTTGCTCTTCATCTCACCCCTCGGAGAACATGTGCGTTATGTAATACGCCTCCATTTTCCGGCGTCAAACAACGTGGCCGAATACGAGGCCTTGGTAAATGGGTTGCGCATCGCCATCGAGCTAGGGGTTCGGCGCCTCGACGCTCATGGCAACTCGCAGCTCGTTATTGACCAAGTCATGAAGAACTCTCACTGCCGCGACCAAAAAAAGGAGGCCTACTGTGACGAAGTTCGGCGCTTGGAAGACAAGTTCTATGGGCTAGAACTCAACCATGTTCCTCGACAATACAACGAGACTGCAGATGAGCTAGCTAAGATAGCCTCTGGACGAACAACAGTTCCCTTGAATGTCTTCTCCAGGGATATATATCAACCATCCATAAAACTCAACGACGCACCCGAACCCAAAGGGACCTCAGCCCAGCTCGAGGTGCCTTCGGCAGCCGAGGGAGAGGCCCTGCACGTCGAGGTGGAGCGGAATGGGGTCACACCAGTCCTAAATTGGCAGACCCCTTACCTAGAATATCTCCTCCGAGGAGAGCTGCCCCTCGACAAGGCCGAAGCCCAGCGACTGGCTCGGCGCGCCAAATCGTTCGTTTTACTAGATGATGAAAAAGAGTTGTACCACCGCAGCCCCTCAGGCATTCTCCAACGATGCATATCTGTCACCCAAGGACAAGAGCTGTTACAGGAAATACACTCGAGGGCTTGCGATCACCATGCAGCACCTCGGACCCTTGTAGGAAATGCTTTTCGACAAGGTTTCTACTGGCCGACCGCAGTGGCCGACGCCACTAGGATTGTACGCTCCTGCCGAGGGTGTCAATTCTACGTGAGACAGACACACCTGCCTGCTCAGGCTCTACAGACAATACCTATCACTTGGTTGTTTGCTGTATGGTGTCTGGACCTCGTCGGTCCCTTGGAGAAGGCACCCGAGGGCTTCACGCACCTGTTGGTCGCCATCGACAAATTCTCCAAGTGGATCAAAGTCCGACCCTTAACCAACATCAGGTCCGAGCAGGCGGTGGCGTTCTTTACAAATATCATCCACCGCTTCGGGATCCCGAACTCTATCATCACCGACAATGGCACGCAGTTCACTAGGAAAAAGTTCCTGGACTTCTGCGAAGACCACCACATCCGTGTGGACTGGGCCGCCGTAGCTCACCCAATGACAAATGGGCAGGTGGAGCGCGCCAATGGCATGATTTTGCAGGGACTAAAACCAAGGATCTACAATGACCTCAACAAGTTTGGAAAGCGGTGGATAAAAGAGCTACCCTCGGTGGTTTGGAGTCTGAGGACAACACCGAGCCGAGCCATGGGTTTCTCGCCGTTTTTCCTAGTCTATGGGGCCGAGGCCATCCTACCCACGGACTTAGAATACGGTTCCCCGAGGGCAAAGGCATACGATGAACAGAACAACCAAACCAGCCGAGAGGATTCATTAGACCAGCTGGAAGAAGCTCGGGACGTAGCCTTACTACACTCAGCGCGGTATTAGCAGTCTCTGCGATGCTACCACGCCCGAAGGATCCGACCCCGAGGCTTCCAAGTTGGAGACTTGGTGCTTCGGCTATGACAAGACCCCCAAGGACGTCACAAGCTTACTCCTCCCTGGGAAGGGCCGTTCATCATCGCCAAAGTGTTGAAACCCAGGACATACAAGCTGGCAAACGATCAAGGTGAGGTCTACAGCAACGCTTGGAACATCGAACAGCTACGTCGCTTTTACCCTTAAAATGTTTCAAGTTGTTCATGTATCTCGGTCCCTTTACATGTATAAATAAAGGTCTAACCGTCAAGGGAGGATCGGCCTTGCCTCAGCAAAAACCGACCCTCCCTCGGGGGCTAGAAGGCGAGTACCCCCTCTGCGTCAAAATTTTCCTTGGAAAAGTTTTCTACCAAAATGACTTTCGTGCCTTTCGACTATATCGATAACGGGATCCTAAAAACGAACGAGAGAGACCTCGAGCGGCAAGGCCGACCGAGCCGAGGGACTCCTACGCCTCAGGGATACGGATACCTCACTCATCACCTTCCATGAAGGGTAACTCGCGCTCGGATAAGTGATTCTGCTACCGAACAAGTCCTAACGCTCGAAACGAGAGGAAAGAAACACAGCTTTATACTCAGACACCCGAAATGTTTAGGCCTCAGTGACCGCAGAAAACATACACATACTTAAAATAACTATTCCACACAGGCTCAGGTGTCGGCAGGGGGAGGAGCAGCACCCTCGGCGTCATTTCTGCCTGCGGCAGAGTATGGCCCAGCCTCGGACGGCGACACGGGCGGAAGGATCTCCACCTCAAACAAGGAAGCCAGCGCCGTGCCTGGACCCTCGGCAACCGCATTAAGCCTTTCGGCCTCGGCTAGGGCGGCATCCTCGTCATCAGGTAGGCAGTAGCCCTCACTCGCCCGCTCCAAATCCATGTCGTAGTGGAAAGCAAGGACAGCGAAGGCCTCCTAACACCATGATGCAGCGCCCCGTGGAGTCTGCTGCGCACATGGCCGCCCAAGGCCCACAGGCGACTCTGGGGGGAGCTGCCCGAGGGGACGTCGTCAAGGCCAAAGGTCCGGCAAAAGGCCGAGATGGCCTCGGACATGACCATGCGGTCAGCCTCCTTCTGCTCGGCCGTCTGGGCAAGCGCCTTGCAGTTCTTAACGGACTCGTTATGAGCCGTTTCGAACCCTGAAAACAACCAGACAATATTCAGACACGAGGAGAAGAGTTAAGCTAAGGCAAAATCACAAAGCGAGCAAAACATATTATTAATCACCTATTTAAGACGAGTTAGGTTATGAGCATTAAGTGGATTTTCATGCAAAAGATAATAAACAAATAATTATCTTTTGATTTCATTAGAAACCACATAGCCTATATTATTATATTCGAAGTCAATATATAAAGTAACATTTTAAGTTATAAAAGAACTTAAACTCTTATTACTTTATTTCATCCTTTAGTAAAAACTAAGTGATCCGTATATAATGTGAACTAAATTCTATGGAATCATTAATCATGCCATAAATCTAATTAAGAACAAATTGACTATAGGTTTAATTAATACATTATGATAAAGGATAATTAACCTATTAATTATCTTTAATTCTATTGTAGGAACAAATGATCTAATTCATTAGAAAGGAAATTATGTATAAACTATCATTTTAGTTATGACGGTTTGAGCACTTAATTAAGCCATTTTATTATTATAAAATTCTATTCTTTCTGTTTTCTCCTTTCTTTTCTAAATAGAAATTATACGTATAACTAAAAATTATTTATTTATAATTCTTCTAACATTTATATTCTAAGAATTAATTGTAAATTACTAATTGGACTTTTAATAACATATTCATGGTTATTATGACATAAACAAGTATTTTACTAATTCTAAGTAATTAAGTGTTATGCTTATATTTATCATGACTAGAAAAATCTATATTTTTATTTGACCAAGAATACGTGGCCTAGGTGTAATGACTTAACCAATTCTATAGAAATAAACTAATTATTACCTAATTATTTATACTATGAATAGTGATCTCATTTTAGATTTATCTTTTCTTTCTAAAAGAAAAATGTCATTATAATAATTAGAGATCAAATACATTAAACCACTGTTTATACTATAATATTTGTATTGTTATGAATTCTATACCGCTTACTAAATATATGTTAAGAGAAGCTTTTATTATCTATTTAGTGGGTTTAAATGCACTTATGAATATAGACTTTTAGATAGATTCTAACATTCGTCGTAAACAAAATTAAATAGGATATTATATATCTAGTGTTTTCATCACTAACACATGGTCTACCAAAATCTGCCATTCCTCTTTCCAATCCCAAATTCTAAAGAAATCGTAAACCAATATCACGTCTAAAAACCATTCACTAATTCATCGCACAAATACTCAAAATCAATCGTTTACACATATGAATTCCAAATCACAACGAATAATTACCAAATTCATGAATTAATTTAAAACATGATTTTGGAGTTATAAAAATATTCGGGTTGTCTTCAACCTTGGATTCTTGCACATGCGCAGGGATGAACGTCGACGAGGGGGTTTCGACGGGCAGGGTTTGACGGGCAGGGAACGGCGCGATCAATGGTGCGCGTTCGGGCACGTCTCCGGTGAGGTTCCACGGATGGCGAACGGTGTGGACGAACTCCGGCGAGGCACGACGGCGAGCGGTGGTGCTGCTGCGCGCGGCAGGGGTTCTTGATGGGGTGTTGCGCGGGCTCTGGTGCGGTGGTGTTGACACTGGCGAGGTTCCGACGAGGCGGTCCGACATGGTCCAAAGAGCAGGGCACGAATGTGAGGAGCGAGGGAGAACTTGGGGGAGGAAGGGAGGAGGCTCGGCGTCCATTTTATAGGCGAGGGCGAGGGGAGATGAGAGGGCGCCGGGGAGGGAAGAACGGACGGCCGGCCATTCAAGCTGTCATCAAAGGCATTCATCAATGGAGGGATTAATGGGGAAGGAAAAGGAACGGACGCATTGAAGCTCCATTTACGCAGAGGAGAAACAGTCGGTCGCGCGGTTCATCTGCTCGACGTCGGTCGGGGTCCGGCCGGGGTCGCGGTCGCTGCACGGCGCGGCTTCGCTGGCGTGCAGGGGCATCGGGGCGCTGGGTTCAGCCGGTTCTTGGGCGCGGTCGCGCAGTGCAGGGCGCGCGGCCGGGATCGCCTGCTCGGGCGCGGTCGGTGGCGTGCAGTCCTAGCGCTCGACTGGCTCGGGTACTCGGCCGACGCGTCGGGGCTTGGCTCGAGGAGGCTGGCGGCAGGGAGAGGGAAGAGAAGGCAGAGAGAGAAGTGAGCGGTAGAGAGAGAAGAGAAGGAGAGAGAAAGGCGGCAGCCAGAGGGAAGCAGGGGGCGCGGTCGGCTGTTGACCAGGGGCACGCGCGGCTAGGGTTAGGGCAGGGGGCGGTCAGTCCGTGATGGGCCTAATAGCTAGGGTTAGTTAGGTTTTGTTTTTTTTCTAATTTCGAAATACATATTTAAATACTCCTAAAATTTATACAAATTAACCCAAAATTATTTATAAATATAATATTTATTTTTGACTAATAATTATATTATTTTTGTGAATTTTCATTCAAGAAGAAATGTTATTAAATATTCAAAAATCAATCGTGCGCAATCAAAATTATTCCAAATGCAAATAAATGACACACAATTAAATGAAAAACTTATTACCCTGATTACCACTAAAATTATTAATATACATATTTTCCGAAAACCTTATTTTCGCAATTCATTATTATTTTGTAAAATGAGATTTTCTTTACAAGATCAAATCCATAAATTGGATTTTCAAATCAATTCAAACAAAACATATGCTTCGGCACGAGTGCAACAAACACTTGGTAAAATTTTATCTATTCAAGAATTGTTCAAATTATTTATATTACCCTTTTACTATTAGAATTCATAAGTATTTTTCCTTTCTATTGAAAAATAATAATATAAACTAAGTTATCTTCAATTGATGGATTTAGGGTGTTATAATATTGCATGAAGGCCACTAAGTTTCGACTTATTAATGGGCTATATTTTCCATGCAAACATAAAAGAATGCAAAAACAAAAACAAGTCGAAAATATTTGAATTATAAATGTAAAAACAAGAATAATTCACTAACAAGTCTGCATTTTTCATAATAAAACAGACAACTATCACAATTACATATATCATCAGTAGTCTAAATATTCAAATTTAGATACTAAATACAGATTAATATAGTAATTATGTATACATATGAAGTCATATGTCTGAAATTGCAGAAAAATAAAAAGAGTAAATTTAGCCTAGCTAGGCATATGGCTGAACAGCCCAGCCGGCCCAGGCGGCCAGCCCAGCGGCCAAGCACGGCCTAGCCCGCCAGCCCAGCGGTCAGCTTGGCCCAGGCGGCCAGGCGCGGCCCAAGCCTGCCAACCCAGCAGCCAGGGCGGCCCAGGCGGCCAGTCCAACGGCCAGGTGCAGCCCAAGCCGTTCAACCCAGGGGCCAGCGCGTCCTATAAGGATGGTTAGGGTTTTGGAAACCCTAACCGCTCTCTCGTCCTCATTGCAGCTGCCGCCATGGCATCTTCTCCGACCAAGCCCCGGCGACCACAACCGACGGCGCGGCGGTCCGACGGCCGGCCAACACGAAGGCCCGGCCAGCGCGGTGGGCCGGCCCCGGCACGGCGGCCCCCGTCCCCGACGGCGCGAGGCTGCCCGGCCCCGGGACGGGCGCTCTCAGGCGGACATGGTGCATCAGGTGTGTTGCCCTCGGCCAGCGCGGGTGCGCGCCCCCCAGTGTGCGGGTAGATCTCCGGGCGACACGAGCGAGGCCCCACCGATGGCGTGCGGGTGCTCGTGGGCTTGGCGAGGCAAGCAGCCTCTGACGGCGGCGCGCGGTCCCCTGTGGCGGCGCAGGCAGACCCGGCGGCGTGGGGAAGCCTTGGCGCGCGCGGGCGTGGCCCTTGGCAGCAGCGCGGGGCACGCGGTGCCGGTTAGGCACGGCGCGGTGGCCCTAGCCAGGCAGACGGCCGCGGCGCGGGCACACGGCCTTGCCCCGGTGGCGCGACAGCCATGGCCCCAATTGCTCGGGCGCAGGCATGCGGCCTGGCCCCGGAGCGGCGGCCCCCGTCCCCGACGAGCACGAGGCACGGCCTCCGACGCACGGGCACGGCCCTTGGCGGCGCGGACGCTGCCCCAGAGGCACGAGGGCGCGGCGGCCCCATCGAGGGTGCAGCCGTGGCATACGGGCGCGCGGTGGCGCGATACCTCGCGGCCCGGGCGCGGCCCCCGCGCATGGCGGCCCTCCGGAGCATGGCGCAAGCGCAACAACCCCCGGCCCCGGTGTTGGATCTGGTGGCGAGGGGTAGCCTTGCAGGGCCGGCCAGACGAGGTCCGACTCGATTTGCAAGGTAGAATTATCTCGAAAAGAAGAACACAATGGTTCTTACCGAGTAGGGTCGACATTGGTTCAGATTTCTTCTTCATCGAGCGATTCCTTCTCTTTCTCTCTGTTCTCGCGAGCAGTGCTGATAACGTGTTGGAATAAGTGTAAACGAGACACAGAGAGTAGAAAGGAAATGACAGTTGTAAGTCTTTATTGCAGGGAAATATTAATTATATACAGACTGCAGGAGTACTTTCCCAAAAGGTGTGACCCTTGGGTAATAACCCATCGGATAGGTTCGATTATATGTGAATGTTTCGTAACAATGGGCATGGCCTCCCACTTCCACGCTCACACCGTCCTAGTCAGACGACAGCCGCAGTGTCCTGGACCTTGGCTTGGATGGCAGAAAGAACATTTCTCTTCTCCCGTGGAAAAGAACAGAGATGGGCATGGACCGTGACTGGAAGAATCCTTGCATCACCCAATGACATCGTCCGGAAGACGGCAGCCTCCCAGTGTGGCCACCACTCAGTACACAAGTCAATGATAAGCCCCGCGGCTCTATCCTTCTAGTCTATAAAAATTCTACAAAAATGTTGGATAAGTCCTCTAGGTGTGATCCACTGTGGTTTAGAGTTTAGGATTTACATAACTTGATAGTTAAATAAATAATAGTCAAACAAAGTTTTTTTAGCTAAGATGGATATTATTGTATGGTAATAGTTGTATGATGCGTATTTTTTCCACGGATACATATGTACGAGTAGTATTCACGTATTCACCCGTATTCGAACCCGTCTAAACAACGGGTACAGATTCTTGCCATTAACATGTCTACATACAAAGAAAGTTATTTTATAACTATATTTATATCGAATAAAATCGTTAGGTATTTGGATTTTCGATATCAGGAGACTTTGGCTTTCGACATCCCCGTAAGGGCCCGCCCCTTCCGTGTCGTTGTCATCGTGGTTACTACTGCTGCGCTACAAATAATCGACGGAAATAGGACGGAAACGTGACGTGCCCAAAGCCAAAGGCCGTCGAATTCCGAAATGTCCCCGTATGATGTGTGATTATGTGAACGTGCTGACGTGCACGACACGAGCACCACGCGCATGCGACCCTGCTGCCGAGCTCCACACGTGACACGCCCCAGGTGGTCCCAGCTGAAACGCCCACCCGCGCCGATCCCACCACTCGGTAGGAACCAAAACGGATCGGATATATCCGTCCGGATACCGGATATAAATATTGTAAATACCTATTTTTATATAAATATAAGTATTTTTATATTCGTAACGGATATGAGTAATACTCGGATAGTGTAACTTTAGATTCGGGTTAGATACGGAGCCAAGACTATCCAGTAAATATCCGAATATTCGGGATGGATACAGGTACCCAGAATTCAAGTACTCGTTTTTTCTTTTTCCGCATAATAATATAGTTATAAAATCATAATTTTTACATATGAAATCAGATAAAAATAAAGTTTATATAAAAATTGTAGAGCTCGAAGAGACCTATAACTTTGTAGTACATCACATTTTTGTTTAAACACATCTTTAGGTCAAAATCATTAAAATAGTATCAAATTTATATGAAATTAATAGGCTTTATCATTTTCATGTGGGGATCTAAGGTTATCTCGATGTGGAAACTTAAGGTTATTTTTTATAGACTATATATTAGTATTAGTAACTTTTTTGTAATTTTCAGTCGACGCTACAATAGTTTTATGAATTTAATTGTATTTTGATGAGTTCCTACAACAAGAAATTAATAATACACCAAATAGTCTCAAATTTTTTTGAAATTTACGAAGGCACAACATATGTTCATAAATATCCATAAAAATGTTTGAATAATAAGATCTATCAGAATCATGCATTTCTTTCATTTCACTTTAACTTATTTGTATGAGCTACATGTGAAATCACTCAAAGTATCTGTAGTTTCAATATAATCAGTACTTTACTTTATCATTTTCATGTGAGGATTTGAGTTATTTTTGTATAGAATGTTTATTAGTTTTTGTAACTTATTTGCAATTTTTAGTGAAACTAGAATATTTTATGAATTAAGTGTATTTTGATGATTTTCTATAGAAAATAATAATAATACACAAACAACCAAACAATTCATAAATTTTTACGGACACGTAACATTTATCCACATATAGTTCAAAAGCATTTGGACTATAAAATCCACAAAATGTTAGTGTATCTTCCATTCTACTCCTACTTATTACGTGAGTTACACGTGAAAATCACATCATGTATCGAAGTTTCAACATAATCAATACTTCAATTATGAAAGGGAAATGTGCCCTTGGGCCATTTCTATAATTGTTTTGGTGATTAGATGCCCAACACAATGTTTTAAGTTCATAAGTGCCAAGATGCAAATCAAGGAACAAAGTATGTCTCCGGACTTAGTAAATTGTTGTTGGGTACTAACATGCTTATCTAAGTGCTAGAGACATGGTCAAGAAAAGAGAAAAAGAGTTGAAGAAGAATTGGCAGTGATCAGCAAAACCAGCACCAGCCTGTGGCGCACCGGACAGTGTCCGGTGCCTAGGCTGGCCCTACGGCGAAGTCGCTGCTCTCGTGAAACGGCGGGGGCGACGTGGCTATAAATCACCGGACTGTCCAGTGGTGCACCGGACAGTCCGGTAAGCCATAAGCGCCCACGCTCAAGACTCCGGCGACGAACTCGTCGCTCTCGGGAAACGCAGGCGCCACGGCTAAAATTCACCGGACTGTCCGGTGGTGCACCGGACTGTCTGGTGAGCCAACGGCGCCCGTGGCCAACGGTCGTCTGCATGATCAACGGGCGATACGTGGCCAAGCCAACGGTCGGATGGTCACACCGGACTGTCCGGTGGGCACCAGACAGTGTCCAGTGCGCCAACGGGACCAAAGGGCCAACAGTCAACTACACCAGAAAAGGAAGGAGATCGGGCACAGGACAAGTACTGTTTATGTCTGGTGGTGCACCGAACTGTCTGGTACGCCACTCGACAGAAGGCAAGAATTGCCTTCCATTTTGATCTCCAACGGCTCCTAGCTGCCTTGGGGCTATAAAAGTGACCCCTAGGCGCATGGAGCAGTACACCAAGTATTCTCTGAACATCCTAAGACACCTAGACTCCGCCTCCATGCTTTTGAATCGTTGTGTTAGTGATTTGAGTATCGTTTGAGTTGTGAACTCCCTGCACCGTGTTTTTGAGCTCAAGTCTTAGCTTGTATGCGTGTGTGTGCTGCGAATTGAGTCTTGCTTGTGTTGCTTTCCCTTCCTTACTCTTGTGCTTCTCTTGTGATCAAACATTGTAAGGGCGAGAGGGTCCAACTTGTGGAGATTCCTCGCAAACATGAAAAGTCTACTAAGAAAGATAACCGTGATACTCAAAGTTGATCATTGGATCACTTGAGAGGGATCGAGTGTAATCCTTGACCGAAGGAAGTCACCACAACGTGGAGTAGGCATTGGCCGAACCACGGGATAAATCACTATGTCTTGTGTCCATTCTCTTTATGATTGGTTTTCTTCTAAAGTTCACTCTTGAGCAACTTGATTTTAATTGCACTAACATTTCATAACCAAGTGTGGGCTATTTAGTGTTGAATTTCGCAGGATCACCTATTCACCCCCCACTAGGTGCTCTCAATTGGTATCAGAGTCGTTCTCTTCATCTAAGGGACTCACCGCCCGAAGAGATGGATCCTAAGGGCAAAGGGATGGTGATCAACGACAAGGAGAAGGAGTCCCTCTTCAACGATCTAAGAGACGACAAACTGAAAGCTCTCTTGTGGGTTTTGGTGTTTGGATGACAACCCAATTAAAGGACTAACAAGTGTGCTAAGTGTTGAACAGGTGCTTTATGTAAAGCTAATATGGTTCAACACAAGTGAACAAGTGTGATGGTCCAAAGACTGAATTATTTATAGATAATGGACATCACAAGAAGGATGGACATTGCTTAAGTGAGACTCGATGTGCATAACTCAGAGACAACCGATCAAGCCAAGGATGGAATCAAGAAGAGCTTCGAGGCACCGAGTGCACGAGAGAAAGTCAAGGAGACCAGGAACCCAAAGCCAGGGTGAAGAAGAAAGCTTGCAAAGTCAAGGTTGATCTTGTTGAGAGTTATGGTGCATCAAGGAACACTACATAAGGACATGACTTACAACCAATGAGGTAACATCCACAATTATGTGGTGTAAGTCATAAGGCTCAAGATCTAGCTCAAGAAGTAAACAAGGTCACAGGAAGTAGAACCAATGTCAAAATCAGAACTAGAAGCAGCCCAAAAGAGCTAAGTGCACCTTGACCTTTAGTTTGGGTTGTTCCTATGTTTGGAGATATTTTATGTGACCTTTGCAGGATGTTGGAGCTCAGAAATGTCAATCTAGATCAAGTCAAGCTGACTTGATGATTTATGAGTCCAACATCAATCTCAAGCATGCCAAATGCTAAAGAAGTGAAAATCAAAGAGAAGGTATGTTTCTAGACTTAGTACATTGGTTTTTGTGTACTAATATATTTGTCTAAGTGTTAGAAATAGAAAGAAGAAGAAAAGAAAAGAAATGCAAAAGGCTTGGCTGTGTACAGCCAAGACTCAGCTCAGTCTGGCACACCGGACTGTCCGGTGGTGCACCGGACAGTGTCCGGTGCGCCAGACTGAACTCTGGTGTACAGGCCACTTTCGGGAGAAGTTTGGCGACGTACAACTATAATTCACCGGACTGTCCGGTGGTGCATCGGACTGTCTGGTGAGCCAACGATCGACTGCGCCAACGGTCGGCAGCGCAATCAGCGAGCGACGCGTGGCCTGAGCCAACGGTCAGTTGGCGCACCGGACAGTGTCCGGTGAGCCAAGACGACCGTTGCTCCAACGGTCAGCTAAGCTTGATTTGGAAGGAGATCGCGCACCGGACATACTACAGGACCTGTCCGGTGGTGCACCGGACTGTCCGGTGCGCCACCCAACAGAAAGCAAGTATTGCCTTCCAAAATGGATTCCAACGGCTCCTAAGCCCCTTGGGTCTATAAAAGGGACTCTTAGGCGCCTCCAACAGAGGACAAGAGCAGCCAACAAGTGTAGACATCACTCGGATCAATTCTCTCTCTCCCTCTCGTGTATATCTCTCTAGTTTGTGTAGAGGCAAAGCTATAAGCCTTGAGAGAGTGGAGAAATGCTGCTAAGAGCTAGAGCAAGGTCTTGAGCATATCGTTACTCTGCCGGAGTGCTGTCAAGAAGACTGTAAGCAGCCACGGCTTTGTTGTAACCATCATCAACATAGTGGAAGGCTATATCTATCATACTGATAGATCTGAGCAAACGGAGGAAGGAGTTGAAATAGACTCCAAGCCTAGGTGTGGCTAACTCCAACGAGGACTAGGCAACCATTTCAGGCTTGGCCGAACCTCGGGATAAATCCCTGTGTCTGTGTGCTTCGCTCTGTATTATGTGCTGTCTCTCTGTCTTATCTACTCTTTATATCTGCACTTCAATACTTATCTATAGTTCAAGTTATATTTGAAGTGCAGGATATTTTGAGATAGGATCTTCTATTCCGCTGCAACCTACTCGAAGGGTCTTTCATTCCACTGCGATCTGATCTTCGAGTAGAGTAAGAACTAAAGTTTTAACGTGATAAATTTTATTCGCCTATTCACCCCCCCTCTAGGTGACATCCATATCCTATTCCCGGGCAAAGGGAACTTTCAATTGGTATCAGAGCTAGGCCTCTCCAGTGTGGGCTTAGCCGTCCAGAGATGATGATGTTGTCACAAGAGGTAACTATAGAACTTCTTCTAGGCGATGGCTCTAACTATAAATCTTGGTCTGTCTCTATTTATAATGCCTTCATACGTGTTGATCCTGATTTGAGACAGATCTTTAGTAGAAGTATTTTTCCCTCCAATTTTAGTAAAAATCCTTCTAATGATGAACTAAGATGTCTGTCTCTCAATCACCATGTTTGCAATATCTTAGTTGACTCACTTTCTAGAAGTGCCTATTTTTCTATCATGAGTAGTGATAGTGATTTATTTGTTGATGCTCATGATCTATGGACCAAAATTAAGTTAAAATTTTTTAAGTCCATATGCACTGCTTCTGCTCCCTCTATTGCTGGTAGTACTAACTTGTCCAAAGGAGAAGAACAAGAGAGATGGACACCAAGCGATGGATCCACCTCACCGATAGGTTCTTCCCCCACTTGTTATACATGTCTTGTTGCTAACGATGAGAGTGGAGATGAAAGCAATCATGAGGAGGAATATGAGGATGAGGAGTCTACATCATCACAAGGTACATTTTCCTATTTTGCTTCCACTGACAATAGTGACAGGGAAAATGAGATCGACGATGTAGAAGAAGAGGAGATTCGCCGTTTCTACACCCATCTCAACAAAGAAGACAAAGCGCTCTTGGTTAAGCTATTGAGAAGGAACAAGGCGAGATGCTTCTTAGGCTAGAGGAGACTCTCATCAAAACCAACGACAGCCTGGAGGAGATGACCAAAGAACATGAGGAGCTAAAGTGCTCTCATGATGATTTGGTCCAACGGTATGATTCAGTTTTAATTGAGCAAAGAAATAATGATGATGTTTTATCTTGTGTTGCTCAACTTAAAATGGAAAATGCCATGCTTGAGAGGCAAGTAGAACTGCTAAGTCATGATAAACTTGCTCTTACTGAAAAATATGATTTATTGTCTCGTTATCATGATAATCTCTTGGATGGACATATCATGCTTGATGTTGCTCATGAGGTTGTAATTGCGAACCTAAATTCATGTGAACCTCATTCTTGCACACGTGCACATCTAGATAATATATCACCATGTGCTAACCCCGGTTGCTCAAAAGAAAACCAACTCTTGGATGAGCATCAAGCTGCAGGATCAAAGGAAAAAGTGCTCATCAATAAAGAAAGGAATAAGAAAACAAAGCAACTAAGGAGAAGACGCATTGCTCAACCTTCTCAAGATATCCACGGGCGCGTGGTGAAGAAGCTTGAGACGGGAAAAACTGCAGCAAGTGTTAAGCTCCATAAGAAGGGTGTTCCTAAAACAAAAAATGAAGAAATCAACATGAGCTTGGAAAAAGGTAAAGATTCAATTAGTCATGTTGTTTGCACTGACCATTTCTCTATGTCATCCAAGAACAAAAAGAGAAAAGGGAAAAGGAGGTGCTTTAAGTGCAACAAGTCAGGACACCTCATTGTGTCGTGTCCATACAACGACAAGGATGAAGGGATAAGGAGATGCTTTGGATGCAATAACAAGAACCGTACGATCACTTCTTGTTCGCTAATGATAAATCAAGCATGTGCACTCTCCGAGATGACCCCCACTAAGAAAGAAGACAAACAGCAAGCGTCATGTCAGGATAAGTGACGCTTCTGCTACAAGTGTGGTGAGCAGGGTCATCTATCCAAGGTATGTAAAAAGGGTAAGGATCCTAAGCAAGTAAATCTATCTCAATCTTATTCACTTAGGAGACCCAAACCATACACTTGTGCTAGATCAGTAATGAGATCACCAAGAACTAGCACAATTGCTATTTGGGTACCAAAAGCTCTTATGGATGATCGTTATGGACCCATCCCGAGATGGGTACCAAACTGTGCCAACTAGATCATGCAGGTGCCTCAAGATGGACTGGAGACCATGGGAGATCTTAAGACGGTTAATTCAAACTCTATGCTTAAGCTGTTAATTTTTATTGTCTATTCATTGACCCAAGGTTGAATTATTGTGCAATACTAATCCCATGTTCATCTCAAGTGAAATAAGTTGTAGAGGTCCTTAATCATTATTGGTGAATCAAGCAAAGGACCTTGATGAGAATCTGCAACTTGCTCTCCAAAGGATGGTACCCGTGTATCTTAAGTACATTATTGATAATCAGTATTGCTCTTAAGCTGGATTGTTGTGCTACCTATCCTTGGAGTAGTTATGCTTTTGAGATTGCCTGTGTTATCAATGGTTCACAATGATGCTTGCTTAATCATGATTGTGTGTTCTATATGTTATATCTTTTGAATCATTAAATGGATAGTTTTCCATTTGATATATTCACCGAGATTAACTCTTTTTGTAAGTCATGTTATATGGTGTTTAATGATTAACCTTTGTGCAATCATGATATCTTGTTTAGTCCATGTTCAAATAATTACCCTATTTTGATACTGTGTGTATACCAAATCCATGTTGTGCCACTAATGCACCTTCTTGAGTTATGAGGTGCATGAGCAAAAGGAGCACTCAATTGGTGACAACTGGTTCTCTCATGGCAATTCAGAAAAAGGCAAAGGTATGGAGAATAGAAATGTGCAATTTCATTGAAAATTTTGAAGTTCCGTTGATTCTGATCATAGCTATGTTCTTGCCTTTCAATTGGTAGTATCTTGGCGTAGGTGCCTTATGCCTTAAAATGTTGTTTCCCTTGGTGTACCTAAGAAAATTCTTCTTAATCTTGGTGTACTTAGACATTGCGCTTTATCTTGTCGTTTTCAATTGGTATATGTTGTGCAATGATTATCATGTATGAAGCATGCCTAGGTTGCTTGTAAAATGTTATACTCCTTGAGGCATGCATTGTTGTATTAAGTCAACTATTCAATTGGTATCTCTTTGTGATGAAATTGATAGAGTATGCCTTGACCAAGATATGTTGTGATCCCCTCTAGTTCTGAGGATGCTAGAATGTGCAAAATGCAAGTCATTCAAATACTTGATGCCCAACTTTAGGGGGAGCTCACATAACTTGTGTCTTTTGAGACTAATTGTTTCTTGAGTAATCTTGTATAGTCTCAAGGTGGAAAAGGGAAGATGAGCAAGAAATGGAGCAATCAAGACTTGGGTACCTCCGTAAGTCAAGTAGTTGGTATCTTAAGTTCAACAAGAAAAGGTCAGGATAAGGGATCAGGCACAAGTGTGAAGGAGCTTCCTAGAGATTAAACTCTCAAAATGGAAAGTACATTACAACAGGGTAAAGGTACAAAAGGAAGTGTTGACCTTCTGTGTATTTGTATCCTAATTTCCTCCAATGCTTGTGTTGCATATGTCTAATGTTTAAGGGGGAGTAATGTTAGTGTGTTATATTTTTCCTACTAAATATCCTGCTGTCCCTTGACATAGTCCTATGTTCTTGCTTGAATATGGTTTTGGTGTTTGATGTCAAAGGGGGAGAATTTTGTGCATTAAAGCTTGTGTTAGTTTGTGTTCCTTTGATCTTAAGGAAGGATGTGTTAGTTTGTGTTATTGATAATTCTTATCATACGCTTCTTGTTGTATTATATGTGTTGTATTATATGGTGATGATGCAAAACTAGTGCTTCCGTTGACATGAATCAATTGGCATCTATTCTGTAATAGATTTTCATGTGGTTCTGGTCCTTTAAAATTGTTTTAATTTGGTGTCTTAGTGGTGAATAGTGGTAGGTTGATATTTATGTATCTATTCAATTGGTGTTTAACTTTGATTCTGTGCATTCGTGTGTCATACGCATCACAGTTTAATTAGTGACATAATGCATCCCACAGGTGCTAAGGTGTAGTAATGCTTCGAATTAGCCTAAGTATGTGCAATTTGGCATATAAGGCCAAAATTAAGATTTTGATGTAAGCACATATTTAGGGGGAGCAATCTATAAACTTAGAATTCAAAATTTGTGCTTTAAATTTCTCTCTTACGAAAGCTTTAATTATGTTGCCATCAATCACCAAAAAGGGGGAGATTGAAAGCTCTCTTGTGGGTTTTGGTGTTTGGATGACAACCCAATTAAAGGACTAACAAGTATGCTAAGTGTTGAACAGGTGCTTTATGTAAAGCTAATATGGTTCAACACAAGTGAACAAGTGTGATGGTCCAAAGACTGAATTATTTATAGATAATGGACATCACAAGAAGGATGGACATTGCTTAAGTGAGACTCGATGTGCATAACTCAGAGACAACCGATCAAGCCAAGGATGGAAGCAAGAAGAGCTTCGAGGTACCGAGTGCACGGGAGAAAGTCAAGGAGACCAGGAACCCAAAGCCAGGGGTGAAGAAGAAAGCTTGCAAAGTCAAGGTTGATCTTGTTGAGAGTTATGGTGCATCAAGGAACACTACATAAGGACATGACTTACAACCAATGAGGTAACATCCACAATTATGTGGTGTAAGTCATAAGGCTCAAGATCTAGCTCAAGAAGTAAACAAGGTCACCGGAAGTAGAACCAATGTCAAAATCAGAACTGGAAGCAGCCCAAAAGAGCTAAGTGCACCTTGACCTTTAGTTTGGGTTGTTCCTATGTTTGGAGATATTCTATGTGACCTTTGCAGGATGTTGGAGCTCAGAAATGTCAATCTAGATCAAGTCAAGTTGACTTGATGATTTATGAGTCCAACATCAATCTCAAGCATGCCAAATGCTAAAGAAGTGAAAATCAAAGAGAAGGTATGTTTCTAGACTTAGTACATTAGTTTTTGTGTACTAATATATTTGTCTAAGTGTTAGAAACAGAAAGAAGAAGAAAAGATCAGAAATGCAAAAGGCTTGGCTGTGTATAGCCAAGACTCAGCTCAGTCTGGCATACCGGACTGTCCGGTGCGCCAGACTGAACTCTGGTGTACAGGCCACTCTCGGGAGAAGTTTGGTGACGTATGGCTATAATTCACCGGACTGTCCGGTGGTGCACCGGACTGTCCGGTGAGCCAACGGTCGACTGCGCCAACGGTCAGCAGCACAATCAGCGGGCGACGCGTGGCCTGAGCCAACGGTCAGTTGGCGCACCGGACTGTCCGGTGTGCACCGGACAGTGTCCGGTGAGCCAAGACGACCGTTGCTCCAACTGTCAGCTAAGCTCGATTTGGAAGGAGATCGCGCACCGGACATACTACAGGACCTATCCGGTGGTGCATCGGACTGTCCGGTGCGCCACCCGACAGAAAGCAAGTATTGCCTTCCAAAATGGATTCCAACGGCTCCTAGGCCCCTTGGGTCTATAAAAGGGACTCCTAGGCGCCTCCAAAAGAGGACAAGAGCAGCCAACAAGTATAGACATCACTCGGATCAATTCTCTCTCTCCCTCTCGTGTATATCTCTCTAGTTTGTGTAGAGGCAAAGTTATAAGCCTTAAGAGAGTGGAAAAGTGCTGCTAAGAGCTAGAGCAAGGTCTTGAGCATATTGTTACTCTGCCGGAGTGCTGTCAAGAAGACTGTAAGCAGCCACGGCTTTGTTGTAACCATCATCAACATAGTGGAAGGCTCTATCTGTCATACTGATAGATCTGAGAAAACGGAGGAAGGAGTTGAAATAGACTCCAAGCCCAGGTGTGGCTAACTCCAACGAGGACTAGGCAAGCATCTCAGGCTTGGCCGAACCTTGGGATAAATCCCTGTGTCTGTGTGCTTCGCTCTGTATTGTGTGCTGTCTCTCTGTCTTATCTACTCTTTATATCTGCACTTCAATACTTATCTGTAGTTCAAGTTATATTTGAAGTGCAGGATATTTTGAGACAGGATCTTCTATTCCGCTGCAACCTACTCGAAGGGTCTTTCATTCCACTGCGATCTGGTCTTCGAGTAGAATAAGAACTAAAGTTTTAAAGTGATAAATTTTATTCGCCTATTCACCCCCTCCCCTCTAGGCGACATCCAGATCATGTTCCCGGGCAAAGGGAACTTTCACAAACCCACTGACTCAGGCTCGAGTCACAAGAAGAGGGATGGGAAGAAGAAGAGATGCATCAAGAAGATTATCTACTACGACAATGATGCCTCCTCATCTTCACCAAGGGATGACGACGACGACTCCTCATCCAAACAAAAAAAGGTTTACCAAAATTACTCGTTTGATTATTCTCGCATCTCGTACAATTAAAATGCACATTTACTTTCGATTCCACTTGGAAAACCCCCACACTTTGATGGAAAAGATTATTCTTTTTGGAGTCATAAAATGTGTAGTCATTTATTCTCTCTCCATCCTAGTATCTGGGAGATTGTAGAAAATGGAATGCACTTTGATAGTACTGACAACCCCATATGCATAAATGAGCAAATTCATAAAAATGCCCAAGCCACCACTGTCTTGCTAGTGTCTCTATGCAGGGATGAATACAACAAAGTGAGCAGCTTGGACAATGCTAAGCAAATCTGGGATACTCTAAAGATATCACATGAGGGTAATGACACCACCATGATTACCAAGATGGAACTGGTGGAAGGCGAGCTGGAGAGGTTCGCGATGATCAGGGGAGAGGAGCCAACACAGACCTACAACAGGCGCAAAACCCTAGTCAATAAAATTCGAAGCTACGGGAATACAAGATGGACGGATCATGACATCGTCCGACTCATGCTCAGGTTATTTACAGTTATTGACCCCCATCTTGTAAATCTTATTCGTGAAATCCCCAGGTACACCAAGATGACGCCCAAGGAAATCCTCGGAAAATTTGTAAGCGGGCGTATGATGGTGAAAGAAGCACGATACGTGGATGATGCCCTAAACGGTCCACTACCCGTCTACGAGCCACAACCCGTTGCTCTCAAAGCAACCAGCAGCAGGGAGGCGCTACCTAGCAAGGTAGCACAAGTGGAGGCCGTCGGGCTCAACGAGGACGAAATGGCGTTCATCATCAAGCGCTTCAAAACCGCCTTGAAAGGACGCAAAGAATACCCCCAACAAAAACAAAACAAAGGGAAAATGCTCCTGCTTCAAATGCGGTAAGACTGGTCATTTTATAGCTCAATGTCCCGATGATGATAATGACCAGGCACAAGAAAAGCATGGGAAGAAGGAGAAAAAGAAGAACTATAGGAAGGCGAAGGGCGAGGCGCACCTTGGAAAGGAATGGGACTTTGACTGTTCTTCATCCGACTCTGACAATGAAGGACTGGCTACCACGGCCTTCGACAAATATTCGCTCTTCCCCAACGAACGCCATACGTGCCTTATGGCTAAGGAGAAGAATGTATGTATTCGAGACACTCCTAAGTATACTTCTTCTAGTGATGAAGAGTCATCTGATGATGAAATAGACTACACTAATTTGTTTAAGGGATTAGATAGAACTAAAGTAGACAAAATAAATGAATTAATTGATGCTCTTAATGAAAAGGATAGATTGCTAGAAAAGCAAGAAGATATTCTGTATGAGGAGCATGATAAATTTATTAGTGTTCAAAAATCTCTTGCTCTAGAAATTAAGAGTAATGAAATGCTATCTTCTAAGTTGTCTACTTATCATGAATCTATCTCTAGCTTAAAGAATTTAAATGATGAATTAAATGCTAAGCTAGAGAAAGTAAGTGCAACTAGTTCATATGTAGATCATGTTTGCAATAGGTGTAAAGATGTTGATTTTGATGAACATGCTACTTCTATTGCTAAATTAAACAAAGAGATATCACGTCTTAATGCTCAACTTAAGACTTGCAAAGATGATTATGAGAAACTAAAATTTGCTAGGGATGCCTACATCGTTGGTAGACACCCCTCAATTAAGGATGGACTTGGTTTTCGAAAGGAAACCAAGAACTTAACAAGCCAAAGGACTTCCGGTCTCAACAAGGAGAAAGGGAAGGCTCCTATGGCTAGTAGTTCATATTCTTCACATGATCAAAAGAACCATGCTTATCTTTATACTCATGTCAAGAAAGTTTATCATCATGATAAAAGTTATAATCATGCGGCTTTACCTGTTTATCATGATTCACATGCTATGTTTGCATCGAGCTCCACCTATACTTATGGTAGAAATAGGCCTAGGCGTAATCATGTTGTGTCTCATGCACCTAGGAAAACTTTCAATGGACCTACTACTATTTATCATGCATAATGCCTCTTTTGTACTATCATGCAAAAATGCAAAAGTGGTAGCTAGAGAATTGGGATCTAAATGCAAGGGAGACAAGACTTGCATTTGGGTTCCAAAAATTGTTGTGACTAACCTTGTAGGACCCAACAAGAGTTGGGTACCTAAAACCCAAGCTTAAACTCCTTGCAGGTTTATGCATCCGGGGGCTCAAGCTGGATTATCGACAACGGATGCACAAACCACATGACGGGGGAGAAGAAAATGTTCACCTCCTACATCAAGAATAGGGATTCCCAGGATACTATCATCTTTGGAGATGGGAACCAAGGCAAGGTCAAAGGATTGGGCAAGATAGCCATCACGACCGAGCACTCAATATCAAATGTGTTTTTAGTAGAGTCGCTCAGGTACAATTTACTACCTGTAAGTCAATTGTGTCATATGGGCTACAATTGTTTATTTACAAATATTGATGTATCTGTCTTTAGAAGGAGTGATGGTTCATTAGATTTTAAGGGTGTATTAGACAACAAGCTCTATTTAGTTGATTTCTCAAAGGAGAATGTCGATCTAGATGCATGCTTAATCGCTAAGACTAATATGGGCTGGCTTTGGCATCGTCGTCTAGCACATGTTGGGATGAAGAATCTTCATAAACTTCTAAAGAGAGATCATGTGTTAGGACTAACCGATGTCTGTTTTGAGAAAGACAGACCTTATGCAGCATGCCAAGTAGGGAAACAGGTGAGAAGCACTCATCACAGCAAGAATGTGATGACAACGTCAAGACCACTGGAACTCCTTCACATGGATCTCTTCGGCCCCGTTGCCTATCTCAGCACCGGGGGAAGTAAGTATGGTCTTGTGGTAGTTGATGACTTTTCCCGCTTCACTTGGGTATTCTTTTTGCAGGACAAATCCGAAACCCAAGGGACCCTAAAACGCTTCTTAAGGGGAGCTCAAAATGAGTTTGAGCTAAAGGTGAAGAAGATAAGAAGCGACAATGGGTCCGAGTTCAAGAATTTGCAAGTTGAAGAGTATCTTGAGGAGGAAGGCATCAAGCACGAGTTCTCCGCTCCCCACACACCACAACAAAACGGTGTGGTAGAGAGGAAGAACAGGACGCTAATCGACATGGCGAGAACGATGCTTGGAGAGTATAAGACGCCTGAGCGGTTTTGGTCGGAAGCTGTGAACACAGCCTGCCATGCCATAAACTGGCTTTATCTGCACCGTCTCCTCAAGAAGATTTCCTACGGACTCCTAACTGTAGGGTGATGATGTGAAAATTTGAGATGTCGATGATGGGCGAGCTGAACTACTTCCTAGGATTCCAAGTAAAGCAACTCAAGGAAGGCACCTTCATCTCCCAAACGAAGTACACTCAAGATCTTTTCAAGAGGTTTGGGATGAAGGATGCTAAGCCCACGAAGACACCGATGGGAACTAACGGACATCTCGACCTCAACAAAGGAGGTAAGTCCTGAGAGCACCTAGAGGGGGTGAATAGGTGATCCTGTAAAAATCGACAACTAAATAGCCACAAAACTTTGTTAAGTGTTAGTACGGCTAAGTAGTGAGCTCTTGCGACCACAAGTATCATGGAAAATCAATCACACAAGACACGCGAGTTTATCCCGTGGTTTGGCAAGTATAACACTTGCCTACCTCCATGTTGTGGTGTCCCAATGGACGAGAGTTGCACTCAACCCCTTTCAAGTGATCCAATGATCAACTTGAATACCATGGTGTTGTTCTTGCTTATCTCTTTTTCCGTTTGCGAGGAATCTCCACAAGTTGGAGTCTCTCGCCCTTACAACAAAGATCAAAGTGAAAGCACTAGAGTAAGGGTGGGAAGCAACACACACAAATCCGCGGCAATACGCACACACACAGCCAAGACTTGAGCTCAAATGAATTGCAACAAGTTCACCACTAGAACGGAGCTCAAATCACTAACAAAGTCAATCGAGTGTGTGGAGACGAAGTGTGGAAGACTTAGAATGCTCAAAGTATGCTTAGGTGACTCCTCCATGCGCCTAGGGGTCCCTTTTATAGCCCCAAGGCAGCTAGGACCCGTTGGAGGCAACTTTGGAAGGCAAATCTTGCATTCTATCGAGTGGCGCACCGGACAGTCCGATGCACCACCAGACAGTCACTGTAGCTGTTCGGTGCGCGATCTCCTTCCTTTTCTGGCGCATCCGACCGTTGCAGATTTCTGGCAGTTGGCGCACCGGACACTGTCCGGTTCACACCGGACAGTCCGGTGCCCCCTGCCGACCGTTGGCGCGCCCATGCGTCGCGTGCGGATTGCGCGGCCGACCGTTGGCGCAGTCTACCGTTGGCTCACCGGACAGTCCGGTGCCTCACCGGACAGTCCGGTGAATTTTAGCCGTACGCCGTTGAACGTTTCCCGAGAGTGACGACTTCGCCACGGACGACTCACCGGACAGTCCGGTGCACCACCGGACAGTCCGGTGATTTATAGCCGTACACCACCGTCAAGTCCCGAGAGAGGCCTGTTCACCGGAGGCTGGTCTGGCGCACCGGACACTGTCTGGTGCACCACCGGACACTGTCCGATGCACCACCGGACAGTCCAGTGCACCTAGACCGAGCAGCATTTTGTTGTACATAGCCAACTCTTTTCCAAACCAATTTCTCCTGTTTCTAGCACTTAGACACAATACATTAGTACTCAAATCAATGTACTAAGTCTAGAAACGTACCTTGTAATATGATTTGCGCTTCTTCACTCTTTGGCACAAATTAGCACTTAGAGAAAATGTGTTGTGCACTTAATCACCAAAACACTTTAGAAATGGCCTAAGGGCACATTTCCCTTTCAATCTCCCCATTTTTGGTGATTTATGCCAACACATCAAAAAGCAACTAAAAGAAGTGCAACATCAACGCAATTGAGAACAAGAATTGTTTTTGATTCAAATTTGGCACATTTGAATCATTCTTTGCCACCACTTGGTTTGTTTTTGCAAATCAAATTCAATTTCCTATCTCTAAGTCAAACTCACTTGTTGAGGCATAAAGAGAGGTATTCCAAGAGAAATTGATCAAAGATCCAAAAACTCACCCTTTTTCCCATAATCAAACATTCTCCCCACAAGAGACCAACTTTTGACAATAAGAGTATTTTGAACAAATCAAAGGTTCTAACTCTACTATTTTCAAAATTCTCAAGTGGTAGCTGATCCATTTGCTTTGGCCTTTAATTTCTCCCCCTTTGGCATTAAGCACCAAAACAAGATCATTCTTGGCCCTTTAACCCCATTGCCTCACCAAAATTGTCAATTAAGAGCAAAAGGCAATAAGAGCATAGATAAGAACTTGGAGTTAATACCGGAGTGCAGTGGAAGTCTTTGCATGGTCCAAGTTCACCTTTCCCTTTCAATCCACTTTTGAGACTAAATCAAGAACTCAAACACAAAGGTTAGTCTCAAAGTGTCAAGTTGTAGCATGCCTCCCCCTAAATAAGTGCATCACTTGCAAATGGACTTGTGAGGTCCGGGGATCATGGTTACAACTTGAGCACCACAAATGAACAAAAATAGATTGAAATGCATAAATTACATGATCAAAGGCATAAAACACATGTATGCTATAGATCAATCCAAGTTACGCGAATCTAAGACATTTAGCTCACTACGCAATCTGCAAAACCTTTTCTCATCTAAAGGCTTGGTGAAGATATCGGTTAGCTGGTTCTCGGTGTTAATATGGTACACCTCGATATCCCCCTTTTACTGGTGGTCTCTCAGAAAGTGATGTTGGATGTCTATGTGCTTAGTGCGGTTGTGTTCAACAGGATTATCCGCCATGCGGATTGCACTCTCATTGTCACATAGGAGTGGGACTTTGCTCATATTGTAGCCAAAGTCCTAGAGGGTTTGCCTCATCCAAAGTAGTTGCGCGCAACACTGTCCTGCGGCAACATACTCGGTCTCAGCGGTAGATAGGGCAATGGAAGTTTGTTTCTTTGAACTCCAAGACACCAGGGACCTTCCTAGGAATTGGCACGTCCCTAATGTACTCTTCCTATCAACCTTGCACCCGGCATAATCGGAGTCTGAATATCCAATCAAGTCAAAGGTAGACCTTTTTGGATACCAGATCCCGAAGCAAGGCGTAGCAACTAAATATCTAAGAATCCGCTTAACGGCCACAAGGTGACATTCCCTTGGGTCGGATTGATATCTAGCACACATGCATACGCTAAGCATAATATCCGGTCTACTAGAACATAAATAAAGCAAGGAACCTATCATAGACCGGTATGCCTTTTGATCAATGGACTTAACTCCTTTGTTGAGGTCGACATGTCCATCGGTGCCCATTGGTGTCTTTGCGGGCTTGGCGTCCTTCATCCCGAACCGCTTGAGCAAGTCTTGTGTGTACTTCATTTGGGAGATGAAGGTGCCGTCCTTGAGTTGCTTCACTTGGAACCCAAGGAAGTAGTTCAACTCGCCCATCATCGACATCTCAAATTTCTGAGTCATCACCCTGCTAAACTCCTCACAAGACTTTTGGTTAGTAGAACCAAATATTATGTCATCGACATAAATTTGGCACACAAATAGGTCACCATCATTGGTCTTAGTGAAAAGAGTTGGATCGGCTTTCCCAACCTTGAAAGCATTTGCAATTAAGAAATCTCTAAGGCATTCATACCATGCTCTTGGGGCTTGCTTAAGTCCATAGAGCGCCTTAGAGAGCTTACACACGTGGTCGGGGTACCGTTCATCCTCAAAGCTAGGGGGTTGCTCTATGTACACCTCCTCCTTGATTGGCCCGTTGAGAAAAGCGCTCTTCACATCCATTTGGAACAACCTGAAAGAATGGTGAGCGGCATAGGCTAACAAAATGCGAATAGACTCTAGCCTAGCCATAGGAGCAAAAGTCTCCTCAAAGTCCAAACCTGCGACTTGGGCATAACCTTTTGCCACAAGTCGAGCCTTGTTACTTGTCACCACCCTGTGCTCGTCCTGTTTGTTATGGAACACCCACTTGGTTCCCACAATGTTTTGCTTGGGACATGGCACCAGGGTCCAAACTTCATTTCGCTTGAAGTTGTTGAGCTCTTCCTGCATGGCCAACACCCAGTCCGGATCTAGCAAGGCCTCTTCTACCCTGAAAGGCTCAATAGAAGAGACAAACGAGTAATGCTCACAAAAATTAGCTAGACATGAGCGAGTTGTTACTCCCTTGCTTATGTCACCCAAAATCTGGTCGATAGGATGATTCCTTTGAATCCTCGCTCGGACTTGAGTTGGAGGGGCTCGTGGTGCTTCTTCCTCCACAACTTGGTCATCTTGTGCTCCCCCTTGATCACACGCCTCCTCTTGAGGAACCTGTTCATTATCTTGAGTCGGGGGATGCACCATCGTTGAGGAAGAAGGTTGATCTTGCTCTTAGTGTTCCTGTGGTCGCATATCTCCAATCGCCATGGTGCGAATTGCGTCCGTTGGAACATCATCTTCATCTACATCATCAAGATCAACTTGCTCTCTTGGAGAGCCATTAGTTTCATCAAATACAACGTCGCTAGAGACTTCAACCAAACCCGATGATTTGTTGAAGACTCTATACGCCTTTGTATTTGAGTCATAACCTAACAAAAACCCTTCTACAGCTTTGGGAGCAAATTTGGAATTTCTACCTTTCTTTACTAGAATATAACATTTACTCCCAAATACACGAAAGTATGACACGTTGGGTTTGTTACCGGTTAGAAGTTCATACGAGGTCTTCTTAAGGAGGCGATGAAGGTAGACCCAGTTTATGGCGTGGCAAGCTGTGTTCACAGCTTCCGACCAAAACCGCTTGGGCATCTTGAATTCTCCAAGCATCGTCCTCGCCATGCCTATGAGCGTCCTGTTCTTCCTCTCTACCACACCATTTTGCTGTGGTGTGTAGGGAGCAGAGAACTCGTGCTTGATTCCTTCCTCCTCAAGGTACTCCTCCACTTGTAAGTTCTTGAATTCGGACCCGTTGTCGCTTCTTATCTTTTTCACCTTGAGCTCAAATTCATTTTGAGCTCTCTTTAGAAAGCGCTTGAGGGTCCCTTGGGTTTCTGATTTATCCTGCAAAAAGAATACCCAAGTGAAGCGAGAAAAGTCATCAACAATAACAAGACCACACTTACTTCCCCCTATGTTGAGGTAGGCGACGGGTCCGAAGAGGTCCATGTGAAGTAGCTCCAGAGGTCTTGATGTGGTCATCACATTCTTGCTGTGATGAGCGCTTCCCACCTGTTTGCCTGCTTGACAAGCTGCACAAGGTCTATATTTTTCGAAAAACACATTTGTTAGACCTAACACATGTTCTCCCTTTAGAAGTTTGTGAAGGTTCTTTATCCCAACATGTGCTAGACGGCGATGCCACAGCCAGCCCATGCTAGTCTTAGCAATTAAGCATGCATCTAGATCGGCCTCCTCTTTCGAAAAATCCACTAAGTAGAGTTTGCCGTCTAGTACACCCTTAAAAGCTAATGAACCATCACTCCTTCTAAAGACAGACACATCTACATTGGTGAATAAACAATTATAACCCATATTACATAGTTGACTAACGGACAACAAGTTGTACCCGAGCGATTCAACTAAGAACACATTAGATATGGAATGCTCGGATGAAATAGCTATCTTCCCTAGTCCTTTAACCTTGCCTTAATTCCCATCTCCAAAGATGATCGAATCTTGGGAATCTTTGTTCTTGACGTAGGAGGTGAACATCTTCTTCTCCCCCATCATATGGTTTGTGCATCCGCTGTCAATAATCCAGCTTGAGCCCCCGGATGCATAAACCTGCAAGGCAAATTAGGCTTGGGTTTTAGGTACCCAACTCTTGTTGGGTCCTACAAGGTTAGTAACAATAGCCTTTGGGACCCAAATGCAAGTCTTGTCTCCCTTGCATTTGGACCCCATCTTTCTAGCAACCACTTTTTCATTTTTACATGAGAGAACAAATGTAGTGTTGAAAGCATGAAAGACAGTGGTAGATCTATTACACACTTTCCTAGGAGCATGAGACACAAAATTTATCCTAGGCCTACCATTAAACTTGGAACTCGAAGCAATCATGGCATGTGAGTCAAAAGCATTATAACTCCTATTATAATGAGAATTTATAGAAATTTTTCTATCATGGTACATGAAAGCATGATTCTTTTGGCTACTACTAGCCATAGGGGCCTTCCCTTTCTCCTTGTTGGAAATGGGAGCCCTTTGACTTGTTAAATTCTTGGCTTCCTTTCGAAAGACAAGTCCATACTTAATTGAGGGATGTCTACCAACGGTGTAGGCATCCCTAGCAAATTTTAATTTATCAAAGTCATTTTTGCAAGTCTTAAGTTGGGCATTAAGACCTGCCACTTCACCATTAAGTTTTGTAATAGAAGTAAGGTGCTCAACACATGCATCAACATCGAAATCCTTACACCTATTACAAATCACAACGTGCTCTACACAAGAACTAGATTTATTAACTACTTCAAGCTTAGCATTTAAATCATCATTAATACTCTTCAAGCTAGACACAGTTTCATGACAAGCGGATAATTTAGAAGAAAGCATTTCATTCCTTTTAACCTCTAAAGCAAGAGATTTTTTCACACTAATAAACTTGTCATGCTCTTCATATAAAATATCTTCTTGCTTCTCTAATAATCTATTCTTTTCATTTAAGGCATCAATCAATTCATTGATCTTATCAACTTTAGTTCTATCTAAACCTTTGAATAAACTTGTGTAATTTACTTCATCATCACTAGAGTCATCATCACTTGAAGTAGTATACTTAGGGGTATCTCGAGCGCTTACCTTTTTCTCCTTTGCCATGAGGCAGGTGTGGCGCTCGTTGGGGAAGAGAGATGACTTGTTGAAGGCCAAGGCGGCGAGTCCTTTGTCGTCGGAGTCGGACGAAGAGCAATCCGAATCCCACTCTTTGCCTAGGTGCGCCTCACCCTTCGCCTTCATGTAGGCCTTCTTCTTCTCCCTCTTCCCGCTCTTTTCTTGTTCCTGGTCATTAGCATTATCAGGACAATTTGCTATGAAATGACCAGTCTTACCACATTTAAAATAGGAGCGCTTTCCCTTTGCTTTGCTCTTGTTGGGATGCTCCTTTCGTCCTTTTAGCACCGTCTTGAAGTGCTTGATGATGAGGGCCATTTCATCTTCATTTAGCCCGGCAGCTTCAACTTGTGCCACCTTGCTAGGTAGCGCCTCCCTGCTGCTGCTTGTTGCCTTGAGTGCAACGGGTTGGGGCTCATAGATGGGCATTGGGTCATTCAATGCATCATCAACGTATCTTGCTTCCTTGATCATCATACGCCCGCTCACAAACTTTCCGAGTATTTCCTCGGGCGTCATCTTTGTGTACCTAGGATTCTCACGGATTGAGTTCACAAGATGAGGGTCAATGACAGCAAAAGACCTTAGCATAAGTCGGACGACGTCGTGGTCCGTCCATCTCATGCTTCCATAGCTCCTGATCTTGTTGATCAGGGTCTTGAGCCTGTTGTAAGTTTGCGTCGGCTCCTCCCCCTAATCATCGCGAACCTTCCCAGCTCGCCTTCCACCAGCTCCATTTTGGTGATTATGGTGGCGTCATTCCCCTCATGTGAAATCTTGAGGGTGTCCCATATTTGCTTGGCGTTGTCCAAGCCGCTCACCTTGTTGTATTCATCCCTGCACAATGATGCTAACAAAACAGTGGTAGCTTGTGCATTTTTATGGATTTGTTCGTTAATGAATACAGGGTTATCCGTACTATCAAATTGCATTCCATTCTCAACTATCTCCCAAATACTAGGATGGAGAGAGAAAAGATGACTACGCATTTTTTGGCTCCAAAAAGCGTAGTCCTCTCCATCAAAGTGTGGAGGTTTACCAAGAAGAATAGAAAGCAGATGGGCATTGCAATTATACGGAATACGAGAATAATCAAATGAAAATTTTGAGTTAACCGATTTCTTTTTCTCATCGTAGTCGTCGTCTCTTGGGGAAGAAGAAGACTCATCGCTGTCGTAGTAGATGATCTTCTTAATGCGCCTCTTCTTCTTCCCGTCCTTCTTCTTATGACTCGAGCCAGAGTCAGTGGGCTTGTCGTCCCTCGGCTCGTTGAAGATGGACTCCTCCTTATCATTGACCACCATCCCCTTTCCCTTAGGATCCATCTCTTCGGGCGATTAGTCCCTTTCGTGAAGAGAACAGCTTTAATACCAATTGAGAGCACCTAGAGGGGAGTGAATAGGTGATCCTGTAAAAATCGACAACTAAATAGCCACAAAACTTTGTTAAGTGTTAGTACGGCTAAGTAGTGAGCTCTTACGACCACAAGTATCACAAAAAATCAATCACACAAGACACGCGAGTTTATCCCATGGTTCGGCAAGTATAACACTTGCCTACCTCCACGTTGTGGCGTCCCAATGGACGAGGGTTGCACTCAACCCCTTTCAAGTGATCCAATGATCAACTTGAATACCACGGTGTTGTTCTTGCTTATCTCTTTTCCCGTTTGTGAGGAATCTCCACAAGTTGGAGTCTCTCGCCCTTACAACAAAGATCAAAGTGAAAGCACTAGAGTAAGGGTGGGAAGCAACACACAAAAATCCGCGGCAATACGCACACACACAGCCAAGACTTGAGCTCAAATGAATTGCAACAAGTTCACCACTAGAACGGAGCTCAAATCACTAACAAAGTCAATCGAGTGTGCGGAGACGAAGTGTGGAAGACTTAGAATGCTCAAATTATGCTTAGGTGACTCCTCCATGCGCCTAGGGGTCCCTTTTATAGCCCCAAGGAAGCTAGGAGCCGTTGGAGGCAACTTTGGAAGGCAAATCTTGCATTCTGTCTAGTGGCGCTCCAGACAATCCGGTGCACCACCGGACAGTCACTGTAGCTGTCCGGTGCGCGATCTCCTTCCTTTTCGGGCGCATCCAACCGTTGCAGATTTCTAGCAGTTGGCGCACCGGACACTGTTCGGTGCACACCGGACAGTCTGGTGCCCACTGCCGACTGTTGGCGCGCCCACGCGTCGCGCGCGGATTGCACGGCCGACCGTTGGCATAGTCGACCGTTGGCTCACCGGACAGTCCGGTGCCTCACCGGACAGTCCGGTGAATTTTAGCCGTACGCCGTTGAACGTTTACCGAGAGCGACGACTTCGCCGCAGACGACTCACCGGACAGTCTGGTGCACCACCGGACAGTCCGGTAATTTATAGCCGTACGCCGCCGTCAAGTCCCGAGAGAGGCCTGTTCACCGGAGGCTGGTCTGGCGCACCAGACACCGTCCGATGCACCACCAGACAGTCCGGTGCACCTAGACCGAGCAGCATTTTGCTGTACACAGCCAACTCTTTTCCAAACCAATTTCTCCTGTTTCTAGCACTTAGACACAATACATTAGTACCCAAATCAATGTACTAAGTCTAGAAACATACCTTGTAATATGATTTGCACTTCTTCACTCTTTGGCACAAATTAGCACTTAGAGAAAATGTGTTGTGCACTTAATCACCAAAACACTTTAGAAATGGCCCAAGGGCACATTTCCCTTTCAAGTCCGTTGATCAAAAGGCATATCGGTCAATGATAGGTTCATTACTTTATCTTTGTGCTAGTAGATCGGACATTATGCTTAGTGTATGCATGTGTGCTAGATTTCAATCCGACCCCAAGGAATGTCACCTTGTGGTCGTTAAGCGAATTCTTAGATATTTAGTGTTTACGCCTTGCTTCAGGATCTGGTATCCAAAGGGTACACCTTTGACTTAATCGGATACTCAGATTCCGACTATGCCGGGTGCAAGGTTGATAGGAAGAGCACATTAGGGACGTGCCAGTTTTTAGGAAGGTCCCTGGTGTCCTGGAGCTCCAAGAAACAGACATCTGTTGCCCTATCCACCGCTGAGGCCGAGTACGTTGTTGCATGACAGTGTTGCGCGCAACTGCTTTGGATGAGGCAAACCCTTCGGGACTTTGTGAAAGGGAAATAGGGTCAAACCTTTTCCTAAATGATTTTGGTGGTTGAATTGCCCAACACAAACAATTGGACTAACTAGTTTGCTCTAGAGTATATGTTCTACAGGTGCCAAAGGTTCAACTCAAAACCAATACAAAGATTAAAAAGTGCTCCCTAGTCTGGCGCACCAGACTGTCCTGTGTGCCACTGGACAGAGTCCAGTGCACCAGGGAGGATCGACCTCAAACTCTTCAGCTTCGGGTTTCTCAAGCGCAGCTCCGCTATAATTCACCGGACTGTCCGGTGTGCCAGCGGAGCAACGACTACCTGCGCGCAACGGTCGACTCTGACAGCGAACAGTGCAGCACAGTGAACGTGGTAGAAGTCAGAGCAGTTGGTCAGAGGGGCACCGGACTGTCCGGTGTGGCACCAGACTGTCCGGTGCCGCATGAGGACAAAGCCTCCAACGGTCGACCAGCTCCAAGCCCTAACGAGAGGATGACGTGGCGACGCACCGGACTGTCCGGTGCGCCCATCGCCAGCAGCCTTCTCCATGCATGATCCCTGCTTCATACCTAGTTTTACCTCTAAAAATCTCACTCATGCATTAATGCATCTTTGTTAAAACTAGATGAAGTGATTTTATTCTCAAAGAGCTTAAAGTTTGACCTTGTAATGAGGATAAGCTGCCTTTGTTCCAAAGGTGGATGGTCCTTAAGCCTCTTTGAAATCCTTAAGGGTAAATGCTTAAGATGTTTATAACATGCTTTCATAAGTGCATAAACTGTCATGAGCATCACACTTATACTATGACACAATGCACTTCACAAATTTGTATGATATAGATATGTTTTCATTAACCTAATTATGTGCAATTGGCATTTAAGGCCAAAATTTGTATTTCACTCAAGGCACATATTTAGGGGGAGCAGTCTATATTATATAGAACTATGATTATGCTTAATTGATATATACTTTGATCACATCTCTTTATATCTATGACTAATGTGTTTTCAAGTGTATTCTTATGCTTAGTCATAGAATTGAAAGGGAAATGGAGTATTCGGCAAAGACGACGCTTCCACTCAACTCCATTGGTATTTGCCGGTATTCCGCATAGTTCTCCACTTTGGTATAATCTTCACTCATATTTATTTGTTTGCCATTGGGGTGAAAGAAAAAGGGCTTATATTTCACTCACAAGTATCCGTTTTTGGCGATTCATGCCAAAGGGGGAGAAAGTATTAGCCCAAAGCAAAAGGACCGCACCACCACCAACGAATTTTAAAAAATAAAGTTTTCAAATTGATATCTTATTATGTTCAAAAGGGGGAGAAAGTAGTATCTTCAAAATTTGTAAAACCCTCTTGAACACTAAGAGGAGAATTTCATTGAAGGAGAGTTTTGTTTAGTCAAAGGAAAAGCATTTGAAATAGGGGGAGAAAATTTCAAATCTTGAAAATGCTTCTTTAAATCTCATTCATATACCTTTGACTATTTGCAAAAGGATTTTGAAAAGAATTTTATAAAGAATTTGCAAAAACAAAAGTTGTGGTGCAAATGTGGTTCAAAATTTTAAATAAGAAGAAAACAATCCATGCATATCTATTGAAATAATAATATTGGTCTCATTCCAAGCAACCTTTGCACTTACCTTATGCAAACTAGTTCAATTCTGCACTTATATATTTGCTTTGGTTTGTGTTGGCATCAATCACCAAAAAGGGGGAGATTGAAAGGGAAATAGGGTCAAACCTTTTCCTAAATGATTTTGGTGGTTGAATTGCCCAACACAAACAATTGGACTAACTAGTTTGCTCAGGTGCCAAAGGTTCAACTCAAAACCAATACAAAGATTAAAAAGGGTTCAAAAAAGAAAGAAGCAAAGGAAACCGAAGTGCTCCCTGGTCTGGCGCACCAGACTGTCCAGTGTGCCACCGGACAGTGTCCGGTGCACCAGGGAGGATCGACCTCAAACTCTTCAGCTTCGAGTTTCTCAGGCGCAGCTCCGCTATAATTCACCAGACTGTCCGGTGTGCCACCGGAGCAATAGCTACCTGCACGCAACGGTCGACTCTGACAGCGAATAGCGCAGCATAGTGAACGTGGCAGGAGTCAGAGCAGTTGATCAGAGGGGCACCGGACTGTCCGGTGTGGCACCGGACTGTCCGGTGCCACATGAGGACAAAGCCTCCAACGGTCGACCAGCTCCAAGCCCTAACGGGAGGATGACATGGCGGCGCACCAGACGCTGTCCGGTGTGCCCATCGCCAGCAACCTTCTCCAACGGCTACAATTTGGTTGGTGGCTATAAATACCACCCCAACCGGCCACTTCAAGGCGTGGGAGCCCAAGCAACATTCCAAGTCATATAGTTGACATACTCAAGCCCTCCCAACCACCTCTATTCATTGATCCATCCTATACACAAGATTTAGACCACTACAACCAACACAAGTGCCACAAAAGAGAGAGCAAGCAAGAGAGAGCTACTCGTTTGAGTTTAGCGCAAGTGCCTTGTGAGGTTCATTGAGAGAAAGTGTGTACTACATCTTGTGTTCATTTGTGCGTGGAGTTTTGACTCCCATTGAACTTCCTTCAAAGTTTTGGAGGCTTGTAAAGCTAGCAAGAGACACCAAAGAGTGTGGTGATCCTTGCGGGGTCTTAAGTGATCCTTGAGAAGAAGAAGAGCTCGCCGGTCTTTTGTGATCGGTGGAGAGAGAGAAAGGGTTGAAAGAGACCCATCCTTAGTGGACACCTCAACGGGGACTAGACCTTCGAGGGTCGAACCTCGGTAAAACAAATCACCCGTGTCTCGTGTGCTTATTGCTTGTGATTTGTTTGTTCTTTCCCCTTCTAAGTTTTTCTTGCACTATTCTTTGCTAATACCATTTGGTGTTGCTTCAAGTTAAATTCTCATTTAGTAAAGCAACACCTTACAAGAAAGAACTTGTGTTATTACTCTTCTTATCTAAGCCCCCTTGCTTTATTCTCATAGACCTATTAGTTGTATTGTTTTATCAATTCCGCATTATTTGAAAGCAATACTCTTTTCAAGCAAGGACTTAGTTTTTATACTCCGATAATTGTATATCTTGTTCTAACCACTAATCAAGGGATCTAGGTGGGGTGTAAAGTTATAATTTTCAGGTTTTGCCTATCCACCCCCTCTAGGCGACTTTCAATTGGTATCGGAGCTAGGCACTTCATATTGAGTCTAACAACTCGAAGTGATGGCTCGAAGAAGATCCCAAAAGAACAAGAAGACAACCCCAAAGGAGGTAACTCTTGAGATTTTACTTCCCGACTGTTCTAATTATGATTCATGGTCTACTAGGGTGATAAATGCTTTTAGAACCATAGATCCACAATTAGAACAAATGATAGATAAGAGTATCATTCCTTCTAACTATACTAGAGAAAATGCTTCCGAGGAAGATCTAAGATGTATATGCTTAAACTATCTAGCTTATGACATCTTAAGTAAATCCCTTAGCAAAGAAGATTATCATGCCTTCATAATAAAATATGATAAACCTATTTGTGATGCGCATGATATTTGGACTAGAATTAAAAGCAAATTTGATGAGTCCAAACATGATAGTTCATTTTGTGCCTCTACTTCCTTTGGTATTTGTGAAACTAACCCTTTGAAGGAAGAAGAAGAAAATGAACGATGGAGACCAAACGATGAATCCACCTCTCCAAAAGGTGTGTCTTCCCATTTCGACTCCCACATATGTTGTGTGGCTAATGAAAATGATAGTGGAAGCACAAATGAGGATGAGAAAGATGAAAGAAGCTTCATGCAACTCTACACTCGCCTAAACTAAGAAGATAAGGCGGTCGTGCTCAAACTTCTAAAAAGAGCGAGAGAGCAAAGCGAAGCTCGTCAAAGGCTAGAAGATATTCTCTCCATAAAAATGCTAAGCTTTGACGAGTTGACTAAAGAACATGAGGAGCTAAAGTGCTCTCATGTTGATTTGGTCCAAAGGTATAAAACTATTTCAATTGAACAAGATAACTCTTTACATTGTATCGCTCAATTAGTAAATAGGAATGCCTTACTTAAGGACCAAGTAGAAAAGCTAAAATTTGAAAATCTAGCTTTTCAAGGAAAACATGATATGCTTCTATGCTCTCATGAAAATTTTATGAATGAACATATCATGTTAAATATTGCTCATGAGGTTGTAATAGAAAATTTAAAATTCCAACAACCTCACTCATGCACATGTATTCAAATTGAAACTATATTACCATGTGTTAATGCTTGTTGTCCGTCGACAAGCAAATCTTCCTTTGAGCTAGAATTTGCAGGAACAAAAGATGATAAATATCAAAAGCTGAAAGAAGAAAATGAGAGGCTAAAAATGAGCTTGACACAACTAAAAGGGAAGTGCATTGCTCAACCTTCTCAAGATAACCGTGATCACATGGTGAAGAAGTTTGAGACGGGAACAACTGTGGCATGCACTAAATCCCTTGAAGAAAATATCAAGGACTTGAGGATTGCCAAGAGGAAGGAACAAAATATGAAAATCAATGCCTCCTCCAAAAGCCTCAACCACGCCTCCATAAAAGGTAACATCCAAGGTAATGATCAAGTCACACTTCATACTAAGAGAAGTAAGAAGTGTAGTGAATGCTTTGAAAAGGGACACTCGATTAGGTCATGTCCCTATATTAAAAATGACTTGATCATTAACAAGGATGATAAACTTTGTTTTAAATGCTCAAAGAAGGGACACTTAATTAAGTCTTTTCCCTATTTGAAACAAAAAGGCATAGTGTTAGAAAAGAAAATATTAACTAACCATGTAGCAAGCAAGAAACAAGGAAACAAGAAACCTTCAAGACTTGAAGATCGCCTTTGCTACATATGCCGAAAGAAGGGACATGAATGCAAGGATTGTCCCATTGGTAACAACCCCACTCCTAGCTTGTCAATTAATTATCATGTAACTAGGCAACCCAAAATTGCAACTTGTGCTAGAAAGGTAATGAGTTTACCTAGTGCTAACACAAAGAACGTTTGGGTTCCTAGATCTTTGTTGACTAAACTTGATGGACCCATCAAGAGATGGGTACCAAAATATGCTTGACAAGTTTTGCAGGAGAAGGAGATGATATGAAGCTTTGGGGTGCTTGAGAGAGTCAATTCAATTCTTATTAATTCAAGTCATCAATCTTCAATGATCTATATATCCAAGATTGACCCAAAGTTATTTCAAATTATTATGTCTAAAACTTATATCATCTCGAGGAAGATATTGATGTTGTAGGAAATAAAGAATTATCCTATGTGGAAAGATCAAGGTCTACAACATGGAGGAGAGCCAAAGGATGGTAACACTTATGTTTTAAGTGCACGTATCTTAAATTGCCATTTCTCATGTGTCTTGTGTAGTCACATAGAAAAAGGAAACACTTAAATCGTCTTTAAATTATGTCACCATTCTTTGAAGAAATTCCTCTCACATGGTAGATTGCGTATTCATCTCTTCTATACTATAGCAATCTACATGCTTTAAATTATTGAAATCCTCATGGCATGTTTTACACTAATTATCTTATTATTGCCATGATTCTAGATATAGAGAGATATTCCATGTCTTAAAAGAATAAGGTGTCATGTAAGGAATTCAAATCCTTAGGACACTTATAAAAGGAAAATTCTCTCTATAACTAGAATACTGAGACTAATGCTTTTATCTAAGTAACCCAAGTAGTCTCACTTGTAGAGAATAAGTTTCTCTTTGGAAGTGCGTAATCTAACATAAAAAGAAAAATCAATCCAATGACTTATGTTGTTGTGTTTCTTGCTTAAAATTGGATATGATTCTTCTACATTCATCACTCTCCATGTTATGAATTGGATTTGTTCCATAATCTTAAGAAATTATTTATGCTTGTTTTATGAGTTAAATTGAGCATAACGTCATCTATGGATAATCCAGTTCATGCTATGAAGTTTCCATGTTTTAGTATTCTATCTTTCATTCCTTTTTAAAAAATGATTACTAAAAGGGAAACTAGTGCTTGTGCTACTAATGACATGTCTTAAGCTTACTTATGAAAATCGACAAGAGAGTAAGTGTAAGCCACAAACCTCAAGGATTACTCTTCACCCAAAGGAAGAAAGGTAAAAGCAAAGGTATGGGAACTCTTTTTCCCATCAATGGTTATTTAATCTAAATTATCTTATTCTACCTATGTGAAGAATAGATTCTTTATTGGACTTAATTTTTGCTAAGTGTGCATTAAATATCGTTCTTGTAAATGCACTAGTCCATTAGAATCTATTTCATGCCTTTGCTATATATGTTCTCATATTGATTTGCTTCTAAGTAATGATTAATAAATTCAATATGAAGAAGTAAATTTCCTATGATTGATCAAAATGTTCAAAAGGTGCATATTCATTTTTCCTAATGATGTGCACTAATGTTAAGGAGTTTACTTCATGTCTATGTGACTTATGGATGATGAATTGTTTTTATTACCTTTCTAAAGAAATCATCCTTCATCATATACTCCCTTATGCTATTAACATCTTTCTTAAGTATTTTCAATAAGTTTGGAAGGAAAAAGAGACAACTACAAAGGGAGGACACTCACATGAAAGAAAAGGACATCAAGAACAACAACACCTACTTGGACAGTAAGATCTTCAAAACAATCAATGGTGTGGTTGTAAGCATTCTAAATCTTTTTTCATTGTAAGAATATCAGGCTTAAGCTATTTATTGCAAATTTTATAAGCCTTGATCAAGATGTATAATGCTTCTCCCTATTTGTCTTTAAAAGTGGGTGCATCTATCCAACTCATTCAGATTCTTGATGCATATCTTTAGGGGGAGTCTATTTTTATATCTTGATTATGATGAGACTATCGCTTTATCTTAGTAATCTCATATAGTCTCTTGCATAAGAATAAGTTTCTCATGGAGTATGCTACTACAAATCAATCCATCTTGTTAGTAATGTCATCTTTATCAAGGATTGTAGCTTTCATTGCTAAAGTAGCATATTTACTGGATTCTCCTATTTTATAGAATGCATATGTTGTTCTTTTGATCTCATCTGTTATTTGTTTTGATCATTGAATGAACACTTATGTTTCTTAGTGCCGCATATATTATCAATCGATACTTCTTGATATGCACTAAGTTAAAAGGAGAATTCATGATACATTTATGCAACTTGTGATCCATTTGATATATGCTAACAATGACTTGGAGAAGGATCACTAGTTGTAGAACTCTCTATTGTGCAAAATATTTCCATACATTGACTTGAATATAGGTCTTAAGCAACTAAGACTAAGGACAAAGCACAATGAAGAGAGCGTCTCTATGAGAAGGTACAAAATGGTAAAACTACTTTCACTCATTTACACATGTACCTAAATCTTCCTTTTCTATACTTTCCTTGCATATCTTGTATAAAAGGAAGAGAAAGCATGTCCATGCATGATCCCTTCTTCATACCTAGTTTTACCTCTAAAAATCTCACTCATGCATTAATGCATCTTTGTTAAAACTAGATGAAGTGATTTTATTCTCAAAGAGCTTAAAGCTTGACCTTGTAACGAGGATAAGCTGTCTTTGTTCCAAAGGTGGATGGTCCTTAAGCCTCTTTGAAATCCTTAAGGGTAAATGCTTAAGATGTTTATAACATGCTTTCATAAGTACATAAACTGTCATGAGAATCACACTTATACTATGACACAATGCACTTCACAAATCTGTATGATATAGATATGTTTTCATTAACCTAATTATGTGCAATTGGCATTTAAGGCCAAAATTTGTATTTCTCTCAAGGCACATATTTAGGGGGAGCAATATATATTATATAGAAATATGATTATGCTTAATTGATATATACTTTGATCACATCTCTTTATATCTATGACTAATGTGTTTTCAAGTGTATTCTTATGCTTAGTCATAGAATTGGAAGGGAAATGGAGTATTCGGCAAAGACGACGCTTCCACTCAACTCCATTGGTATTTGCTGGTATTCCGCATAGTTCTCTACTTTGGTATAATCTTCACTCATATTTATTTGTTTGCCATTGGGGTGAAAGAAAAAGGGCTTATATTTCACTCACAAGTATCCGTTTTTGGCGATTCATGCCAAAGGGGGAGAAAGTATTAGCCCAAAGCAAAAGGACCGCACCACCACCAACAAATTTTAAAAAATAAAGTTTTCAAATTGATATCTTGTTATGTTCAAAAGGGGGAGAAAGTAGTATCTTCAAAATATGTAAAACCCTCTTGAACACTAAGAGGAGAATTTCATTGAGGGGGAGTTTTGTTTAGTCAAAGGAAAAGCATTTGAAATAGGGGGAGAAAATTTCAAATCTTGAAAATGCTTCTTTAAATCTCATTCATATACCTTTGACTATTTGCAAAAGGATTTTGAAAAGAATTTTACAAAGAATTTGCAAAAACAAAAGTTGTGGTGCAAATGTGGTCCAAAATTTTAAATAAGAAGAAAACAATCCATGCATATCTATTGAAATAATAATATTGGTCTCATTCCAAGCAACCTTTGCACTTACCTTATGCAAACTAGTTCAATTCTGCACTTATATATTTGCTTTGGTTTGTGTTGGCATCAATCACCAAAAAGGGGGAGATTGAAAGGGAAATAGGGTCAAACCTTTTCCTAAATGATTTTGGTGGTTGAATTGCCCAACACAAACAATTGGACTAACTAGTTTGCTCAGGTGCCAAAGGTTCAACTCAAAACCAATACAAAGATTAAAAAGGGTTCAAAAAAGAAAGAAGCAAAGGAAACCGAAGTGCTCCCTGGTCTGGCGCACCAGACTGTCCAGTGTGCCACCGGACAGTGTCCGGTGCACCAGGGAGGATCGACCTCAAACTCTTCCGCTTCGAGTTTCTCAGGCGCAGCTCCGCTATAATTCACTAGACTGTCTGGTTGTCTGGTGTGCCACCGGACTGTCCGGTGTGCCAGCGGAGCAACGGCTACCTGCACGCAACGGTCGACTCTGATAGCGAATAGTGCATCATAGTTAACGTGGCAGAAGTCAGAGCAGTTGATCAGAGGGGCACCGGACTGTCCGGTGCCACATGAGGACAAAGCCTCCAACGGTCGACCAGCTCCAAGCCCTAACGAGAGGATGACGTGGCGGCGCACCGGACTGTCCGGTGTGCCCATCGCCAGCAGCCTTCTCCAACGGCTACAATTTGGTTGGTGGCTATAAATTACACCCCAACCGGCCACTTCAAGGTGTGGGAGCCCAAGCAACATTCCAAGTCATATAGTTGACATACTCAAGCCCTCCCAACCACCTGTATTCATTGATCCATCCTATACACAAGATTTAGACCACTACAACCAACACAAGTGCCACAAAAGAGAGAGCAAGCAAGAGAGAGCTACTCGTTTGAGTTTAGCGCAAGTGCCTTGTGATATTCATTGAGAGAAAGTGTGTACTACATCTTGTGTTCATTTGTTCGTGGAGTTTTGACTCCCATTGAACTTCCTCCAAAGTTTTGGAGGCTTGTAAAGCTAGCAAGAGACACCAAAGAGTGTGGTGATCCTTGCGGAGTCTTAAGTGATCCTTGAGAAGAAGAAGAGCTCGCCGGCCTTTTGTGATCGGTGGAGAGAGGGAAAGGGTTGAAAGAGACCTGTCCTTAGTGGCACTACACCAAAATCATACACTTCCTACGGTTTTTTAACTTCCTACAGCTTTTATAACAAACCGTAGGAAATAAATAACTTCCGAGAGGCAATCGGTAGCTCTAGGAAATAAACATAACTTCCTACGGTATTTTATAAAAGCTGTAGGAAGTTAGCTTTCACAGGCTGACCCGTGTGTTCGGTCAAACGAGCCGCTAACTTCCTAGAGGCAGCCGTAGGAAGTTAGCATGGGCAGCTAACTTCCTACGGCCTACTCTAGGAAGTTAGATTTTAGTTGCTGATCTACGGTTATGGTCAAACGAAAGCTAACTTTCTACGGCCGGCTCTAGGAAGTTAGCATGGGCAGCTAATTTCCTACGACCTCCTGTAGGAAGTTAGATTTCAGCTTTTGACCAGTCAAACGAAAAAGCTAACTTCCTACGACCGGCTCTAGGAAGTTAGATTTTAGCTTTGACCAGTCAAACGAAAAACTAACTTCCTACGGCCGGCTTTAGGAAGTTAGCTGCCCAGCTAACTTCCTACGGCCTCCTCTAGGAAGTTAGATTTCAGCTTTTGACCAGTCAAATGAAAAGCTAACTTCCTACGGTCGGCTCTAGGAAGTTACTTAACTTCCTAGAGTAAACGTACAAACTCTAGGAAGTTATGTAACTTCCTACGGCTTTACTCTAGGAAGTCATATTTTTTATTTTAAACCTCTGCTCAACCTTATCTCTTCTCTCACCTTTTCACTCCCATCTCTCTCGCACGTCTCTCTCCCTCGGTCACTTTTTCTTTTTCTTCTTCATATCCTTATCTCCACCGCCTATGCTTTTTTTCTCTGTTGAACACGTATCCTCTATAATGTTTTATTTTCTTTTGTCTTCCTTATCCCAATAGAAGCCGATGGAGCCTTCTCCCTCATCGTACAGGTCCGCTCTCTGGTTTTATCTTCTCTGTTGGACTGCGCCTCCCCTTTGCTCGTCTTCTAGCCCGCCTCCATGGCGCCCCTAACCTTCCGCTAGCTCGGCGACGCTAGCCCCTTCTCTGCACTGGCGCTCCTCTCTCTTCCTCACTGCTCACGCGCGCCCGTGCTTCCTATTCCTGGTGTCGGATCCCCTTCCCCACGCGTCCTCTTCTCCGCCAGGCATCCATGGAGCCGTCGACCATCTCCCCTGCATCGAGCGCCCTCTCCTACTCGAGCATCGCCGCCATGGTCTCAACCCTAGCGCTCGGCTGCTACCCCAGACCGAGTTCCTTTCCATGGTCGCCCTCAACCCCATGGTCGAGCTCGCCCAACCAATCGCCTCCATCGCAGGTGCTGTTTTGTCCTCCCCTTTCATCAAGTTTGGTCCTCGGTGCCCAAGCTTTTGTGTCCCTACAGCACGCCGGGCCTGCGCAGCCCCGACAGCGACGTTGTCCAACCCGTTCAGCACGCTCTAGTTGTTCGACGAAATGGGAGAACCAAAGAATTATCGTCGTTTCTCATCCGCAACCCCGCCAGTCTTGTGCGCAGTCCACATATTGTGTTCCTCATCGGTGAGGCTTGCTGTTCATGCCTTGTTCGATCCCCATTTGGTACCTGCATTTTGATATTAACTATATATGTGTTTGTGTGTTTGATGTGGACTGAAATCCTTGGCGTTTTGGGGAGAGGAACCCCAGGTTTGGGTGATGTAGAGAAGGTTTGTGTGCATCGCTCGCCAGAGGTTCGATAGAAGCACTATGTAATGCCCTGTCTTATACAGAGATGGGATTATGTTCTTGTTTGCGAAGTAGACGTTTCATGGGGCAAAACTTAACTTTGGATTGAAGTTTATGTGATAATGTTTTAGTGGCTGAGTGTATCTAGTGTGATTGAGTTAGTCCTATGTGTGCAAAGTATGGGGTATTTGTATGCAAATGATAGGTTTGGTATTTCAAATGGTTATTCGATAAGTTTGATTATTGCTAATTAAATCAGATAAATTTATTTAATGAAGATTGAAGACCTTCTTTAGTAATTGTTACCTTTTATTGTATTGATTGATAAAATGTCCTATGTGAGTAAATATGGTGGTTTGATTAGATTAATTTCACACTAGGATAGATGATGCCTGCCTTACATAGCGGTCTAAGCATTGAGGGTGATAATAGTATCTTAAAATTTAATGTATGATGTTCATATTGCATTATCTCCACAGATTATACGTTAGCTGTTTGGTAGCTTGTTCTTGCTAAAATTTCTTTCCGTTGTCCTTCCCTTAGCCTATTTAGTGTTTGCTATTGGGTCTGCATGTCCAGTCGTAGTTATGTAAATAGTTTAGTGAAGTAAACCATATTTTCTGTGAAAGTGTTATATAGAAAAGTTGTAGATCACTTCTTTTTCTTACTTGTGTAAAAATTTCATGACTATAGGTTTAGTAGTTTAGGAGTTATGATTTTTCCAAGTCCAGTTTCAGAATCTGTCCAAATTATGTATAGGTTTCGAAAATTGGATTGTTTGGCTAAGCTAAACTGAGAATCAACCCTTAGTAATTATAGAAGAATTGTAGTATTTTTCTTAAGCTTTCCAACAAATTTTGGATCACCCTTTTTGGTGATCTATAAGTTAAGTTATAGTTGTTTGAAGTGCGATCTCTGAATCTGTCCAAATTTGGACAGCAGAGCCTTTCTTATGTCTTTTGACCTTTATATGCATTGAATTAACATAAGATGTTTATAAATAAGTTGTAGACAATTCTACTAGCTTTCTAAAAAGTCTAGGATCACCTGATTTGGATGGCTGACATTCTAGTTATGGATTTTTAAAGTGAGTAGTTGAATTTTGTCCAAATCTGGACAAAATTTATATTTAGTTCTGTTTGACCTTTCTAAAGGTCGAATCTTGTTATGATGATAATACAAAAATTATAGAGGACTTTATAAGCTTTCCAGAAAGTTCTAGTTTACTATTTTTGGATGCCTATTTTGTGAGTTATGAACTAAACAAATAGTTGCTATTCTGCTGTCCAAATTCAGCAAGTATTAAAATGACTATTTGGAATTTTCTTTTGTGTAGATACCTAAGTTTGGTTAGTTCTTGTCTTGATTAATGAAGTCTTATAGTTGCATATGGTTGTTCTTTTCTTTCTTAATGCTTGCTTTAGACTTTAGCATTTTGTAATAAATAATTTATTTCCGCTGCTAATGTTGGTGTGTGGTTTGTGTTTACTTAATATTGTGATCTTGGTGGTAAGTCGTTTATACGGGGTCCTCGGGGCACTCGGACAGATCCTGTTAAGTTGTTTGGTGCACACGCATAGCTGTCTGAGGTCTTTGAGACAAGGACAGGTGCATGTGGGCCCAATAACTTGGGAGGTTCTGCGACAGCTTCCTCTGCCCCCGCTCGCCGCCCCCAGTTTGTGATTTTAGTTCATTTTTGTTTGCTTAGAAGGTTAACGAGGGTCTTCTCTCTTCTTGGATCATGAGTTCATATATTGGTCTTCTCTCTTCTTGGATCATGAGTTCATATATTGTCTTCCTTTGTTGGTTTGCACTCCACAGGTTAGTCTGCATCACCTGGAACTGTTGAAAATTTGTAATTTTGGTATTCCTAGGAAATGTTTCCACTTCCATTCTACAAAATATTCGGTTCTAATATTTCTTTTTTCATTCACTGTTCTGCAAACATAGCCTTGTATAGTGCAGTTTGCTTGATGTTAATTTCATACTATGCGCATGTGTAGTGAGCCATAAACTGGGAAGTGCCACTCTCATATGAAAATTGCCCAGGATGGCGATTTAGCTACTCTCATTGTAAGTAAAATATTAGAGCTCTTTTGAATAGTTCTGCCATTGATGTTAACTGATTGAAGTTGTGCTTTTCTAGAGCTTCATTATCGCAATTTGTTCCATTGTAATGGCCACATTTTCTACTGGAATCGACACCAAATCCTTCCAGGTAAGTTTATTACTCTCAATTTTTATCTATAAGGGGGGATGCAGAGTGTCAGAGGCGTCTCACATGAGTGAGATCTAGATAAGAAATAAACCGATACAAACCTTCTCCCGCAAATGTAGAGAGACTGCTTCAAACCTGTGACCTAGTGACTTAGTGAGACAACTCTCACACTACACCAGGCCTGCCTTCTCTCAATTTTTATCTATGACATGCATAATTTTTATTTTTCCCTGGTATCAATATGACCATGTGTTCCAGTTTCTAAGTAACAATCATTGCTCAGTAGTTGCACAGCTATTATGTAAGATTGTAAAATAAAACGGTCTTCAGGGATGTCATTGGTCAAGTTACTTGAAAGTGTCAAAATGTTAATGCACATGTTTTTTTGGTCAAATCACAGTTCTCATGTGTACTTTTTATTATAATGATACGCAATTCTCATGCATGTTCAAGACAAAAAAAATTCATGTGTACTCTCTTTTTACTTAAGTAATATGTATATATATCTTGTTAATCATTATTGACTTGAAGAATTTCTTCAGAGTGCTACTTTTATCTAGCATATTAACAAAAACTATTCATTTTCAGGATTCGTCATCGAAAATATGTTGATCAAGTATCTCTAATGTGTGAGATGTTTTATGCGAAAATATGTTGTGCTATATAGCTGTTGATATATTTGTTATGTTGTGGAATGTGGTGTAAAATATAAACAACATTTGTAATGCTGGTCAAACTAACTTCCTAGAGGCTTATTAACTTCCTAGGGGCTATGGTCAGCTGTAGGAAGGAAGCCAGCTAACTTCCTAGCGGCTACAGTAAGCCATAGGAAGTTAGCCAGCTAACTTCCTAGGGGCTACAGTAAGCCGTAGGAAGTTACTCGTAGGAAGTTAGTCAGCTGACGGTGTTGACGGCGTGAAACTACTAACTTCCGAGAATCTACTAACTTCCGAGAGGCTTATTAAGCCGTAGGAAGTTAGCTAACTTCCTAGAGCCCTCTAGGAAGTTAACCTAACTTCCGACAAAAAATTTTCGAGAGCCAAACTTCCGACGGGATGGCTTAACTTCCGAGAGTTTTGCTAACTTCCTAGAGTTTAGGCCTAACTTCCTAGGGTTTAGGCTCTAGGAAGTTTACTATTTTGGTGTAGTGTGGACTCCTCAACGGGGACTAGGCCTTCGAGGGCCGAACCTCGGTAAAACAAATCACCCGTGTCTCGTGTGCTTATTGCTTGTGATTTGTTTGTTCTTTCCCCTTCTAAGTTTTTCTTGCACTATTCTTTGCTAATACCATTTGGTGTTGCTTCAAGTTAAATTCTCATTTACTAAAGCAACACCTTCAAGAAAGAACTTGTGTTATTACTCTTCTTATCTAAGCCCCCTGCTTTATTCTCATGGACCTATTAGTTGTATTGTTTTATCAATTCCGCATTATTTGAAAGCAATACTCTTTTCAAGCAAGGACTTAGTTTTTATACTCCGATAATTGTATATCTTGTTCTAACCACTAATCAAGGGATCTAGGTGGGGTGTAAAGTTACAATTTTCAGGTTTTGCCTATCCACCCCCCCTCTAGGCGACTTTCACTTTGGCTAAAATCTAAGAAAAGTCCAACTCCTATGTGACAAAGAGAGTGCAATCCGCTTGGTGGATAATCCTAATGAACACAGGCGCACTAAGCACATAGACATCCAGCATTATTTCCTGAGAAAGCACCAGCAAAGGGAAGATATTGATATTTACCACATTAGCACCGAGAACCAGCTAGTCGATATCTTCACCAAGCCTTTAGATGAGAAAAGGTTTTGCAGGTTGCGTAGTGAGCTAAATGTCTTAGATTCGCGTAACTTGGATTGATCTATAGCATACATGTGTTCTATGCCTTTGATCATGTTACTTTGAGCATTTACATCACTTATTGCTTATTTGTGGTGCTCAAGTTGTACAAGTCATCTCCGGACCTCACAAGTCCTTATGCAAATGATGCACATGTTTAGGGGGAGATGTGCTACAACTTGACTCCTTTGAGACTAACTTGTTTGTTTGAGTGCACTTGAAGTAGTCTCTAAGGAACATTGAAAGGGAAAGTGAACTTGGACAAGGAAAGAGCTTCCACTGCATTCCGGTAAAATGTATCTTGTCCTAAGTTCCTTATTGTGTTTTCATTGCCTTTGCTCTTCTATTTGACATTTTGGTGAGGCAATGGGGTTAAAGGGCCAAAAGTTATCCCATTTTGGTGCTTAATGCCAAAGGGGGAGAAATTAAGGCCAAAGCAAATGGATCAGCCAACCACTTGTAAATTTCGAAAAATTTAGAGTTAGAATTTGTATTTTTCCCAAATAACTCTTATTGCAAAATTTGCATCTTATGGGGGAGAATTTTGAGTATGGAAAAAGGGGGAGTTTTTGGCACTTGATAAATTCTTCTCTTGGAATAGCTCTCTATTTGCCCAAACAAGTGTGTTTAACTTAGAGATAGGAAAAAGAATTTGTTTTGTGAAAATAAACCAAGTGGTAGCAAAAGTGATCCAAATATGCCAAATCCTAAGTGAAGAAAATTTGGTCTTTAATTTGCATTCTTTTGTTGCTTTTTAATATGTTGGCATAAATCACCAAAAATGGGGAGATTGAAAGGGAAATGTGCCCTTGGGCCATTTCTATAATTGTTTTGGTGATTAGATGCCCAACACATTGTTTTAAGTTCATAAGTGCCAAGATGCAAATCAAGGAACAAGGTATGTCTCCGGACTTAGTAAATTGTTTTTGGGTACTAACATGCTTATCTAAGTGCTAGAGACATGGTCAAGAAAAGAGAAAAAGAGTTGAAGAAGAATTGGCTGTGATCAGCCAAACCAGCACCAGCATGTCACGCACCGGACAGTGTCCGGTGCCGAGGCTGGCCCTACGGGGAAGTCGCTGCTCTCGGGAAACGGCGGGGCGACGTGGCTATAAATCACCGGACTGTCTGGTGAGCTATCAGCGCCCGCGTTCAAGACTCCGGCGAAGAACTCGTCGCTCTCAGGAAAAACGCATGCACCGCGGCTAAAATTCACCGGACTGTCCGGTGGTACACCGGACTGTCTGGTGAGCCAATGGCGCCCGCGGCCAGCGGTCGTCTGCGCGATCAACGAGCGACACATGGCCGAGCCAACGGTCGGATAGTCACACCGGACTGTCCGGTGTGCACCGGACAGTGTTCGGTGCGCCAACGGGACCGAAGGGCCAACGATCAACTGCGCCAGAAAAGGAAGGAGATCGGGCACCGGACAGGTACTGTTCATGTCCGGTGGTGCACCGGACTGTCCGGTGCGTCGCTCGATAGAAGGCAATAATTGCCTTCCATTTTGATCTCCAACGGCTCCTAGCTGCCTTGGGGCTATAAAAGAGACCCCTAGGCGCATGGAGCAGTACACCAAGCATTCTCTGAACATCCTAAGACACCTAGACTCCGCCTCCACGCATTTGAATCGTTGTGTTAGTGATTTGAGCTCCATTTGAGTTGTGAACTCCCTGCGCCGTGTTTTTGAGCCCAAGTCTTGGCTTGTGTGCGTGTGTGCTGCAAATTGAGTCTTGCATGTGTTGCTTTCCCTTCCTTACTCTTGTGCTTCTCTTGTGATCAAACATTGTAAGGGTGAGAGGCTCCAACTTGTGGAGATTCCTCGCAAACGAGAAAAGACTAATGAGAAAGATAACCGTGGTACTCAAAGTTAATCATTGGATCACTTGAGAGGTATTGAGTGCAATCCTTGACCGAAGGAGGTCACCACAACGTGGAGTAGGCATTGGCCAAACCACGTGATAAATTACTGTGTCTTGTGTCCATTCTCTTTGTGATTGGTTTTCTTCTAAAGTTCACCCTTGAGCAACTTGGTTTTAATTGCACTAACATTTCATAACCAAGTGTGGGCTACTTAGTGTTGAATTTCGCAGGATCACCTATTCACCCCCTCTAGGTGCTCTCAAATTATCGTTTTCACGTGGAGACTTGAGGTTATCTATGAATAGATTGTTTATTAGTTTTGGTAACTTTTTATAATTTTGGGTCAAAACTAGTGTATTTTATGAATTTAATTATATTTTGATGATTTTATGTAGACGTTTCTTCTATTTTATTTCCACTTTTTGCGTGAGTTACACGTGAAATCACTCTAAGTATCCAAGTTTCAACATAGTCAATACTTCACTTTACTATTTTTATGTGAGAACTTGAGATTTTCTTATAAAATGTTTATTAGTCTTGATAATTTACTTGCAATTTTATGGTCGAACAATAATATTTTATGATAACCAATTAATGTGTTATCCAACAAGTATATGATATTCGACAAAATAATATCTGTATCTGTCACTTATCCGACTGGATAAATATCTGGTCATATATCCGTATCCGTTGTGTTTCTAACTATTTGTATCTGACCCCAAATCCGTTTTAAATACATTAGGGTGTCGTTTGGTTCACGAAATGTAATGTAAATGGTAATGGTAACGGTTTACACTCGAATACCGACGGTAACAAATTTGAATAAGAATGTATCCATTTATAGTGTGGTATCGATTACGGTTGGACTTAAACAAATAGGATCTAATGTTATTGGTTAACTATTACGTTACCTATATGTGAACCAAACAACACCATGTGAACCAAACAACACCTAGGGTTAGTCCGTTTTTACCCCTAACTCTGAATTCCAGCGTGTTTTGTTTTTTTCTTTTCCCCCTGAAGCAATGAAGCAGGCAACGCGACACGCACCCTTTCAAGTCCCCACCCAACCGCACCCAACTCCCTCGATCTCCGCCCGCCCACTCGCCGGGCCCAGCCGTGTGCAACACGCGCGCGCGCCGCCCGCGGGCCCGTATTCTATTCGCCAACACAAGGAATAGGGAGGGAAGGCAGGACGAGGCAGGCACAAGCACGCGACGTGATCCGCTCCCCAGTCCACACACACGGCAAGCGACGCAGGCTCGTGCTCGCCCCGCGCCCCGCGAAAGAACCGATGAGCTGCCCGGGGCAGGCCGGCGGGTGGCTGCTCGACTACGGGCTGGTGGGGGAGGAGATCCAGGGCTCGGAGTTCATCTACATGGTCGACGACCCGGCCGTCTCCACTCTCCAGGTGAGGGAGCTGCCTCTTTCTCCTGCCTTTTTTTATGCTTGCATTGACTATTATTGCCTATTGGTGGCTAACTGTTGATGATGCCTGATCGATTGGTTTGTTGGTTCGGTTTGCTCTTGCAGGCAGCGTCATACTGGGGTTCGATGCTCCCAGGAAGGAGGACGGCGTCCAGGACAACTCCGGCGCCAACAAGAGGCAATACTTCCCTTCTTCCTTCATTTGGGCTGAATTCTGCCTGCATAGGAGCCTGCGGAGAGACATACATAATCATGAACGGCTTGGGATAATTTCTTGTTTGTCTCCTGCTCGAGTGATCTGGCATGCAAATTGCTTGATTAGCAGTGCCCCTATTTGGTTGAGAAGGAACTAAGGTAGAATAGAACTAGTGGTAGTTGCGTTTAGTTACGGGACAGCCAGGACAGGGAGTCCCTGTCATCCTCTCTCGTCCCTCTAATTTTGAGGGATAATTGGAGATAATATTGGGATAGTTATGTCCTAACCCTTGACCCTGAACCAAACAACCTTATTTGAGAAATCGTCTCATCCCGTTCTTTCTGTCATTACAATCAAACGCATCTGTTTATTAAGCTTATCGCTGTAAAACTCATATCGCTGTAAAAGAAAACTCACAGCGTACTCGATTTCAGGTTGCAGTCAAAAGATGCAGCGTTTGCAGACACGTCTAGCAAAATCTGCTTTCTCGTAACCAGATTCCGCTTTGACCCTTTGAGAGCTACGACTTGTGCGAATTCACGGTCCATGGTCTCCCAGTTAGAAAAAAAAAAAAAAAAAAAAAAAAAAACTGGCACGATATTATCGTCCGAAAGCGGAAAGTGTCCCGAACAACAAAGATGCTGGGACTGGGAGCAATCGCATACTTTACGTCCTACTCTGTTGCCGCTGAAGTTCCGTGAGGATAATTTAGTAACAGCTCACCCCGCACACTGGCCGCCGGTCGCGTAGTCGATCTACCAGCTCACCCACGGCATCATCGATCGGTGATGCGTTGCCGTGTAGAATTTGACCAAAGCATGCCTGAAGAAAAATTTCGGGTGCCGATCGTGTAGCATTCTTTATGCTTGTGGTCGACTCTATGCAACAGCTATAATGCTAAGCAACGAAGGTGATATACTATATCAGACTAGTGTGGTAGCGTTTACCGGAAAACAGTAGACAAATACCATTGCCGAGAACAACGCAATTTTGGGTAATTGTGGCCGACATGTGATGCACGATATTTTAGTAACAGCTATTTGCAGCAGTACAGCTGCGGCAAATAGCCCAGCCGGCTTCTGCTGTCGTTACAGTATGCCTACAGTATCCAAAATACGCGGTATCAAAGAACCCGGTTAGGACAGCACATAAACCTTGAAATATGTAGAATCATAAGAAACAAGTCACCAACAAAAATTGTTTGTGTTCGACCGCAAAACAAATATAACCGGTTCCTCTTGTTTAACCTAGGCACCCTCAGTACATCAGTGCTCTATTACTCCCAGCACTGCTTTATTGGGGAGGTGGGGTGGCCTCCAAGCTCACCACAATGTCTACACAAACAATGACTGAACATCCATGGATTCACAGTCCTCAATCGAAAAGATTCACCATTCTGCTCCTGCCTGATGAAACTATCAAACATCACTGGATAGACACGAATCCTGATCAAGCACAAAAACAGCCTGCATAGTTGCATAGGTTTAGTTTGCTTCTGCTACCTATCATTTAAAAGTACCCCAAACATCAAATGACTTGTAGCATAATAATCAAGCTTTATGGAAAACAATCGTTACTTGCCTCATTGTAAGGGAAGGTTCTTATGGGTGTATGCAACATTCTTGTCACCATTCACCACTTGCCCACTTCCTCGCATGATCCTATAGGTTAAAGTTGTTCATCCATATATCCATAAATATACAATATTGTAGTAACCAGTATAACCAGTCTAGAAATAGCAGAGAATTAGCAAACTTCTACAAGACTGTACAAGAACATTTTAAAAAAAACTCGGCTAGGGAGGGAATGGCCGTCCTCCCGGTATAATATTAAGAAGATCGAAACAATGGTTCCGAACGAGAAAATCCCCGAACCCTAGCCTCCCATCATTAACGGACCGGCGTCAACCATCCATTCTACAACGGCCCAACAAAGGATGACGCACAGGACATCGTAACCCGAGAGCGGATGAGGCACAGCGGGGATTTTTTTAACCAAGCCCGAAAATCCGCCACCGAGGGGAATCGAAACCGGGACTTGGAGGTGCTACTCGGAAGCCTTAACCTCTAGGCTAGATGCCCTTTCGCTAGCGTAAATTTACACTTAGATTATTCAAGAAGTGTTTTTATTGTTGAGATGTAGTCTCCAAGTTCACACAGATGACCCACCAGATTGAACATATATCATATAAACTAACATAGCTTCCATACATCGGTGTTCTATTACTACCAGCAGGTCAGCACTGCTTTATTGGGGAGCTGATGTACACAAGCACATACATGGTGACCCACAAACGATCAATATTTTGTATATTGAGCATTCAAATGCGTAAATAAGCAACCCATGTATATCATATAAACTGCAAAAAATAGGTCTGTTTTGCAACGTGCAGTCTAATATCCTTCCATCAGTCAATACACTAGATACATGCCTGCACTTTCAAAGGAAATTCTAGCAACTGCAAGTCTCAGTTTTACACTTCTGATAACGCACATTGCAGTACAATTATTAGGAAATGGGGGTACAGGAAAAGAAAATTATCTGAAGGGTAATGATCAAATGGAAAGCCACTTACCAGCGTGTTGTTAAGAGACCTTCAACACCCACAGGCCCGCGAGCATGTATACGCCCTGTGCTTATGCCAACCTACTCAAGATATTCAAGGTAGAAATATGAAGATAAGAACAGTAAATGATCACCAGAAAAGATAACATAATGCGTGCCGATGTACTCAAATAATCCCATTTACTCCAAAGATAGGGCGTACCTCGGCACCCAATCCAAAACGAGCCCCATCAGAGAATCGTGTACTCGCATTATGAAATACAGCAGCACTGTTGCAATTGTAGAAGTGAAATATAACATCAGGTATCAATCATCATTGAACTCCAAACAAAATAACATTGTACACAGTGGCGGCCAAAACAAAGGACATTTATTAACCAACTGCACAAACAGTAAAAATGAATAAAAAAAGAGGCGCTGGTAACGTACCTATCAACTTGACGCAGAAAAGTTTCTGCTACTTTATCATCTGTGGTGATAATGCAATCTGTATGTGCACTGTAACAAAAAGAGCAGATAACCTCTAAGTGAATATCATGTTTTTGTTTTTCAATGAGGGAGGTGGACAGAGACAGAGACAGAAGAGTCTAAATACCTTCCATAACGATGTATATGGTTAATTGCTGACTGTACATCATCAACGAACTCAATTGTGCAGGCCATAGAGCTATATTCATGATGGAATGAATCTGCTTTCGGAATACACAGTACTTCATGTGCAACAGGCCCTCCATAAATAGCAACTCCTGCGATACATCATAAGTTTTTTTAAGGACAAAGCGATCCACAAGTTCATAAAAGTATAGAACTCCACCTTCATAGTTTCAACAAGGCAATAAGGGATCTAAAACAACAAGCGTTAGAGATCAACACAACCTGATCTATCCAAAATAATAAGAAATCTCCAACATACAAAAGTCGTAGGCATCTGCTAACAAAATTCTAACAAGAGTTGGGTGTATTACTTGTGTGTGCTTATTCTTCCCTGCAAATATACTTCTTTTCATGTACTAACTACTAACAACTTATTTTTGTGCGGTTTTAACAAAGCCATATTATGAGAGTTACAAAAGATTCACTACAACGGTACAGCTCACTTATTCCACATCTGAATACAAGGTAGAACAATGCAAAAGTAGCAATTATCCTCTCCAGATTCAGGACGCACATTACTACTATCGACAAACACGGAGCAGCTATACTTTAAGGATGAGCAAGTCAAGTGAAACTCAAACCTTCTGTTTTGAGTGATAGGAGTATATCATCAAGACCTGGAGCCTTTATAAGGTCTTTATGAACAAGCAATGTCTCCTGCAGAAAACAAAGGTAAAATATGTTATATCTGAATCAGGAGTAACCATATCATGAGTTATGCTGAAAAATATCATATCTGTCACAAAGTTATACTATGGAAGTAAATTTATTATCAAAAAGAAAAGGTGAGTTACAAGGAATCAACATCTTAATATGGACTGTAGTTACATATTAAGTTAATTTGAAAGAGAAAACGGTTAATGGTGAATCAAGGATGACATGTCCATATATGACTATGAAGAATTTTCTTCATAAAAGAAAAACACAAAATACTGGGATGAATGAAGAGGCACAGAGTGGCTCAAGTGGAGCACGCTCTTGTCTAATGTATGTAAAGGTTTTACTTATTTCTCTTATTGTGAATAACGGATGCTATGGATGTAACATGGACCAGTTGTACTATAAAGTATAAACTGGTGAGAAGAGTAAGGGATTTTCTCTCATGACACACCCACACCCTATTTAATTTAAAACAGTTAATCTGTGAAACCACACATCAAGCAGCTCCTTGCCATGGTCCTGTAAACAATGCAACTATCTTGCAGCCTAAATTCTTGCTTCCACAACCTCCAAGGAGTTTATTAATCTGTGCAAAATGCTTCATTGTTCCCTGATAACTTGAATCTTACTGAGAAATTAACAGTTGTAGAGATACAAAGCAATCCATTTTACGCATTCCGAGTTCCTGAGTCTCGACAGTCATAAACCAATGGCCCGCGCAAATAGATGGTGGTGGGAGGAGTCCCAACTATTGTTGTGCAGTTGTGCTCTAAACTGTTTGCATTTGTGATTCCATTGTCGCTATTAATAAACTCGTGGCAAACAGGAGAGCTGCAACAGGAACAGAACACAATTGACAGATACATCACTGCTCTAACGAGGGAAATACTAACATGGAAACGCTATGGGTGCATTTAGTCTGTACAGTGGAAATTCTCTTGTTCATTCATGTTTCTTTCTTTTCTATAGATTTTTATTGATATTTTTCTAAAATCCTTAGTTTCATGGAGTGCACAAGTTATGTTGAAAAAGAAAATTAAGGGCAAAAGACCTCTAGATGCAACAATCAAATGTACTAGAGAAAAAATTGATGTTCAGCGGCATGACTTGGAAGCCCTGAAGAAGATAGCGAGTTCTAGGACAAGGATCTATATGAGAAGGCCTTCGGTGCTAAGAATCAAGAGCTCCTCTCAGAGTGGCGCATCCAGCTGCTGGAGCATGCCACCCTGTCAAAGCTGGATTTCTTGCCCAGCGGCAAGGCATCTGGTTCATGGTCCAGGTTACTGACCTCACAAACTCACCCGCCCATGCTTGACAAGCATTGCACTGTCATCCTCTAGGCAGTCAGGCTGCTCCAGGACAACTACCTCAAGTTCATTTCCAAGAAGGTAACAGCTTTGCCCGTGTCAATTGAATTTATAATTTTATAGCTGCATAATTAGGATTCAACATTGCCACAGTGATCTGAAAGTTTTGTTTGGTAGTATGAAAGTTAACAATTTTATGTGATTGTAATTTAATATTGGGAGTGCATGATTGGGCCAAAGCTTATTCCTTAGGTGCATTGATAAAGGTTCAACCTCCCTCTGTGCCTGCCTGATAGGTACTAGCCCTGCTTCTAATTTGGGCTCCACTGGTTTGCCATCATGCATGCTTGTGAATTTGTGATTTGTAAATGTGTGCCTCTGTTAATGGTTGTTTAAGGTGAGTATGGGTACGATGGCTATAATGGGTTCATGTGACACAGATAGTCGCACATAAACCACTTGGCTTTGCATTTACTGATTGTGACGACAGGAGGGATGTTGAGGATGCTATTCATGATCTAGATGGTATGCTGGCAGTGTCTTTCGGTTGAACTTGTTTGAAGCCCTGCCCAACCTGGACATTTTTTAGTTTAGGTCTAAAAAGAGAAACCCTAGGGTTGTTTGAAAGGGCTTGTTTCTAGGCTTGGCATTTTTGGGTCAGTGAAGCAATTAGTATGGTTGTGGATTTGCATTTGGTACTCGGCATTAGGTCTTATTTTTCGCCAGCGCTAACTCAAATTGTATTGCTGAAACTTAAGTGTTGCTTATATATTCCGTTGGTAACGGATACTATTCTGCTTCAATTCCCTTCTACATTGTAGATTCGCTACAGGCTTGGCTCTTGGCTAGCCAAGCCTGCAGTTTAGGACTTTGCCAAAACTGCATTTGCCATTTAACAGGCTTCTCTAATTCCTTTTTTCTAATTACTTGGTACAAAGCAGTTTTAAATTAACTAATCTGCCTGAAGGAGCTGTAAGCCTCGTCACCTCTCCAAGACGCAGTAGTCCTTCACCAGCTCATGGGGGCAGTAATAGCAGGTCACTGTAGTACAACTAGGACAGATATGAATCTTCCTTGCTAATGCCATGTAAATCAGTGAAAACAATTCGGAATTGTCATCAACTGCATAACTTTAGCTCACGTTTGAGACTTTATCTAGCTTATTGTGATTGTCTTGATTATCTTGTCAAAGAACTATTAAGATTTGGATGCATTACTGGATGATCATGTAGTTTCAGAGAATGCTGCACGTGTGATAATGACAAAGTCAAGCAACAGCCACCCTTGCAAGAGGAGCAGTCTAGAGCAACTCTGGGAGATATGGTAGTTGGGTCGGGTTTTCTAGTAGCAGCAGGGGAGGTGACACCGTGACAACAATAGCTGCTGCAGTCTGAATGGGCATTAAAGGGGATTGTTTTTTAAATATGTTCTGAAGTGAGGAATAGTAACAGTTTTGGATGTGATTGTATCAACGTCTAAAAGTATGTGTGCAGAGTCATCCTGTTTCGATCTAAAAGTAGTTGCACAATATTTTGTTATCAATTTAAAAGTTCCTACTCAATTTGAAATTTCATACAATGCAAAAGAACTTGTGGGTTTATTTATGTTTTTGTAATATGTTGGTGTAATATGATTGGGCTGATTATAAAACAGCATCATAAACCAAATATGTTCATGGGCATACGCCTAGTTGTAATAAGAAATTAGACATACCATAGCATTGCAGGCTGCTGGGTAATCAGTTTTGGCATCCATCACTATTCGTTTTGCCATATTCATGTCAGCTGATTTGTCAATGTATACATGACAAATACCATCTATAAAGAAAAAATTCAGAAATCAAACCAGTCCGTATATTTTAATATTGTAGTGGACTGTTTGTACCAAAAACAAACTATTGGAAGATAAATTTACCCGCATGACCGAGGACAGGTATCTTAGTTGATGCCTTGATTTGCGAAACCAGCTTATTGCTGCCTCTTGGAATGACAAGATCAATGACATCATCAAGCTGTAGAACATATTATGAGTTTAGGCTTAACATGCATATTGGTAGAATCATTATTTTCATGATATATTACACTTACCTTTAGTAAATCAGCGATTTCATCTCTACTTGTAACAAGACCAATAAGTTTTTGACCCACGTTGTCAGGAATTGCGCCAGTTATAACCTATAAAAAAAATTTCAGACACCAATCTAAAAACATGTAATGTCAGCATGAGAAAATACCTTATGTAATACTGTGTTTGATCTCATGGCTTCTTTTCCACCTTTCAGGAGAAGACCATTGCCACTTCGAACTGCTAAAGACGCAATCTACACAATGATATCAAAGGATCAAAGCTACCTTATAAATATGCCTAAGTATTAAGCATGAACATTTCACATGGTGAAAAGTAACTGAAAATTTTATGATAAAAAACTACCTGGACTAAGGCATCAGGCCTGGACTCAAAAACAATCAACAGCACACCCAGAGGGCAAGATGTTTTTTCGAGCACTAAGTCTTCAGCAACCTGAAACAGTACTCTTGCAGATGTAACATTTGTCTTCGGTATAAAATATGTCAGCTTTTCCTTTGTTAAGAGTTTATAAGCAGTCACCTCTGTTCTTTTGAGTATCTGGTTGATTGGGTCTTCCATATTTGCAAGAGTGCGTATGGATTTCGCAAGGCTTGCTATCTGTAACATGATGAAACATTACCTTAATCGGATGAAAGAAAAACCCAAAGAAGAAAAAATGCACAATAATCCAACAAATAAAAATACAAGGAACAGGAACTAATATAGAATCGTCATTATAATGTAAATCTATCAACCAAAGATATGCTGAAATATATACTAGAGCTACCTTTTCTGGCTTCAATGTCAATCTATCAACCAAAGATTTCTGATATCCAGCATCTTGTGCTGCAGATACATCAGCTTCATTTTCAGTTCTAATTAGATCCTCATTTTGTTCCAAAGCATCTGCAATGTCTAACAATATTTTCTTGCGTTCATCCGATGATAAATTCTGTTCCATATGTCCCAAATTAGTATAAAATAATCAGCAAAAAAGTAATGGGTTGGTGTCTTCCAACATGCATTGTGTTAATAACATACCTGCAGACGCCTTGAACATTCTCTTGCAGCAACAGCCATCTCACGAGCACTAACATCCTTGGATGGCTCCCACAGACTTGCATCCTTATGGAAGAGAGTACCAATCTTCTCCCCTTGGAGAACTCTAACAATGCTCTGAGATGCAAATCCACTTCAAGAATAAAAAGAAAGTTAAGCCAATTCTCTATCCATCATACAGAGACAAACATAGATTACAGCATATGAAGTTTACTTGGTTCTGTCAAGGTGACAACTGATGAAATGAACACTGTTAGACAAGCATTACTCCATCCATTTTGCAATGTTTGTCCATAGCATACCAAGCGCAGAGACTACTGAAGTATTGTTCCAAGAAAAATTCAAATTAACATGATACAACTACTCTTCTTTCAACACATCTAATTAGGGGAGAGTGGAAACATAGCAATAACTACACTCCTGATATCCTCAATAGACAAACAATGTGCAACACATTTTCCTAAGGCCGTGAACAAACATTGAAAACAGATGGCGTATTTGGATTTGAACAACAGACCTTATTATATGTAAATAAAATCCATCATAGAAAAATAAGTGAACATCACAAGCGAGGATTCAGCATAACAGTCTAAGGAAATATAATGATGTGCAGCTCTCCTGCGCGTTCGAGAGAGAAAAAAGTCTAAGGAAATATTTCACTTCTGAAAACCAATTCTTCACATCATTAAAGATGTAAGAAACACTCGAGTCAAATGTAGTCTACACCCAAAAATAAAAGACTTGAGTCAAATGTAGTATACACCAAATATGTAGTTAATCACACCACCTATCAACTGTTTTGTCTAAATTCCTTATTATTGGTTGCATGTCACAGGGAAAGTTTGATAGATCACAATCACATGGGAACATATAAATGAGCAACGAAGGGCAGTTTTAATTCTCGATAAAGAATGAAAAATGCAATACATACCTTGTAATAACAACAGGTGTGCCACTGTTCGAAGCCACAAAAGCAGCCTTCACTTTAGCTGTCATTCCTCCTCTACCTACACGTGACTTATCCCCAAAAGTTATTCCACTGTAATGTTTATCTTTGATGTAGGTATGAATGATCTTTGATCCCGGTTCGCTTGGTGGACCGCTGTATAGACCATCTACATCACTTAGTAGAACAAGGAGATCTGCTTTAAGTTCAATAGCCAAAAGACCAGCTAAACTGTCATTATCCCAGAATATACCAGATGAATCCTGTAAAAAGGAACTGTTGGTGAGCATCACAAAATGCTATTGAGACTTTAACAGACTCCTGCATTGGCTAAGGTACAGGTGCATGAGTATCATGATATCACATTTATCAAGAAGGCATGCATGGTACAACACAAACCTCATATGGAGCCTTTCTAGTGCTGATGGCATCATTTTCATTAAATATCGGTACAACTTTAAGGTCTAATAGTGACTCAACAGTTTCACAGAGCCTCTCCCGAAAGTTTGGATTCTCAAAATCACTATCTGTCACAAGAAGTTGCGAGGAGGACACATCAAGCTGCATCACGGGAAGGTCGACATTAGAAACATATGGACAAGGCACCGAACTAATGACAAATTTCGATATCAAGTTCACAAACACACTTGGGTAAATAGCATATCATAAAGAGCCATGAGGCCACTCTGACCAACAGCAGCGCAAGCCTTTCCATCCAGCTCCATCTGTGGCTTTTGCAGATCAGCAAAGCTGCTATTGACAAGCTTCCTGTACTTGAGCCTCTGCTTCCCCACACCAACAGCACCTGAGGTCACAAGGATCACCTCGTATCCTAAGACATTCAGCTCTTTTACCTGCATTGCCAAGAATATTTGGCTAAGAATCTTCCCAGACTTACACTAGTTGATACAACATTATGAAACTTTTAATTAGGATTGATACCTGCTCACAAAGACACCCCAACCGGCCCACAGCCAGTCGCCCATCATCACCCCTCGTGACGACTGCAGTGCCCACCTGTCACGAAAAAGGTAAGAATCAGCTGTAATCAAAATCAAAAGGAGATCCAAATTAATTCCTGAGTCCTGACAGATGTGTAACTCTCAGAACTTGCCAAACGTATGGTGGTGGGGTGGGATAGCACACTGGTGTTGTCAAGCTCAGCACAAGTTTCCCCTCCCACCCCGCATAACTACCCCCCCCCCCCCCCCCCCGTCCCGGGGAGCATCACTTCTCTTTCCCTTTGCCCGTACAAATTCATAGATAAACTAACCCAGGTAAAAAGAACAAAGAACAAACAATGAGGGAATTCGAACGAGTTGATTCGCATGCGAAAGAAGAGCACATCAGAATTCAGACAAGATGGCTTCTGCCTTCTATGCGCATTTCCCATCTGATAGAAATCATATAGCAAACTAAGATTAGGACATCCGAATTTCAACGTATGAACTTACACCACCAACCCGTCAACTCGACTATAAGGGTAGAAGCAAAATATAAAACCCAAACAAAACCCTGCTACCTCACAACTTACTCAGACGAAGAGGCTCGACGAAGAGAACCCAAAATCGAACAAGGTTATTCAAGAATTATTCACGCCATACAAAAACACGATTAGAAAACACAGCATAATATGAACAACACAATGCAAATAGCACCAAACAAATCGCGGTTTGGATCTAAAACAACACGCCAATCGTACGATTCAATCACCTTGATGATGACGCGTTTGACGTCCTTCATGAAAGTCCGGGTCCGGTCCGCGGTGGCCATGGCCGCCGCCAACGCTTTTAGATCGACGCCGCTCTTGGTCCTCCGTCTCCTCTCCCTATCAGCCTCAGCCTCCGCCTCTCTTGTCCGTTTTCCTTGCGGGGGCAGCTCTATCGTCACCTCGTCGCCGCAATCGCCAGGAAGGCGGATGAGAGAGGAGAGGGTTTTTGAAGTGGTGAGACGGACTGGGTGAGGGAACAAAAATGGCAACAACCTACCTCAGTCAGGATCCCGTGTGCCTGCGGCGGCGGCAGTCGAGTTGAGTTTATCTGTTCGGGACCTCGGGTGAGAAATCAACGGATGACGATAATCGGGGCCTCGGGGGAGCAACCGGATCCATCGGATCTGCGATGAATCTTGGGCGCGCGTATTAGGTGTACGAGGAGGCAAACTATTTTAGGGGTGAATACGCTAGAGGGTAAAATTAGCTAAATATATTCAAACATCGTATCTAATTCAGCTATTAATTATTTTTAGTAATTAGCTACTAGTTAGCTACTTAGCTAGCTATTTATTATCTAGCTAATTTCACTATTGAAAGGTATTTGAATGCACTAGAGATAATAATTAGTGTCTAAAATTAGTTGGAGACATCTAAACACCCTAACTAATAGTTCAACTATTAGTTATTTTTAGTAAAATAGTTAATAGTTAGCTATCAATTTATTATCTAGTTAATTATACTAATAATTTTTAGCCAACTAACTATTAGTTCTATTGCATTCAAATATCCTCTTAATTTTTTAGCAACTAATTATTAGCTCTATTTCTTTCAAACACTCTTTGGTAAAAACTTAAAACAAAATGTTGGAGATAAAAGTATCGGTAAATTTAGTCTGTTTTGAATAATTTTTACGCTTTTAATTTAAAAGCTGAATTTTTATAGGACTTGGTTTGTGGTTATTGCTTTTTTGTTATTGTTTTATATAATACGGACTTTTAGTTTGCTAGCATACCAAAGGCCACAAAAACTTCTCGAATCCTGATTTTATAATGTCAGTGCATTGCGATGACACACATTCTTGTTGCTATCGGATTGTCGAACGTAAATGGAAGAGATCTCATCTGTAACGATCCTTCTAGTCGTCGATCAGGACGAACAAACGAGATTAGAGGATGATTAGTTAAATTAAGCGAGGTGGATTGATTACAAAGAAATATAAAGCTTTTTAAAAGTGTTGACGCTCGACGAAAATTGATGCTTTATATAGTAAATATTAGTTTCTTAAGCGAGCTTGACTACTAGATTGTTTGTTTAGATTGTTTGTTTCGGCTTTACCTTAATAAAAACTAGCAACAAATAGAAACAAACAAATCATTCACTAAAAAATATAGGGACTTTTAACACCTTCTCTCCTCTTCTCCATCTACTATATAAAAGCACTGGTTCACGCATTCACACCTAACTAACAAACATAAACACACATTTTGTGTTTTATTAAAAGAAAGTCTATCCATGTGATATATAGAAACAGTAGTAATGCACCGGCATATGACTGTAGTCGTGCACATGCATATGATTAGTCTCTTCTATATAAAAGCACTAGTTTCTAGTGTTCCCACAGGTGTCACCCCCTTCCCTACCGTTTAATGGTAAAAAACTAAAAATTATACACAAATGAGGATTTTAAACCATGGTTGTTGACTCCAAACCCACATTCACACCCACATAGCTAAAATAACACGTATGTCTTTGTATTTTATACTCTATACTAGGTATATCGTGCATTGCCACGGGGCGGGGGAGGGGTGGAGCGGCGCCTAGACTGCAAATATAATTATTGTTTATTTCTAAACACTAAAGTACATGTGGTCTGGTGGTTAGTCCCAAATTTCTAGAGCAGAAGAGGGGTATGGGTTCGAGTGTTCGCTTTGCACTTTTTTTACGTGTGTTGGGCGTGAGGAGGGTGAAGCCATGGTAGCACAGATGCCCACTATAGGTTCTTAATATCTCTACTACTCTATACGATCGCATTATGGGCGTTCACAGCGGCATCACCGTGCCCCCGCCACACTCCCCACGCGCGGTGTCTCCATCACGCCATCACCGCCCTTCCACACGCGATCCCCTTCCCCACGCCCTGCGCCACCATCCCGCTATCACCGCTCACCCGAGCCATCACCGCCCTTCCCCACGCGATCCCCTTCCCACGCACTGCGCCACCATCCTGCCATCAATGCCGCAATCCCCACCTCTCCCAGCCTCGGCGACCCGCCCCCCGGCGCTCCATGGAAGGCCATGGAAGGCACGATCCAATCTCCACGAGGGCGACTGAAAGTCGTCTAGAGGGGGTGAATAGGCAAATCTGAAATTTATAAACTTTAAGCACAATCTACAAGCCGGGTTAGCGTTAGAAATAAAAGCGAGTCCGAAAGAGAGGGCGAAAACAAATCACAAGCAAATGAAGAGTGTGACACGGTGATTTGTTTTACCGAGGTTCGGTTCTTGCAAACCTACTCCCCGTTGAGGTGGTCACAAAGACCGGGTCTCTTTCAACCCTTTCCCTCTCTCAAACGGTCACCTAGACCGAGTGAGCTTTTTTCCTTAATCAACGGGTCACTTAGACCCCTCACAAGGACCACCACAACTTGGTGTCCCTTGCGTTGATTACAAGTTGCTTGAGAACAAGAAAGAGGAAGAAGAAAAGCGATCCAAGAACAAGAGCTCAAAGATCACGAGCAAAAACTCTCTCTCTAGTCACTATTTGCTTGGAGTGGAAATGGGACTTGGAGAGGCTTTGATTCTATGTGATTTGTGTCTTGTATTGATTGCACTAGCTCTTGTATTGAATGTGAAGTCTGAAAACTTGGATGCCTTGAAGTGTGGTGGTTGGGGGGTATTTATAGCCCCAACCACCAAAGTGGCCGATGGGGAGGTTGTCTGTCGTTGGGTCCGGTGCGCTAGCCATGTCACCCAACCGTTAGGGTTCGACCGTTGGAGCTCTGATAGGTGGGGCCACCAGACAGTCTGGTGGTGCACCGAACAGGTACTGTTCACTGTCCGGTGCGCCTTCTGGCGCCTGCTCTGACTCTACGCGCACTGTCCGCGCACTGTAGCGCTTTTACAGGTTTCCGTTGGAGTCGATCGTTGCGCTGTAGTCGTTGCTCCGCTGGCACACCGGACAGTCCGGTGAATTATAGCGGAGTGGCATTTCCAGAAACCCGAAGGTGGCGAGTTCAAGTTGATCCACCCTGGTGCACCGGACACTGTCCGGTGGCACACCGGACAGTCCGGTTCCCCAGACCAGGGCAACCTTTGGTTTTCTTTTGCTCCTTTCTTTTGAACCCAATCTTGGACTTTTTATTGGTTTGTGTTGAACCTTTGGCACCTGTAGAACTTATAATCTAGAGCAAACTAGTTAGTCCAATTATTTGTGTTGGGCAATTCAACCACCAAAATCATTTAGGAAAAGGTTTGACCCTATTTCCCTTTCAATATCCCCCTTTTTGGTGATTGATGCCAACACAAACCAAAGCAAATATATAAGTGCAGAATTGAACTAGTTTGCATAAGGTAAGTGCAAAGGTTACTTGGAATTAAACCAATTTATATTTTCATATGCATGGATTGCTTTCTTCCTTTTAACATTTTGGACCACGCTTGCACCACTTGTTTTGTTTTTGCAAATGTTTTGGAAATTCTTTTTCAAAGTCTTTTTGCAAATAGTCAAAGGTATATAAAATAAGATTTCAAGAAGCATTTTCAAGATTTGAAATTTTCTTCCCATGTTTCAAATACTTTTCCTTTGACTAAATAAAACTCTCCCTTAATGAAATTCTCCTCTTAGTGTTCGAGATGGTTTTTTCAAATTGAAAGAATGTCAAATATTTTAGATACCACTTTTGAAAAACTCCTCCTTAAAATATAGATATCAAATGAGATAGAATTTCTTAGAGGACTACACATTTGAAGAATACCAATTGAAAACAACATTTAAAAGTTGAAATTGGTGTGGTGGTGCGGTCCTTTTGCTTTGGGCTAATACTCTCTCCACCTTTGGCATTAATCGCCAAAAACGGAGGCTTTAGAGCCCTTATTAAATTCTCTCCCCCTTGGGCAAACAATATATGAGTGAAGGATTATACCAAAGTGGAGAGCGATGTGGAGTGATGGCGAAGGGTAAATAATACGATGGAGTGGAGTGGAAGCCTTGTCTTCGCCGAGGACCCCATTTTCCTTTCAATCTTATGACTTAGCAAGAAATATGCTTGAAAACACATTAGTCATAGCACATGAAAGAGATATGATCAAAGGTATATAAATGAGCTATGTATGCAAAGTATCAATCAAAATTCCGAGAATCAAGAATGTTTAGCTCATGCCTAAGTTTGGTAAAGGTTTTCTCATCTAATGGTTTGGTAAAGATATCAGCTAATTGTTCTTTGGTGCTAACATAAGCAATCTCGATATCCCCCCTTTATTGGTGATCCCTCAAAAAGTGATACCGGATGGCTATGTGCTTAGTGTGGCTGTGCTCAACGGGATTATCCGCCATGCGGATTGCACTCTCATTATCACATAGGAGAGGGACTTTGGTTAATTTGTAACCATAGTCCCTAAGGGTTTGCCTCATCCAAAGCAATTGTGCGCAACAATGGCCTGCGGTAATGTACTCGGCTTCGGCGGTGGAAAGAGCCACTGAATTTTGCTTCTTTGAAGCCCAAGACACCAGGGATCTTCCCAAGAACTGACAAGTCCCTGATGTGCTCGTTCTATCAATTTTACACCCTGCCCAATCAGCATCTGAATATCTTATTAAATCAAAAGTGGATCCCTTGGAGTACCAAAGACCAAACTTAGGTGTATAAACTAAATATCTCAAGATTCTTTTCACGGCCCTAAGGTGAACTTCCTTAGGATCGGCTTGGAATCTTGCACACATGCATACGGAAAGCATAATATCCAGTCAAGATGCACATAAATAGAGTAAAGATCCTATCATCGACCGGTATACCTTTTGATCTACGGATTTACCTCCCGTGTCGAGGTCGAGATGCCCATTGGTTCCCATGGGTGTCTTGATGGGCTTGGCATCCTTCATTCCAAACTTGGTGAGTATCACTACAGGAAAACAGTTAATTCCCGTCGGCCAGGAACCGACGGGAATAAGCAATAAACCGACGGGAATAAGTAATTCCCGTCGGTTTAGGTCTTATTCCCGTCGGTTGTCAGCCGCCAGGCGTCCCTTGTCGGGGATACGGTTATTCCCGTCGGTCGCCGACGGGAATAATTAATCCCCGTCGGCCAGTTGCGAGCCGACGGGAATTACGGCTAATTCTCTATGGTTGACATGGCCGACGGGCGCTATTAATTAATCCCCGTCGGCCAGTTGCGAGCCAACGGGAATTACGGCTAATTCTCGTCGGCTGACATGGCCGACGGGCGTTATTAATTAACTCCCGTCGGCCAAGTCAAACCGACGGGAGTTAACTGGGCCGACGGGAGTTAATAGTTAATTCCCGTCGGCTATGGTCAAACCGACGGGAATTAACTGGGCCGACGGGAGTTAACCTATAATTCTGCAACAGCAAAACCAAATTAGATATTTCTCCACAATTGCACACATAACATACACAAAACATATATATCACAAACATATGACAAAACATATCACATGAACATATAAATCACAAACGCATTGATATAATTCACACATCACAAACATTTGAGATACGAGAGTGTTTACACAAACATAACATCCACGAGTTAAAATACATAACGAGCACGAGTTCAAGTGTTTAGAGATAACCACCACTTGGGTGGTTAGAGCTTTGACCGCTGCCGCCACCACCACTAGGAGGAGGGAACGCGAAGAGCGAGTCAACAAATCTAGTCCCTGCTACGGGATCAGAACCACTACCACCCGCTTCGGGCGTAACCTATGCAAGTTAGCAAATATCAACACGTTAAATGCAAATATCAAAAAGTATACAAGTGTATAAATTAATCGAGAGTTATCAAACGTACCCTATCTCCAGGTGCAGGTATATGTGTCGGAGGAGTGGTGAACTGTGGTGGTGAAACTGGTGTGTTTGCAAATTGGCTCCATTGTGGTGGCGGTGGAAAATTTGTTGCCATGCCCTGTTGCTGCATTAACTGTTAAACACATATGTGTTACTACTGAAGATGTTGTATTGAAATATAATAATTTAGAGTTCGGATTATGTGTACTCACTTGATACATCGCTTGATTATGTGCATTGCAAGCCTCCATAAATTCGCGTTGTTGTCTCATCTCTTCACGCATCCTCATAATCTCCAACTCCTGCTCGTTCGGTCGACGAGAGCATGAGCTATGGGAAGATGAACCCGTCCTCTGAGATCTCACCGACGACGAGTCAATGAATCTGTCGAAGAGTGTGTATCTATAAGTGATTCAAAAAATGTGATTACTGCATAATCAATTTAGTGTCAACCATATAATTTCATAAGTTAGAGCTTACCGTCCATGCGCTTTGCCACCACCACTTGCGTACACCACCGAGGGATCCACCGGTTCATGGCGCCAGTCGAAGTCAGGGCCATGGCGACGAACCATCTCCTCCCCATATGCCGCCTATACATCATTCACAATCTTACAAATGCAGGAATTTATATACTTTGAACGTTTCAACTTTTGAGCCAAAACTCACCAAGCGATCCGTGGCTGTCTGGCTGCAGAGCTGGTCAGGGTTGTTCGGGTCTGGTCCTTTGTGGCCCTCCTGGTAGACCTCAATGTCACTAGTCTTTTGGCCACTCGTAGCTTTCTGTATAAACAAAAAACATTCATAAGAAATCGTACTATTTGCTGATCGACATAGCTAGATCAAACTTACCATTCTTTTAGCTTTTCGTATCATGTCGTCACCGCCAAACTTGTGGTTAGGATTGGTTCCTCGACATTGTCTATGATGCGCTGACGCTTTCTGGAAGCCTTCGGAAGCCCAATATCGACACCAAGCATAGTACGCATCAGGCACGGGCGCCATCCATGGAACCATCACCTGCACACACAATGTTACATATTATATCAATCACAACAATCAATATAAAGGGTAAAAAAAATTGAATACTAACCTCACGATATTGATCCTCAGTCAAATATATCTTTGAGGACCCTTCCTTTTTATTCAAGGGGCCTGCTTCTTCCGGATGCTTTTGAAAATACAGGTTTGTAGCCTGAATTCTCGCATAGTATATGGCATCCTTCACCAGCTTCTTTGCATTGTTTTAGAAGACACGTTCAGCGTGCCCCATGTATTCCTCTCCGTCAGGCAACCGATATCGAAGCTACAACATAAAGAATACAAATACAATGGTATAAGTCATAGATTTACAATATTAAGAAACATAACAAAAATAATAAAGAATTCATACCCAAAAGTCATTACGCACAAGTCCCTTTCTGTCGGTGTGGTTTCGTTCATTTTTAAACTTGTACTCGTCCTAGGTACTGACGAGCACATTATCCTCGGTATCACCGTTTGACACCTTCACTATACCAGGGTAGTGAAGGCGGCAAAGAGAACCCAACGTAAGGCTTCGTGTCCTTCCATGTCGGTTGCCCTAGTAACGACTCCACTATTTTGAGTGGCGGCCATAGGATGACTTGATTCGAAAATGCTTGAACGAAAGCGATATCCATTGACGTCGTAACGTCCATAGCTTTTGGCAGTTACGCTTCCAATAGATAACTGACGTAAGTCATCATTCAAATTCATTTCCTCCCCAAACTGTCAATTATGCCACAAAGCATTAGCAAATTCTGTAATATTAGTTAACTGAAATTAGCTCTTGGAGCCACATAATTAAGACTTACACGGTCCCGAAGCCACATAATGAAATTAGATCGCCCATGCATACCATCGCGTCGCAATTTGTCTATGTCTCTCGCTGTTGGCCTACCGAGACACCTCATGTTTTGTTCATCAAACTCGCTGTCAAATATTATTGTATGACATGAGATATTTGATAACATAAACTAATTCACATATGAACAGTTTAAGAAAATAAGTCTTACACAAAGTATTTCTCCACCTCAGGCATATTCGTGAACATGTACAGTAAAGCAGACTTCCGTTCTTCCATACTGAGGTGATATGCCTTGGGTGGACCAATGGCTTTGCCGTTTGTCTGAAAAATTGAAAGATCACTACACGGAGGCATCTCTCGTTCATCATCATGGTACCTTTTCTTTCAAGCAAATACATTATGTTCTTCTGCAAAGTAACAACTTGTGAAGTGTGCTACCTCCTTTAGTTTAAATTGTTCCGCAATACTGATAGTCGCCTAGAGGGGGGTGAATAGGGCGAAACTGAAATTTACAAATATAAACATAACTACAAGCCGGGTTAGCGTTAGTAATATAATCGAGTCCGCAAGAGAGGGTGAAAACAAATCGCAAGCAAATGAGAAGTGTGACACGCGGATTTGTTTTACCGAGGTTCGGTTCTTGCAAACCTACTCCCCGTTGAGGTGGTCACAAAGACCGGGTCTCTTTCAACCCTTTCCCTCTCTCAAACGATCCCTCGGACCGAGTGAGCTTCTCTTCTCAAATCAAAACCGAGAACAAAACTTCCCCGCAAGGGCCACCACACAATTGGTGCCTCTTGCCTTGATTACAATGGAGTTTTGATCACAAGAACAAGTGAGAAAGAAAAGAAGCAATCCAAGCGCAAGAGCTCAAAAGAACACGACAAATCTCTCTCGCTAGTCACTAAAGCCTTGTGTGGAATTGGAGAGGATTTGATCTCTTTGGTGTGTCTAGAATTGAATGCCTAGCTCTTGTAAGTGGTTAAGAAGTGGAAAACTTGGATGCAATGAATGGTGGGTGGTTGAGGGTATTTATAGCCCCAACCACCAAACTAGCCGTTTGGTGGGGCTGACTGTCGTATGGTGCACCAGACAGTCCGGTGTACACCGGACATGTCCGGTGCGCCAGCCACGTCACCAAAGTCGTTGGGTTCCGACCGTTGGAGCTCTGACTACTGGGCCCGCCTGGATGTCCGGTGACGCACCGGACATGTACTGTAGAGTGTCCGGTGCGCCACTACGCGTGTGCCTGACTTCTGCGCGCTCTGGCGCGCATTAATTGCTGTTGCAGGTGACCGTTGGCGCGAAGTAGTCGTTGCCCCGCAATTACACGGTGTACACCGGACATGTCCGGTGAATTATAGCGGAGCAGCCGTTGCGAATTCCCGAGGCTGCCAAGTTCTAGAGCCGCGTCTTCTTGGAGCACCGAACAGTCCGGTGAATTATAGCGCGCCAGCTCTGAAAATTCCCGAGGCTGAGGAGTTCAGCGCGAAGTCCCCTGGTGCACCGGACACTGTCCGGTGGCACACCGGACAGTCCGGTGCGTCAGACCAGGAAGCCTTTTGGGATGCCTTTAGCTCTCTATTTTGAACCCAACATTGGTCTTTTTAATTGGCTTGTTGTGAACCTTTGGCACCTGTATAACTTATACACTAAAGCAAACTAGTTAGTCCAATTATTTGTGTTGGGCAATTCAACCACCAAAATTATTTAGGAACTAGGTGTAAGCCTAATTCCCTTTCAATCTCCCCCTTTTTGGTGATTGATGCCAACACAAACCAAAGCAAGTATAGAAATGCATAATTGAACTAGTTTGCATAATGTAAGTGCAAAGGTTGCTTGGAATTGAGCCAATATAAATTCTTACAAGATATGCATGGATTGTTTCTTTGTTTTTAACATTTTGGACCACGCTTGCACCATAGATTTTGTTTTTGCAGATTCTTTTGTAAATCCTTTTCAAAGTTCTTTTGCAAATAGTCAAAGGTAAATGAATAAGATTTTACGAAGCATTTTCAAGATTTGAAATTTTCTCCCCCTGTCTCAAATGCTTTTCCTTTGACTAAACAAAACTCCCCCTAAATGAGATCCTCCTCTTAGTGTTCAAGAGGGTTTTGATATATCATTTTTGAAATACTACTTTCTCCCCCTTTTGAACACAATAAGATACCAATTTGAAATTTACCAATTGAAAATCTCCAATTTTAAAATAGGTGGTGGTGCGGTCCTTTTGCTTTGGGCTCATACTCTCTCCCCCTTTGGCATGAATCGCCAAAAACGGAATCATTAGAGCCCTAGAAGTACTTTCTTCCTCTTTGGTCATAAATAAATGAGTGAAGATTGTACCAAAGACGAAGTCCTGTTGCTTTGAACTCTCCCCAAAAAGATGGAGAGATGCTTGGAGTGATGGCGAAAGTTGAGTGACGGAGTGGAAGCCTTTATCTTCGCCGAAGACTCCAATTCCCTTTCAATATACCTATGACTTGGTTTGAAATTGACTTGAAAACACATTAGTCATAGCATATGAAGGAGACATGATCAAAGGTATATAAAAGAGCTATGTGTGCAAATCAACAAAAGAAGTTGCGCGAATCAAGAATATTGAGCTCATGCCTAAGTTTGTTAAAAGTTTGTTCATCAAGAGGCTTGGTAAAGATATCGGCTAATTGATCTTTAGTGTTAATGTAAGAAATCTCGATATCTCCCTTTTGTTGGTGATCTCTAAGAAAATGATATCGAATGGCTATGTGTTTAGTGCGGCTATGCTCGACGGGATTATCCGCCATCTTGATTGCACTTTCATTATCACATAGCAAAGGGACTTTGGTTAATTTGTAACCATAGTCCCGCAGGGTTTGCCTCATCCAAAGCAATTGCGCGCAACAATGGCCTGCGACAATGTACTCGGCTTCGGTGGTGGAAAGAGCGACCGAATTTTGCTTCTTTGAAGCCCAAGACACCAAGGATCTTCCCAAGAACTGGCAAGTCCCCGATGTGCTCTTCCTATTGATTTTACACCCCGCCCAATCGGCATCCGAATAACCAATCAAATCAAATGTGGATCCCCTAGGATACCAAAGCCCAAACTTAGGAGTGTAAGCCAAATATCTCAAGATTTGTTTTACGGCCGTAAGGTGAGCTTCCTTAGGGTCGGCTTGGAATCTTGCACACATGCATACGGAAAGCATAATATCCGGTCGAGATGCACATAAATAGAGTAAAGAACCTATCATCGACCGGTATACCTTTTGATCCACGGACTTACCTCCCGTGTCGAGGTCAAGATGCCCATTAGTTCCCATGGGTGTCTTGATAGGCTTGGCATCCTTCATTCCAAACTTGTTTAGAATGTCTTGAGTATACTTCGTTTGGCTAATGAAGGTGCCCTCTTGGAGTTGTTTCACTTGAAATCCCAAGAAGTACTTCAACTCCCCCATCATAGACATCTCGAACTTTTGTGTCATGATCCTACTAAATTCTTCACATGTAGACTCGTTAGTAGACCCAAATATAATATCATCAACATAAATTTGGCATACAAACAGGTCATTTTCAAGAGTTTTAGTGAATAAAGTAGGATCGGCCTTTCCGACTTTGAAGCCATTAACGATAAGGAAATCTCTAAGGCATTCATACCATGCTCTTGGAGCTTGCTTGAGCCCATAAAGCGCCTTAGAGAGTTTATAGACATGGTTAGGGTACTCACTATCTTCAAAGCCGGGAGGTTGCTCAACATAGACCTCTTCCTTGATTGGTCCATTGAGGAAGGCACTTTTCACGTCCATTTGATAAAGCTTAAAGCCATGGTAAGTAGCATAGGGCAATAATATGTGAATTGACTCAAGCCTAGCTACGGGTGCATAGGTTTCACCGAAATCCAAACCTTCGACTTGGGAGTATCCCTTGGCCACAAGTCGAGCTTTGTTCCTTGTCACCACACCATGCTCATCTTGCTTGTTGCGGAAGACCCATTTGGTTCCTACAACATTTTGATTAGGACGTGGAACTAAATGCCATACCTCATTCCTAGTGAAGTTGTTGAGCTCCTCTTGCATCGCCACCACCCAATCCGAATCTTGGAGTGCTTCCTCTACCCTGTGTGGCTCAATAGAGGAAACAAAAGAGTAATGCTCACAAAAATGTGCAACACGAGATCTAGTAGTTACCCCCTTATGAATGTCGCCGAGGATGGTGTCGACGGGGTGATCTCGTTGGATTGCTTGGTGGACTCTTGGGTGTGGCGGTCTTTGCTCTTCATCCTCCTTGTCTTGATCATTTGTATCTCCCCCTTGATCATTGCCATCATCTTGAGGTGGCTCTTTTGCTTGATCTTCTACTTCATCATCATGAGCTTCATCCTCATTTTGAGTTGGTGGAGATGCTTGCGTGGAGGAGGATGGTTGATCTTGTCCATTTGGAGGCTCTTCGGATTCCTTAGGACATACATCCCCAATGGACATGTTCCTTAACGCGATGCATGGAGCCTTTTCATCACCCATCTCATCAAGATCAACTTGCTCTACTTGAGAGCCGTTAGTCTCATCAAACACAACGTCACAAGAAACTTCAACTTGTCCGGAGGACTTGTTAAAGACTCTATATGCCCTTGTGTTTGAATCATATCCTAGTAAAAAGCCTTCTACAGTCTTAGGAGCAAATTTAGATTTTCTACCTCTTTTAACAAGAATAAAGCATTTGCTACCAAAGACTCTAAAATATGAAATATTGGGCTTTTTACCGGTTAGGAGTTCATAAGATGCCTTCTTGAGGATTCAGTGTAGATATAACCGGTTGATGGCGTAGCAAGCGGCGTTGACCGCCTCGGCCCAAAACCGATCCGAAGTCTTGTACTCATCAAGCATGGTTCTTGCCATGTCCAATAGAGTTCTATTCTTCCTCTCTACTACACCATTTTGTTGTGGGGTGTAGGGAGAAGAGAACTCATGCTTGATGCCCTCCTCCTCAAGGAAGCCTTCAATTTGAGAGTTCTTGAACTCCGTCCCGTTGTCGCTTCTAATTTTCTTGATCCTTAAGCCGAACTCATTTTGAGCCCGTCTCAAGAATCCCTTTAATGTCTCTTGGGTTTGCGATTTTTCCTGCAAAAAGAATACCCAAGTGAAGCGAGAATAATCATCCACTATTACAAGACAATACTTACTCCCGCCGATGCTTATGTAAGCAATCGGGCCGAATAGATCCATATGGAGTAGCTCAAGCGGCCTGTCGGTCGTCATGATGTTCTTGTGTGGATGATGGGCTCCAACTTGCTTTCCTGCCTGGCATGCGCTACAAACCCTGTCTTTCTCAAAATGAACATTGGTTAATCCTAAAACATGTTCTCCCTTTAGAAGCTTATGAAGATTCTTCATTCCAACATGTGCTAGTCGGCGATGCCAGAGCCAGCCCATGTTAGTCTTAGCAATTAAGCATGTGTCGAGTTCAGCTCTAACAAAATCTACCAAGTATAGCTGACCCTCTAGCACACCCTTAAATGCTATTGAATCGTCACTTCTTCTAAAGACAGTGACACCTACATCAGTAAAGAGACAGTTGTAGCCCATTTTGCGTAATTGAGATACGGAAAGCAAATTGTAATCTAATGAATCAACAAGAAAAACATTGGAAATGGAATGGTCAGGGGATATAGCTATTTTACCCAAACCTTTGACCAAACCTTGATTTCCATCCCCGAATGTGATAGCTTGTTGGGGATCCTGGTTTTTCTCGTAGGAGGAGAACATCTTCTTCTCCCCTGTCATGTGGTTTGTGCACCCGCTGTCGATTATCCAACTTGAGCCCCCGGATGCATAAACCTACAAAACAATTTTAGTTCTTGACTTTAGGTACCCAAACGGTTTTGGGTCCTTTGGCATCAGAAACAAGAACTTTGGGTACCCAAACACAAGTCTTTGATCCCATGTGTTTGCCCCCAACAAACTTGGCAACTACTTTGCCGGATTTGTTAGTCAGAACATAAGATGCATCAAAAGTCTTAAATGAAATGCTATGTTCATTTGATGCACTAGGAGTTTTCTTCTTAGGCAACTTAGCATGGGTTAGTTGCCTAGAACTAGATGTCTCACCCTTATACATAAATGCATGGTTAGGGCCAGAGTGAGACTTCCTAGAGTGAATCCTCCTAATCTTGCTCTCAGGATAACCGGTAGGGTACAAAATGTAACCCTCGTTATCCTGAGGCATGGGAGCCTTGCCCTTAACAAAATTAGACAATCTTTTAGGAGGGGCATTAAGTTTGACATTGTCTCCCATTTGGAAGCCGATGCCATCCTTGATGCCAGGGCGTCTCCCATTATAAAGCATACTACGAGCAAATTTAAATTTTTCATTCTCTAAGTTATGCTCGGCAATTTTAGCATCTAATTTTGCTATATGATCATTTTGTTGTTTAATTAAAGCCATGTGATCATGAATAGCATTAACATCAACATCTCTACATCTAGTACAAATGGAAGTGTGCTCAACGGTAGATGTAGAGGTTTTGCAAGATTTTAATTCTATAACCTTAGCATGCAATATATCATTCTTAATTCCAAGGTCGGAAATAGTAGCATTGCAAACATCAAAATCTTTAGCCTTAACAAGCAATTTTTCATTCTCAATTCTAAGGCTAGTAAGAGAAACATTCAACTTATCAATCCTAGCAAGTAAATCAACATTATCATCTCTAGAATTGGAAGTTGAAACATTACAAATATGAGAATCAACCTTAGCAATTAATTTGGCATTTTCATTTCTAAGGTTGGTAATAGTGTCATGGCATGTGCTTAGCTCACTAGATAATTTCTCACATTTTTCTATTTCTAGAGCATAAGCATTTTTAACCTTAACATGTTTCTTATTTTCCTTAATTAGGAAGTCCTCTTGGGAATCCAAAAGGTCATCCTTTTCATGAATAGCACTAATTAATTCATTTAATTTTTCCTTTTGTTCCATGTTAAGGTTGGCAAAAAGGGTACGCAAGTTATCCTCCTCATCACTAGCATTATCATCACTAGAAGACTCATATTTAGTGGATGATTTGGATTTAACCTTCTTCCTCTTGCCGTCCTTTGCCATGAGGCACTTGTGGTCGACGTTGGGGAAGAGGAGTCCCTTGGTGACGGCGATGTTGGCGGCGTCCTCGTCGTCGGAGGAGTCGGTGGAGCTCTCGTCGGAGTCCCACTCGCGACACACGTGGGCATCGCCGCCCCTCTTCTTGTGGTACCTCTTCTTTTCTCTCCTCTTGCCCTTCTTGTCGTTATCCCTGTCACTGTCACTTGATAATAGACATTTAGCAATAAAGTGACCGGGCTTACCACACTTGTAGCAAACCTTCTTGGAACGGGATTTGTAATCCTTCCCTTTCCATTGCTTGAGGATTTGGCGAAAGCTTTTGATGATTAAAGCCATCTCCTCGTTGTCGAGCTTTGAAGCGTCGATTGGTTGTCTACTTGGTGTAGACTCCTCCTTCTTCTCCTCCGTTGCCTTGAAGGCCACCGGTTGTGCTTCGGATGTGGAGGGATCATCAAGCTCGTTGATCTTCTTTGAGCCCTTGATCATACATTCAAAGCTCACAAAATTCCCGATAACTTCCTCGGGAGTCATTAGAGTATATCTAGGATTACCACGAATTAATTGAACTTGAGTGGGGTTAAGGAAGATGAGTGATCTAAGAATAACCTTAACCACCTCGTGGTCATCCCATTTCTTGCTCCCGAGGTTGCGCACTTGGTTCACCAAGGTTTTGAGCCGGTTGTACATATCTTGTGGCTCCTCCCCTTGGTGAATACGGAAGCGACCGAGCTCCCCCTCGATCGTTTCCCGCTTGGTGATCTTGGTGAGTTCATCACCCTCGTGTGTGGTCTTGAGTAGATCCCAAATCTCCTTCGCATTCTTCAACCCTTGCACCTTGTTATATTCCTCTCTACTTAGAGAGGCGAGGAGTATGGTTGTGGCTTGGGAGTTGAAGTGCTCGATTTGGGCTACTTCATCCTCATCATAGTTTTCATCCCCTACGGATGGTACATGTGCACCAAACTCAACAACATCCCATATACTTTTATGGAGCGAGGTTAGATGAAATCGCATTAAATCACTCCACCTAGCGTAATCTTCACCATCAAAAGTTGGTGGTTTGCCTAATGAGACGGAAAGTAAAGGTGTATGTTTAGAAATGCGAGGGTAGCGTAGGGGAATCTTACTATACTTCTTACGCTCTTGGTGCTTAGAAGTGACGGACGCCGCGTCGGAGCTGGAGATGGATGCCGATGAAGAATCGGTCTCGTAGTAGACCACCTTCCTCATCCTCTTTTTCTTGTCCCCACTCCGATGCGGCTTGTGGGAAGAGGATTTCTCCTTCTTCTCTTTGTGGTGTGAAGAAGATTTCTTCTCCTTCCCTTTGGAGGAGTCCTTCTTCTTCTCCTTCCTCTTGGTGCGGGACTCTTCCGATGAAGTGCTCCCGTGGCTTGTAGTGGGCTTTTCGCCGGTCTCCATCTCCTTCTTGGCGTGATCTCCCGACATCACTTCGAGCGGTTAGGCTCTAATGAAGCACCGGGCTTTGATACCAATTGATAGTCGCCTAGAGGGGGGGTGAATAGGGCGAAACTAAAATTTACAAATATAAACACAACTACAAGCCGGGTTAGCGTTAGTAATATAATCGAGTCCGCAAGAGAGGGTGAAAACAAATCGCAAGCAAATGAGAAGTGTGACACGCGGATTTGTTTTACCGAGGTTCGGTTCTTGCAAACCTACTCCCCGTTGAGGTGGTCACAAAGACCGGGTCTCTTTCAACCCTTTCCCTCTCTCAAACGATCCCTCGGACCGAGTGAGCTTCTCTTCTCAAATCAAAACCGGGAACAAAACTTCCCCGCAAGGGCCACCACACAATTGGTGCCTCTTGCCTTGATTACAATGGAGTTTTGATCACAAGAACAAGTGAGAAAGAAAAGAAGCAATCCAAGCGCAAGAGCTCAAAAGAACACGACAAATCTCTCTCGCTAGTCACTAAAGCCTTGTGTGGAATTGGAGAGGATTTGATCTCTTTGGTGTGTCTAGAATTGAATGCCTAGATCTTGTAAGTGGTTGAGAAGCGGAAAACTTGGATGCAATGAATGGTGGGTGGTTGGGGGTATTTATAGCCCCAACCACCAAACTAGCCGTTTGGTGGGGCTGACTGTCGTATGGTGCACCGGACAGTCTGGTGTATACCGGACATGTCCGGTGCGCCAGCCACGTCACCAAAGTCGTTGGGTTCCGACCGTTGGAGCTCTGACTGCTGGGCCCGCCTGGATGTCCGGTGACGCACCGGACATGTACTGTAGAGTGTCCGGTGCGCCACTACGCGCGTGCCTGACTTTTGCGCGCTCTAGCGCGCATTAATTGCTGTTGCAGGTGACCGTTGGCGCGAAGTAGCCGTTGCCCCGCAGTTACACCGGACAGTCCGGTATACACCGGACATGTCCGGTGAATTATAGCGGAGCAGCCGTTGCGAATTCCCGAGGCTGCCAAGTTCTAGAGCCGCGTCTTCTTGGAGCACCGGACACTGTCTGGTGTACACCGGACAGTCCGGTGAATTATAGCGCGCCGGCTTTGAAAATTCCCGAGGCTGAGGAGTTCAGCGCGAAGTCCCCTGGTGCACCAGACACTGTCCGGTGGCACACCGGACAGTCCGGTGCGCCAGACCAGGAAGCCTTTCGGGATGCCTTTAGCTCTCTATTTTGAACCCAACATTGGTCTTTTTAATTGGCTTGTTGTGAACCTTTGGCACCTGTATAACTTATACACTAAAGCAAACTAGTTAGTTCAATTATTTGTGTTGGGCAATTCAACCACCAAAATTATTTAGGAACTAGGTGTAAGCCTAATTCCCTTTCAAATACATCCTTCAACTCTTGCCTTATTGCCCACCATTGCTCTAAGCTTCTTTAATGCTCTTTCTATATGAAACATCCACCTATACTGAACAGGACCACCGACCTTAGCCTCATATGGAAGATGTATAAAGAGATGCTGCATAGGATTGAAGAAACCCGATGGAAATATTTTTTCCAATTTGCACAAAAGCACCGGTGCCTCTTTCTCCAGCTGTTCCATCACATCTCTTCTGATTTCTTTAGCACACAACTGTCTGTAGAAATAGCTAACTTCAGCTAACGTTTTCCACACAGGCTCGGAAATGTACCCACGAAACATTACAGGCATGAGCCTCTCCATAATTATGTGGAAGTCATGGCTCTTCAGTCCATTCATCTTCATTGTCTTCAAGTTCACAGATCTTCTAAAACCAGCGGCATAACCATCGGGGAATTTAATATCCTTCATCCACTTCATCACTTCTTTCCGTTGCTTAGATTTCAGACAATAGTCAGCTTTTGGTTTGCCTCCGTTTTCTCTAAGCACTTGGGTTGGACGATCACATATCACTGCTAAGTCCATGCGTGCCTTGTCATTGTCTTTCGTTTTATCAGGGAAATCCATGCATGTATTTATGAGGGCTTGGCAAAAGTTACTCTCTTGATGCATGACGTCGATGTTGTGCATCAAAATCAATGACTTAGCATAAGGAAGCTCCCACAAGCCACATCTGTGAGTCCAGTTATGCTCCTCACCAAAACCTTGATACATTTTCCCACTCTTGTCTAGGACAAGTTTCATATGCTCTTCTGTAATTTCTATCCCACTACGTCGCTTGGGCGGTCCCTTCGTGACAATGGTGCCCTTCCTAAACTCCTTTCTCTGCCTTCTGAAGGGGTGATTGAAGGGTAGAAAACATCTATGGCAATCAAAGTAACATATCTTGCCACCAGCACTAAGACGAAAACAATCTGTATCTTTAGCACAATAAGAACACGTCAATCTACCATGCACGCTCCATCCAGAGAAAATACCATACGCCATAAAATCATGAACCGAGAACAGATATGCAACACGAAGATTGAATTTCTGCTTCTTGAAGCAGTCATAGGCTTCCACACCTTGCCATAGCTTCTTTAACTCTTCAATCAGTGGTTGAAGCATCACATTGAGGCGTACGCCAGGATGCTCAGGCCCAGGTATAACAAGACATAGGAACATAAACTCATATTTCATGCAAAGAGCAGGTGGAAGGTTGTACGGTATGGCAATGACAGGCCAACATGAATACGACGCAGCGGTCATATTGAAAGGCGTGAAACCATCAGTTGCCAAGCCGATACGAACGTTTCTTGCATCGCTCGCAAAATCTGGATCAAATTTGTCAAGAGCCTTCCATGCATCACCATCTGACGGGTGCACCATTAAACCATCTTGTCTGTCTGTACAATCTTTATGCCACCTCATGTGCATAACGGTCTTCCTCGAGAGAAACAAACGTTTCACTCTAGGAGTGAGAGGCATGTACCGAAGCTGTTTATGTGCAACCTTTGTCACCACCTTCTCCCCATCTTCATTTACAAGCTCCACGTACCTCGACTTCCCACATTTTAAGCATTTCTGCTCTCTGCCATGTTCCTTCCAAAAAAGCATACAGTTGTCCTGGCAAACATCAATCTTCTCATACTCCATACTAAGACCTTCAAGCAATTTCTTGGACTGGTACATGTCTTTGGGCATCTTGTGACCCGTAGGAAGAACCTCGCTAATCAAATCCACAAGCTCCTTGTAACAATTAATTGAGAATGCAAACTTGGACTTGATTGACATCAGCCGGGTCACGAATTCGAGTACGGTCACGTCAGTGTGGCCGTGAAGAGGCTCTTCTGACGCTTTGAGGAGGTCGAAGAAATTCTGAACCTCCGGTGTAGGTGAATCATGATGATCTGGGGCCAATTCAGGCTGCAGATCCTCAAGCATCTGGTCCATCCTATCAACATCATCTTCACTGTCATCAACTTCTACTTCTATTGCTCGTTCAACATCTTCACCGTGGAGATACCAGACCTTATAGCCTGGCACGAAACCATGTGAGCACAGGTGTAGTGTGACCTGCCTCTTGGTGTGGCTCGTCATATTTCTACATTTATTGCATGGACACCTAATATTATCTATTTGTGATAAAGCAGCTGCATGGTCCAGAAACATCTGCGTCTTGGCAAACCATTCACTTGTGTGACATCCACCCTTCTTGAAACCTTTATACATCCAATCACGTCTATCACCCATTATTGCGGCTGTGTGTACGAGTAAAGAGTGCGTGTGAGACAATCATGTTTCTACACGTCACACATACATCTATAGGTAAGTAGTAAAACTATATATATATACATAAATAACTATATATACACATAAATAACATCAAATTAACATGATATTCATCAATTAACAATATTTGCAAACATCCAATCCATCAAATTAAATTATAATTGCAGAACATCAAATTCATTACCTATAACGTCAAATCTATCAAATTGATTAATGCTTGCATAACATCAATTTCATTAAATAATAACATCAAATACATCATATCATATTTACAAAATCAAGTTAAAAATAACAAATATCATACATCAAATAATATTAGGTCAAACCATACTAACAAATAACAATATTAAACAAATTATAATCGCATTACAGCTAACTCCCGTCGGCCATAAAAACTAACGAAAATTAAAACATAAATCATTTGTTAAATCAACTATAATAATAGAATTAATATTTACCTAACATCAAGCCACACATGATATTAAAACTAGAAAGTATAATGCATAAAGTCATATGAAAACTAAGAACACTATCAATTAACAATTTTAAACTACCTCTAATCATATGAAAGTTAACTCCCGTCGGCCACAAAAAACCGACGAAAATAATCACATATTAATTCACATTTAGAAATAACATTATACCTCGACGACTCAAACTCGAACGCGGACCGGATGGCGAGCCCTCGGTTGCGGTGGTTGACCGGTGCGTCGAGGCACTGGCGGACGGCGGACGACGGTGGGCTGGGGACGGCGGCGCTTGTGGACGGCGGCGACTTGTTGAGGGCGGACGGCGGACGATGGGGGCTAGGGGGCGGCGCTGCTCGGGCGGGCCGGGGGCGGGGCCGCGTGGGGCGCTCGGCGGGGGGCAGCGGCGGCGCGGCTAGGCGCGCGGGCGGGGGCTCGGGCGGGCGCGGCTACGGGCGGCGGTGCTCGGCGGGCGCGGATAGGGGCGGAGGCGGCGGCAAGGACAAGGCCGGCGGCGGTTTGAAGAAAGCAAGGTGAATGAGCCCGCGCGTGGTCTCGGCCGGTCTCATAACTGGTTAATCCCCGTTGGCCTGTGACGTGGTCGACGGGAGTTAACGTAATCCCCGTCGGCCTGGGACGTGGCCGACGGCGTTAAAGTAATTTCCGTCGGCCTGGGATTTGGCCGACGGGAGTTAACATAACTCCCATCGACTGCTAGTGGGCCGACGGGAATTACTCTATGCCCGTCGGCTTTTGCTCTGGCCGACGGGAGTTAGTTTGGCCGACGGGAATCTTTAGAATTCCTGTAGTGTATGTCTTGAATATACTTGGTTTGGTTGATGAAGGTGCCCTCTTGGAGTTGCTTGACTTGAAATCCTAGAAAATACTTCAACTCCCCCATCATAGACTTCTCGAATTTCTGAATCATAATCCTACTAAACTCTTCACAAGTAGATTTGTTAGTAGACCCAAATATGATATCATCAACATAAATTTGGCATACAAACAAATTATTTGCAATAGTTTTAGTAAAGAGAGTATGATCGGCTTTTGCCGACTTTGAATCCATTAGTGATAAGAAAAACTCTTAGGCATTCATACCATGCTCTTGGGGCTTGCTTGAGCCCATAAAGTGCCTTAGAGAGTTTATACACATGGTTAGGGTACTCACTATCTTCAAAGCCGGGAGGTTGCTCAACATAGACCTCTTCCTTGATTGGTCCATTGAGGAAGGCACTCTTCACGTCCATTTGATAAAGCTTGAAGCCATGGTAAGTAGCATAGGCAAGTAATATGCGAATTGACTCAAGCCTAGCTACGGGTGCATAGGTTTCACCGAAATCCAAACCTTCGACTTGTGAATATCCCTTGGCTATAAGTCGGGCTTTGTTCCTTGTCACCACACCATGCTAATCTTGCTTGTTGCGGAAGACCCACTTGGTTCTGAGAGCACCTAGAGGGGGGGGGGTGAATAGGTGATCCTGTAAAAACTTCAAACTTAAGCCACAAACTTGTTAAGTGTTAGCACGATTATTGCCAAGTGGCTAAGGTGAAGTCTCAACAAAACACAATACCACAAGAGATCAAGACAGAGGTGACACGGTGGTTTATCCCGTGGTTCGGCCAAGCCAATGCTTGCCTACTTCCACGTTGTGGTGTCCCAACGGACGAGGGTTGCAATCAACCCCTCTCAAGCGGTCCAAAGACCCACTTGAATACCACGTTGTTTTGTTGTTCCTTTCACTATCCCGTTTGCAAGGAATCTCCACAAATTGGAGTCTCTTGCCCTTACAAGTATATGATCACAAAGAAAGCACAGAGTAAGGGAGGGAAGCAACACACACAAATCCACAACAAAAGCGCACACACACAGCCAAGACTCGAGCTCGAATGACTATCTCAGAGTTCACACTAGAACAGAGCTCGAATCACTTAGAATCACAAACGAATGCGCAAAGAACTTGTGTGGATGATCAAGAATGCTCAAGAGTTGCTTGTGTGTCTCCTCCATGCACCTAGGGGCTCCTTTTATAGCCCCAAGGCAGCTAGGAGCCGTTGAGAGCAAATCCGGAAGGCCATCCTTGCCTTCTGTCGTCGGGGGCACCGGACAGTCCGGTGCACACCGGACATGTCCGGTGACCGATTTCTTTCCTTATCCAGCGCTTCCCGACCGTTGCAGACCGGCGGGGATCTGAGAGCCGTTGGCGCACCGGACAGTCCGGTGCACACCGGACAGTCCGGTGCCGTCTTCCGACCGTTGGCTCGGCCACGTGTCCTGCGCGGATTGCGCGGCCGACCGTTGGCCTGGCCGACCGTTGGCTCACCGGACAGTCCGGTGCACACCGGACAGTCCGGTGAATTTTAGCCGTACGCCGCCGGCCAAAATCCCGAGAGCGGCCAGTTCGACTCGAGTCAGTCTGGCGCACCGGACACTGTCCGGTGCACACCGGACAGTCCGGTGCTCCAGACCGAGCTGGGACTTGGCTGCACACAGCCAAGTCATTCTCTCCCCTTTTCTCTTTTTCTTCTTTCTGTTTCCAACACTTAGACAAATATGTTAGTCCACAAAACCAATGTACTAAGGCTTAGAAACATACCTTTACTTCATGATTTGCACCTTGTTCATCCATGTACACAAATTCACAATTAAACACATGTGTTGGCACTCAATCACCAAAATACTTAGAAATGGCCCAAGGGCACATTACCCTTTCAATCTCCCCCTTTTTGGTGATTTATGCCAACACTACATAAAGCCACTAGAACAAGTGCAAACTCAATTCAAATAACACTTAAATTTATTTTGAATCAATTTTGGCATATATGGATCATCCTTTGCCACCACTTGGTTTGTTTTTGCAAATCAAACACAAATCTCTATCTCTAAGTTAAACACACATGTTTAAGCATAAAGAGAGTCATTCAAAAAGAGATTGATCAAGGATTTCAAAAACTCCCCCTTTTTCCCATAATCAATACTTCTCCCCACAAGAAGCCAACTTTTGACAAGAGAGACAACTTAAGAATTTTGACAAATCAAAAACTCTATTCTACTATTTTCAAAAAACTCTCAAGTGGTAGCTGATCCATTTATTGCTTTGGCCTTTATTTTCTCCCCCTTTGGCATCAAGCACCAAAACGGGATCAATTGTGGCCCTTTAACCCCATTGCCTCACCAAAATCTTCAATTAAGAGCAAATGGCAATAAGAGTTCAGAGATGGACTTGGAATAAGTTACCCTCTCATCGGAGTGCAGTGGAAGTCTTGCATGATCCAAGTCCACCTTTTCCCTTTCAATTCTCCTTTGAGACTAAATCAAACAAACTCAAGCATATGGTTAGTCTCAAAGGGTCAAGTTGCAACACATCTCCCCCTAAACATGTGCATCACTTTGCAACGGACTTGTGAGGTCCAGGGAGTGTTTGTACAACTTGAGCACCATAATAAGCAACAAAGTGCAGAATGAACATGATCAAAGGCATAAATACATGTATGCTATATTTCAATCCAAGTTCCGCGAATCTAAGACATTTAGCTCACTACGCAGCCTGCAAAAGGTCTTCTCATCTAAAGGCTTGGTAAAGATATCGGCTAGCTGGTTCTCGGTGCTAACATAAAACACTTCGATATCTCCCTTTTGCTGGTGGTCTCTCAAAAAGTGATGCCGGATGTCTATGTGCTTTGTGCGGCTGTGCTCAACAGGATTTTCCGCTATTCGGATAGCACTCTCATTATCACATAGGAGTGGGACTTTGCTCAGATTGTAGCCAAAGTCCCTGAGGGTTTGCCTCATCCAAAGTAGTTGCGCGCAACACTGACCTGCGGCAACATACTCGGCCTCAGCGGTGGATAGGGCAACGGAGGTTTGTTTCTTAGAGTTCCATGACACCATGGACCTTCCTAAGAATTGGCACGTCCCCGATGTACTCTTCCTATTGACCTTACATCCAGCATAGTCGGAATCTGAGTACCCAATCAAGTCAAAGTTAGACCCCTTTGGATACCAGATCCCGAAGCAAGGCGTAGCGACTAAATATCTAAGGATTCGCTTCACCGCCACCAAGTGACACTCCTTAGGATCGGATTGAAATCTAGCACACATGCATACGCTAAGCATAATATCCGGTCTACTAGCACATAAATAAAGTAAAGACCCTATCATTGACCGGTATGCCTTTTGATCAACGGACTTACCTCCTTTGTTGAGGTCGGTGTGTCCGTCGGTTCCCATCGGAGTCTTTGCGGGCTTGGCGTCCTTCATCCCAAACCGCTTTAGCAGATCTTGCGTGTACTTCGTTTGGGAGATGAAGGTGCCGTCCTTGAGTTGCTTCACTTGGAACCCAAGGAAGTAGTTCAACTCGCCCATCATCGACATCTCGAATTTCTGCGTCATCACCCTGCTAAACTCTTCACAAGACTTTTGATTAGTAGAACCAAATATTATGTCATCGACATAAATTTGGCACACAAACAAATCACCATTACAAGTCTTAGTGAAAAGAGTTGGATCGGCTTTCCCAACCTTGAAAGCATTAGCAAGTAAGAAATCTCTAAGGCATTCATACCATGCTCTTGGGGCTTGTTTAAGTCCATAGAGCGCCTTAGAGAGCTTACACACGTGGTCGGGGTACCGCTCATCCTCGAAGCCAGGGGGTTGCTCCACGTACACCTCCTCCTTTATTGGCCCGTTGAGGAACGCGCTCTTCACATCCATTTGGTACAACCTGAAAGAATGGTGAGCGGCATATGCTAGCAAGATACGAATGGACTCTAGCCTAGCCACAGGAGCAAAAGTCTCCTCAAAGTCCAAACCTGCGACTTGGGCATAACCTTTTGCCACAAGTCGAGCCTTGTTCCTTGTCACCACTCCGTGCTCGTCTTGTTTGTTGCGGAACACCCACTTGGTTCCCACAACGTTTTGCTTGGGACGAGGCACCAGCGTCCAAACTTCATTGCGCTTGAAGTTGTTGAGTTCCTCCTGCATGGCCAACACCCAATCCGGATCTAGCAAGGCCTCCTCTACCCTGAAAGGCTCAATAGAGGAGACAAAAGAGTAATGCTCACAAAAATTAACTAATCTAGATCGAGTAGTTACTCCCTTGCTAATGTCACCCAAAATTTGGTCGACGGGATGATCCCTTTGAATCATCGCTCGAACTTGGGTTGGAGGTGCCGGTTGCGCTTCTTCCTCCATCACTTGATCGTCTTGTGCTCCCCCTTGATCACACGCCTCCTTTTGATGAACCTGTTCATCGTCTTGAGTTGGGGGATGCACCGTCGTTGAGGAAGAAGGTTGATCACGTTCATCTTGTTCCTGTGGCCGAACGTCTCCAATCGCCATGGTTCGTATAGCGGCCGTTGGAACATCTTCTTCATCTACATCATCACAATCAACAACTTGCTCTCTTGGAGAGCCATTAGTCTCATCAAATACAACGTCGCTAGAGACTTCAACCAAACCCGATGATTTGTTGAAGACCCTATACGCCTTTGTATTTGAATCATAACCTAATAAAAACCCTTCTACAACTTTGGGAGCAAACTTAGAATTTCTACCTTTCTTTACTAGAATGTAGCACTTGCTCCCAAAAACACGAAAGTAGGATACATTGGGTTTGTTACCGGTTAGTAGCTCATATGACGTCTTCTTGAGGAGGCGGTGAAGATAGACCCTGTTGATGGCGTGGCAAGCCGTGTTCACGGCTTCCGACCAAAAGCACTCGGGGGTCTTGAACTCTCCAAGCATCGTCCTCGCCATATCGATTAGCGTCCTGTTCTTCCTCTCTACCACACCATTTTGCTGTGGTGTGTAGGGAGCGGAGAACTCGTGCTTGATCCCTTCCTCCTCAAGAAACTCCTCCACTTGAAGGTTCTTGAACTCGGACCCGTTGTCGCTCCTAATCTTCTTCACCTTGAGCTCAAACTCATTTTGAGCTCTCCTGAGGAAGCGCTTGAGGGTCCCTTGGGTTTCAGACTTATCCTGCAAAAAGAACACCCAAGTGAAGCGGGAAAAGTCATCAACAATAACTAAACCATACTTACTTCCTCCTCTGCTTAGATAGGCGACGGGTCCGAAGAGGTCCATATGCAGCAGCTCCAGAGGTCTTGACGTGGTCATCACATTCTTGCTGTGATGTGCTCCTCCAACTTGTTTACCTGCCTGACAAGCTGCACAAGGTCTATCTTTTTCGAAATAAACATTGGTTAGACCTATCACGTGTTCTCCCTTTAGAAGCTTGTGGAGATTCTTCATCCCCACATGTGCTAAGCGGCGATGCCACAGCCAGCCCATGCAAGTCTTAGCCATTAAGCATGCATCTAGACCGGCCTCTTCTTTTGCAAAATCAACTACGTAAAGCTTGCCGTCTAGTACACCCTTAAAAGCTAGTGAACCATCACATCTTCTAAAGACAGACACATCTACATTTGTAAATAAACAATTATATCCCATTTGACATAATTGACTAACAGATAGCAAATTATATCCAAGACTCTCCACTAGGAATACATTTGATATAGAATGCTCATTAGAAATTGCAATTTTACCTAACCCTTTTACCTTGCCTTGATTCCCATCACCGAATATAATTGAATCTTGGGAATCCTTATTTTTGACGTAGGAGGTGAACATCTTCTTCTCCCCCGTCATATGGTTTGTGCATCCGCTGTCGATAATCCAGCTTGAACCCCCGGATGCATAAACCTGCAAGGCAAATTTAGGCTTGGGTCTTAGGTACCCAACTCATGTTGGGTCCTGCAAGGTTAGCACAAATATCTTTAGGGACCCAAATGCAAGATTTATCTCCCTTGCATCTAGCCCCTAATTTCCTAGCAACAACCCCTTTCTACAAATAGCAAAAGGAGCATTACAAGCATAATAAATGGTAGAAGGTTCATTCACTACTTTCCTAGGAGCATGAATAACATTCTTTCTAGGCACATGAGCAATATTTCTCCTAGGCATATGCGCAACATTTCTCCTACTCATATTTCTATCATGCTTATGAGAGGAACTAGAGGCAAACATGGCATGAGAATCATAAACATGTGAATCAAAATCATTATAAATATTTCTAGCATGTCTCCTATCATGGTATAGGAAAGCATGGTTCTTTTTAGCACTATTAGCCATAGGGGCCTTCCCTTTCTCCTTGACGAAGACGGGAGCCTTATGGCTTGTTAAGTTCTTGGCTTCCCTCTTGAAGCCAAGCCCATCCTTAATTGAGGGGTGTCTACCAACCGTGTAGGCATCCCTTGCAAATTTTATTTTATCAACTTCATTCTTGCTAGTCTTAAGTTGGGCATTAAGACTAGCCACTTCATCATTTAATTTGGAAATTAGAACTAGGTGTTCACTACAAGCATTAACATCAAAATCCTTACACCTAGTACAAATTTCAACATGTTCAACACAAGAATTTGATTTACTAGCTACTTCTAGTTTAGCACTTAAATCAATATTAACACTCCTTAAGGTAGAAATGGTTTCATGACAGGAAGATATTTCACTAGAAAGCATTTCATTTCTTTTCACTTCTAAAGCATATGATTTTTGTGCCTCTATAAACTTATCATGTTCATCATACAATAAATCTTCTTGCTTTTCTAAAAGCCTATCCTTTTCATTCAATGCATCAATCAATTCATTGATTTTATCTATCTTAGATCTATCTAAGCCCTTGAACAAGCAAGAATAATCTATGTCATCATCACTAGACTCACTATCACTAGAAGAAGCATAAGTGGAGTCTTTAGTACTTACCTTCTTCTCTCTTGCCATAAGACAAGTGAGACGCTCGTTGGGGAAGAGAGCCGATTTGTTGAAGGCAGTGGCGGCGAGTCCTTCGTTGTCGGAGTCGGAGGAGGAGCAATCCGAGTCCCACTCCTTTCCTAGATGCGCCTCGCCCTTTGCCTTCTTGTATTGCTTCTTCTTCTCTCTTTTGTTCCCCTTTTCCTGGTCACTTTCATTATCGGGACAGTTAGCGATAAAATGACCAAGCTTACCGCATTTGAAGCATGAGCGCTTCCCCTTGGTCTTGGTCTTGCTTGGCTGCCCCTTGCGACCATTTAGCGCCGTCTTGAATCTCTTGATGATGAGAGCCATCTCTTCATCATTGAGCCCGGCCGCCTCGACTTGCGCCACCTTGCTAGGTAGCGACTCCTTGCTCCTCGTTGCTTTTAGAGCAATGGGTTGAGGCTCGTGGAGTGGTCCGTTCAACGCGTCGTCGACGTATCTTGCTTCCTTGATCATCATCCGCCCGCTCACGAATTTTCCGAGTACTTCCTCGGGCGTCATCATCGTGTACCTGGGATTCTCACGAATATTGTTCACGAGATGAGGATCAAGTACGGTAAAGGACCTGAGCATTAGGCGGACGACGTCGTGGTCCGTCCATCGCGTGCTCCCGTAGCTCCTTATCTTGTTGATAAGGGTCTTGAGCCGGTTGTACGTCTGAGTTGGCTCCTCTCCCCTTATCATGGCGAACCGTCCAAGCTCGCCCTCCACCAACTCCATCTTGGTGAGCATGGTGATGTCGTTCCCCTCGTGAGAGATCTTGAGGGTGTCCCATATCTGCTTGGCATTGTCCAAGCCACTCACCTTATTGTACTCTTCCCTGCACAAAGATGCTAAGAGAACAGTAGTAGCCTGTGCATTTTTATGAATCTGTTCATTTATAAGCATAGGGCTATCCGAGCTATCGAATTTCATTCCGTTCTCCACAATCTCCCATATGCTAGGATGGAGAGAGAATAAGTGACTACGCATTTTGTGACTCCAAAATCCGTAGTCCTCCCCATCGAAGTGTGGAGGTTTGCCAAGAGGAATGGAAAGCAAATGCGAATTCGAACTATGTTGAATACGGGAATAATCAAATGAAAAGTTCGAATTGACCGTCTTCCTGTAGTCGTTGTCGTCGTCCTTTTGGGAAGAAGTGGATTCATCACTATCGTCGTAGTAGATGATCTCCTTGATACGCCTCGTCTTCTTCTTCTTCCCTTCCTTTCGTCTATGGCCCGAGCCGGAGTCGGTAGGCTTGTCGTCCTTCGGCTCGTTGATGAAGGTCTCCTTTTCTTTGTCGTTGATCACAATACCCTTCCCCTTAGGATCCATCTATTCGGGCGGTTAGTCCCTTTGTGAATAGAACGGCTCTGATACCAATTGAGAGCACCTAGAGGGGGGGGGTGAATAGGTGATCCTATAAAAACTTCAAACTTAAGCCACAAACTTGTTAAGTGTTAGCACGATTATTGCCAAGTGGCTAAGGTGAAGTCTCAACAAAACACAATACCACAAGAGATCAAGACAGAGGTGACACGGTGGTTTATCCCGTGGTTCGGCCAAGCCAATGCTTGCCTACTTCCACGTTGTGGCGTCCCAACGGACGAGGGTTGCAATCAACCCCTCTCAAGCGGTCCAAAGACCCACTTGAATACCACGTTGTTTTGTTGTTCCTTTCACTATCCCGTTTGCAAGGAATCTCCACAAATTGGAGTCTCTTGCCCTTACAAGTATATGATCACAAAGAAAGCACAGAGTAAGGGAGGGAAGCAACACACACAAATCCACAACAAAAGCGCACACACACAGCCAAGACTCGAGCTCGAATGACTATCTCAGAGTTCACACTAGAACAGAGCTCGAATCACTTAGAATCACAAACGAATGCGCAAAGAACTTGTGTGGATGATCAAGAATGCTCAAGAGTTGCTTGTGTGTCTCCTCCATGCACCTAGGGGCTCCTTTTATAGCCCCAAGGCAGCTAGGAGCCGTTGAGAGCAAATCCGGAAGGCCATCCTTGCCTTCTGTCGTCGGGGGCACCGGACAGTCCGGTGCACACCGGACATGTCCGGTGACCGATTTCTTTCCTTATCCAGCGCTTCCCGACCGTTGCAGACCGGCGGGGATCTGAGAGCCGTTGGCGCACCGGACAGTCCGGTGCACACCGGACAGTCCGGTGCCGTCTTCCGACCGTTGGCTCGGCCACGTGTCCTGCGCGGATTGCGCGGCCGACCGTTGGCCTGGCCGACCGTTGGCTCACCGGACAGTCCGGTGCACACCGGACAGTCCGGTGAATTTTAGCCGTACGCCGCCGGCCAAAATCCCGAGAGCGGCCAGTTCGACTCGAGTCAGTCTGGCGCACCGGACACTGTCCGGTGCACACCGGACAGTCCGGTGCTCCAGACCGAGCTGGGACTTGGCTGCACACAGCCAAGTCATTCTCTCCCCTTTTCTCTTTTTCTTCTTTCTGTTTCCAACACTTAGACAAATATGTTAGTCCACAAAACCAATGTACTAAGGCTTAGAAACATACCTTTACTTCATGATTTGCACCTTGTTCATCCATGTACACAAATTCACAATTAAACACATGTGTTGGCACTCAATCACCAAAATACTTAGAAATGGCCCAAGGGCACATTTCCCTTTCAGGTTCCTACAACATTTTGGTTAGAACGTGGAACTAAATGCCATACCTCATTCCTCGTGAAGTTGTTGAGTTCCTCTTGCATTGCCAACACCTAATCCGAATCCCTTAATGTGTCTTCCACCCTGTATGGCTCAATAGAAGTCACAAAGGAGTAATGTTCACAAAAATGAGCGACACGAGATCGAGTGGTTACCCCCTTATGAATATCGCCGAGGATGGAGTTCACGGGGTGATCTCGCTGTATTGCTTGGTGGACTCTTTGGTGAGGCGGTCTTGGATCCTAATCATCTTCCTTGTCTTGATCATGGGCATCTCCCCCTTGATCATTGCCCTCCTCGTGAGGTGGCTCATCTTCTTGATCTTCATTTTCATACTCTTGAGCTTGATCCTCATCTTGGGTTGGTGGAGATGCTTGCATGGAAGATGATGGTTTATCTTGTGCTTGTGGAGGCTCTTCGGATTTCTTAGGACACACATCTTCAATGGACATGTTCCTTAGCGCGACGCATGGAGCCTCTTCAGCATCTAGCTCATCAAGATCAACTTGCTCCACTTGGGAGCCATTAGTCTCATCAAACACAATGTCACAAGAAACTTCAACTAGTCCAGTGGACTTGTTAAAGACTTTATATGCCCTTGTGTTTGAATCATAACCAAGTAAAAAGCCTTCTACAGTCTTAGGAGCAAATTTAGATTTTCTTCCTCTTTTGACAAGAATAAAACATTTGCTACCAAAGACTCTAAAATATGAAACATTGGGCTTTTTACTAGTTAGGAGTTCATATGATGTCTTCTTGAGGATTCGGTGAAGGTAGAGACGGTTGATGGCGTAGCAAGCGGTGTTGAATGCTTCCACCCAAAACCGGTCCGAAGTCTTGTACTCATCAAGCATGGTTCTCGCCATGTCGAGTAGAGTTCTATTCTTCCTCTCCACTACACCATTTTGTTGTGGTGTGTAGGGAGAAGAGAACTCATGCTTGATGCCCTCCTCCTCAAGGAACCCTTCAATTTGAGAGTTCTTGAACTTCGTTCCGTTGTCGCTTCTAATCTTTTTGATCCTTAAGCCGAACTTATTTTGAGCCCGTCTCAAGAATCCCTTTAAGGTCTCTTGGGTTTGAGAATTATCATGCAAAAAGAACACCCAAGTGAAGCGAGAATAGTCATCCACAATTACAAGACAATACTTACTTCCGCTGATGCTTATGTAAGCGATCGGGACGAATAAATCCATGTGGAGTAGCTCAAGCGGCCTGTTGGTCGTCATGATGTTCTTGTGTGGATGATGAACACCAACTTGCTTTCCTGCTTGACACGCACTACAAACCCTGTCTTTCTCAAAATGAACATTGGTTAGTCCCAAAATGTGTCTCCCTTTAAAAGCTTGTGAAGATTCTTCATCCCAACATGGGCTAGTCGGCGATGCCAAAGCCAACCCATATTAGTCTTAGCAATTAAGCAAGTATCGAGTTCAGCTCTATTGAAATCAACTAAGTATAGTTGACCCTCGAGTACTCCCTTAAATGCTACTGAATCATCACTTCTTCTAAAGACAGTAACACCTATATCCGTAAAAAGACAATTATAGCCCATTTTGCATAATTGAGAAACAGAAAGCAAATTGTAATCTAAAGAATCTACAAGAAAAACATTGGAAATAGAGTGGTCAGGAGATATAGCAATTTTACCAAGTCCTTTGACCAAACCTTGATTTCCATCCCCGAATGTGTTTTTTCTCATAGAAGGAGAACATTATTTTCTCCCCAGTCATGTGGTTTGTGCACCCGCTATCAATGATCCAACTTGAGGCCCCGGATGCATAAACCTACAAAACAAGTTTAGGCCTTGTTCTTAGGTACCCAAACGGTCTTGGGTCCTTTCATATTAGAAACAAGCACCTTGGGTACCCAAACACAAGTCTTGGAGCCCTTGTGTTTGACCCCAACATATTTGGCAACTATTTTGCCTGATTTGTTAGTTAAAACATATGAAGCATCAAAAGTTTTAAATGAAACATTGGGTTCATTTGATGCAATAGGAGATTTCTTTTTAGGCAATTTAACATGGGTTGATTGCCTAGAGCTAGAAGCCTCATTTTTATATATAAAAGCATGATGTGAAACATTATGAGGTTTCCTAGCATTAATTCTCCTAATTTTGTGCTCGGGATAACCAGCATGATATAAAATATAACCCTCGTTATCCTGAGCCATGGGAGCCTTACCATTAACAAAATTAGACAATCTTTTAGGGGCATTAAGCTTGACATTGTCTCCCTGTTGGAAGCCAATGCCATCCTTAATGTCAGGGCGTCTCCCAATATAGAGCATGCTTGTAGCAAATTTAAATTTTTCATTTTCTATCTCATGCTCATTAATTTTAGCACTAAGTTGAGTTATGTGATCATTTTGTTGTTTAATTAAAGCTAGGTGATCATGGATAGCATCAACATTAATATCTCTACATCTAGTACAAATGGAAACATGGCTAACTGTAGATGTAGAGGGTTTGCATGCATTTAATTCATAAATCTTAGCATGTAACATGGCATTCTCATTTCTAAGATTGTGAAAGTCGCCTAGAGGGGGGTGAATAGGCAAATCTGAAATTTATAAACTTTAAGTACAACTACAAGCCAAGGTTAGCGTTAGAAATATAATCGAGTCCGAAAGAGAGGGCGAAAACAAATCACAAGCAAATAAGGCAGATGACACGGTGATCTGTTTTACCGAGGTTCGGTTCTTGCAAACCTACTCCCCGTTGAGGTGGTCACAAAGACCGGGTCTCTTTCAACCCTTTCCCTCTCTCAAACGGTCACTTAGACCGAGTGAGCTTCTCTTCTCAATCAATTGGGACACTTAATCCCCACAAGGATCACCACACAATTGGTGTCTTTTTCTTTGATTATAAAGAACTTGGGAACAAGAGATGGGGAAGAAGAAAAGCGATCCAAGCATAAGAGCTCAAAAGAACACGACAAAACTCTCTCTTCTAGTCACTATTGCTTTGAGTGGAATTGGGACTTGGAGAGATTCTGATTCACTCTATTTGTGTCTTGTATTGAATGCACTAGCTCTTGTATTGAGTGTGTTGGCTGAAAACTTGGATGCCTTGAAGTGTGGTGGTTGGGGGTATTTATAGCCCCAACCACCAAAGTGGTCGTTGGGGAAGGCTGCTGTCGAAGGGCGTACCGGACAGTCCGGTGTGCCACCGGATACAGTCTAGTGCGCCAGCCACGTCACCCAACCGTTAGGGTTCGACCATTGGAGCTCTAACATGTGGGGCCACCGAACAGTCCGGTGGTGCACCGGACAGTCACTGTTCACTGTCTGTTGTGCCTTCTGGCGCCTGCTCTGACTCTGCGCGCGCAGTCGCGCACTGTTCACTGTTCACTGTTGCTTTTGCAGACGACCGTTGGCGCAGTTAGCCGTTGCTCCGCTGGCACACCGGACAGTCCGGTGCTACACTGGTCCGGTGAATTATAGAGGAGTGGCTTCCCAAATTCCCGAAGGTGCTAAGTTCGGAGTTGATCTCCCTGGTGCACCGGACACTGTCCGGTGGCACACCGGACAGTCCGGTGCGCCAGATCAGGGCTACCTTCGGTTGTCTTTTGCTCTTTTTATTTGAACCCTTTCTTGGATTTTTTATTGGTTTGTGTTGAACCTTTGGCACCTATAGAACTTATAATCTAGAGCAAACTAGTTAGTCCATTTATTTGTGTTAGGCAGTTCAACCACCAAAATCATTTAGGAAAAGGTTTGACCCTATTTCCCTTTCAATCTCCCCCTTTTTGGTGATTGATGCCAACAGAAACCAAAGCAAATATATAAGTGCAGAATTGAACTAGTTTGCATAAGGTAAGTGCAAAGGTTACTTGGAATTAAACCAATTTATATTTTCATAAGATGTACATGGATTGCTTTCTTCATTTTAACATTTTGGACCACACTTGCACCACATGTTTTGTTTTTGCAAATGTTTTTAAAAATTCCTTTTCAAAGACTTTTTGCAGATAGTCAAAGGTATATGAATAAGATATAAAGAAGCATTTTCAAGATTTGAAATTTTCTCCCCCTGTTTCAAATGCTTTTCCTTTGACTAAACAAAACTCTCCCTTAATGAAATTCTCCTCTTAGTGTTCAAGAGGGTTTTAGATATTAATTTTGAAAGGGTCATACCAATTTGAAAATATATCAAAAATAAGATACCAATTGAAAAACTTCTTTAATACAAATTGAAAGACTACATTTTTGAAATTGGTGGTGGTGTGGTCCTTTTGCTTTGGGCTAATACTTTCTCCCCCTTTGGCATGAATCGCCAAAAACGGATACTTGTGAGTGAAATATAAGACCTCTTTCAAACTTCCTCCCCCTTTGGTAAATAATATATGAGTGAAGATTATACCAAATTGGAGAGCGGTGCGGAGTGACGACGAAGGATGAATAATTCGATGGAGTGGAGTGAAAGCCTTGCCTTCGCCGAAGACTCCATTTCCCTTTCAATCTATGACTTAGCAAACAATACACTTGAAAACACATTAGTCATAGCACATGAAATATAGATGATCAAAGGTATATAAATGAGCTATGTGTGCAAGAGATCAATCAAAGTTCCTAGAATCAAGAATGTTTAGCTCATGCCTAATTCTGTAAAAGTTTTCTCATCTAATGGCTTGGTAAAGATATCGGCTAATTGTTATTTGGAACTGACATATGCAATCTCGATATCCCCCCTTTGTTGGTGATCCCTCAAAAAGTGATACCGAATGGCTATGTGCTTAGTGCGGCTGTGTTCAACGGGATTATCCGCCATGCGGATTGCACTCTCATTATCACATAGGAGAGGGACTTTGGTCAATTTGTAACCATAGTCCCTAAGGGTTTGCCTCATCCAAAGCAATTGCACGCAACAATGGCCTACGGCAATGTACTCGGCTTCGGTGGTAGAAAGAGCTACAAAATTTTGTTTCTTTGAAGCCCAAGACACCAGGTATATTCCCAAGAACTGACAAGTCCCTGATGTGCTCTTTCTATCAATTTTACACCATGCCCAATCAGCATCTGAATAACCAATTAAATCAAAAGTGGATCCCTTGGGGTACCAAAGGAAAAACTTAGGTGTATGAACTAAATATCTCAAGATTCGTTTCACGGCCCTAAGGTGAACTTCCTTAGGATCGACTTGGAATCTTGCACACATGCATACGGAAAGCATAATATCCGGTCGAGATGCACATAAATAGAGTAAAGATCCTATCATCGACCGATATACCTTTTGATCTACGGATTTACCTCCCGTGTCGAGGTCGAGATGCCCATTGGTTCCCATGGGTGTCTTGATGGACTTGGCATCCTTCATTCCAAACTTGGTGAGTATGTCTTGAATGTACTTAGTTTGGCTGATGAAGGTGCCCTCTTGAAGTTGCTTCACTTGAAATCCTAAGAAATACTTCAACTCCCCCATCATAGACATCTTGAATTTTTGAACCATTATCCTACTAAACTCTTCACAAGTAGATTTGTTAGTAGATCCAAATATGATATCATCAACATAAATTTGGCATACAAACAAATCATTTGCAATAGTTTTAGTAAAGAGAGTAGGATCGGCTTTTCCAACTTTGAAGCCATTAGCGATAAGAAAATCTCTTAGGCATTCATACCATGCTCTTGGGGCTTGCTTGAGCCCATAAAGTGCCTTAGAGAGTTTATACACATGGTTAGGGTACTCACTATCTTCAAAGCCGGGAGGTTGCTCAACATAGACCTCCTCCTTGATTGGTCCATTGAGGAAGGCACTTTTCACGTCCATTTAATAGAGCTTAAAGCCATGGTAAGTAGCATAGGCAAGTAATATACGAATTAACTCAAGCCTAGCAACGGGTGCATAGGTTTCACCAAAATCCAAACCTTCGACTTGTGAATATCCCTTGGCCACAAGTCGGGCTTTGTTCCTTGTCACCACACCATGCTCATCTTGCTTGTTGCGGAAGACCTACCTGGTTCCTACAACATTTTGATTAGGACATGGAACAAGATGCCATACCTCATTCCTTGTGAAGTTGTTGAGTTCCTCTTGCATTGCCAACACCCAATCCGAATCTCTTAATGCGTCTTCCACCCTGTAAGGCTCAATAGAAGACACAAAAGAGTGATGTTCACAAAAATGAGCGACATGATATTGAGTGGTTACCCCCTTATGAATATCGTCGAGGATGGAGTTCACGGGGTGATCTCGTTGTATTGCTTGGTGGACTCTTGGGTGAGGCGGTCTTGGACCCTCATCATCTTCCTTGTCTTGATTATTGGCATCTCCCTCTTTATCGTTGTCCTCCTCTTGAGGTGGCTCTTCTTGATCTTCATTTTCATCATCTTGAGTTTGATCCTCATCTTGGGTTGGTGGAGATGCTTGATTTGAAGATGATGGTTGATCTTGTGCTTGTTGAGGCTCTTCGGATTCCTTAAGACACACATCCCCAATGGACATGTTCCTTAGCATGACGCATGGAGCCTCTTCATCATCTAGCTCATCAAGATCAACTTTCTCTACTTGAGAGTAGTTAGTCTCATCAAGCACAATGTCACAAGAAACTTCAACTAGTCCACTGGACTTGTTAAAGACTCTATATGCCCTTGTGTTTGAATCATAACCAAGTAAAAAGCCTTCTACAGCCTTAGGAGCAAATTTAGATTTTCTACCTCTTTTAACAAGAATAAAGCATTTGCTACCAAAGACTCTAAAATATGAAACATTGGGCTTTTTACCAGTGAGGAGTTCATACGATGTCTTCTTGAGAATTCGGTGAAGGTAGAGACTGTTGATGGCGTAGCAGGCGGTGTTGACTGCTTATGCCCAAAACCGATATGAAGTCTTGTACTCATCAAGCATGGTCCTCGCCATGTCAAGTAGAGTTCTATTCTTCCTCTCCACTACACCATTTTGTTGTGGTGTGTAGGGAGAAGAGAACTCATGCTTGATGCCCTCATCCTCAAGGAAGCCTTCTATTTGTGAGTTCTTGAACTCCATCCCGTTGTCGCTTCTAATCTTTTTGATCCTTAAGCCGAACTCATTTTGAGCCTGTCTCAAGAATCCCTTTAAAGTCTCTTGGGTTTGTGATTTTTCCTGCAAAAAGAACACCCAAGTGAAGCGGGAATAATCATCCACAATAACTAGACAGTACTTACTCCCGCCGATGCTTATGTAAGCGATCGGGTCGAATAGGTCCATGTGGAGTAGCTCAAGCGGCTTGTCAGTCGTCACGATGTTCTTGTGTGGATGATGAACACCAACTTGCTTCCCTGCTTGACATGCGCTACAAATCCTGTCTTTCTCAAAATGAACATTTGTTAGTCCCGAAATGTTCTCTCCCTTTAGAAGCTTATGAAGATTCTTCATCCCAACGTGGGCTAGTTGGCGATGCCAGAGCCAACCCATGTTAGTCTTAGCTATTAAGCAAGTATCGAGTTCAGCTCTATTAAAATCAACTAAGTATAGCTGACCCTCTAACACTCCCTTAAATGCTACCGAATCATCACTTCTTCTAAAGACAGTAACACCTATATCTGTAAAAAGACAATTGTAGCCCATTTTACATAATTGAGAAACTGAAAGCAAGTTATAGTCTAAAGAATCTACAAGGAAAACATTGGAAATAGAATGGTAAGGAGATATAGCAATTTTACCAAGTCCTTTGACCAAACCTTGATTTCCATCCCCGAATGTGATAGCTCTTTGGGGATCATAGTTTTTCTCATAGGAGGAGAACATCCTTTTCTCCCCAGTCATGTGGTTTGTGCACCCGCTATCAATTATCCAACTTGAGCCCCCGGATGCATAAACCTACAAAACAAATTTAGGCCTTGTTCTTAGGTACCCAAATGGTCTTGGGTCCTTTCACATTAGTGAAAGGGAATTAGGCTTACACCTATTTTCCTAATTGATTTTGGTGGTTGAATTGCCCAACACAAATAATTGGACTAACTAGTTTGCTTTAGTCTATAAGTTCTACAGGTGCCAAAGGTTCACAATAAGCCAATAAAAAGACCAAGAAAAGGGTTCAAACAAGAGAGAAAGGGATAACCGAAGTGTGCCCTGGTCTGGCGCACCGGACAGTGTCCGGTGCACCACTAGATAGTGTCCGGTGCACCAGGGGACTCCAAGCTGAACTCCTCACCTTCGGGAATTCTCAGAGGCGCTCCGCTATAATTCACCGGACTGTCCGGTGCACCACCGGACAGTGTCCGGTGCCCCAAGGAAGAGCGACTCTGAACTCGCCAGCTTCGGGAATCCGCTCCGCTATAATTCACCGGACTGTCCGGTGTGACAGCGGAGCAACGACTACTTCGCGCGCAACGGTCGACTGCAACGCATTAAATGCGCGTCTACGCGCGTAGAGGAGCAGAGCACGCGCGGGTGGCACACCGGACATCCTACAGGGCCTGTCCGGTGCACCACCGGACAGCCAGGCGGGCCCACAAGATAGAGCTCCAACGGTCGAACCCCAACGGTCTGCTGACGTGGCTGGCGCACCGGACAGTGTTCGGTGCGCCATGCGACTGCAGCCTTCCAACGGCCACTTTGTGGTGGTTGGGGCTATAAATACCCCAACCACCACACATTCATTGGCATCCAAGTTTTCCACCTTCCAACTACTTACAAGAGCTCTAGCATTCAATTCTAGACACAACCAAATAGATCAAATTTTCTCCCAACTCCACACTAAGCTCTAGTGATTAGAGAGATATTTGTTGTGTTCTTTTGAGCTCTTGCACTTGGATTGCTTCTTTCTCATTCTTTTTTGTGATCAAACTCATTTGTAATCGAGGCAAGAGACACCAATTGTGTGGTGGTCCTTGCGGGAACTTTGTGTTCCGATTGATTGAGAAGAGAAGCTCACTCGGTCTAGGTGACCGTTTGAGAGAGAGAAAGGGTTGAAAGAGACCCGGTCTTTGTGACCACCTCAACGGGGAGTAGGTTTGCAAGAACCGAACCTCGGTAAAACAACTCATCGTGTCTCGCTCTTTATTCGCTCACAATTTGTTTTGCGCCCTCTCTCTCGGACTCGTTTATATTTCTAACGCTAACCCGGCTTGTAGTTGTGCTTAAGTTGTTAAATTTCAGATTCGCCCTATTCACCCCGCTCTAGACGACTTTCAATTGGTATCAGAGCCCGGTGCTTCATTAGAGCCTAACCGCTCGAAGTGATGTCGGGAGATCACGCCAAGAAGGAGATGGTGACCGGTGAGAAGCCCGCTACAAGCCACGGGAAGGCTCCATCGGGAGAGTCCTACAACAAAGGGAAGGGGAAGGAAAAGGAATCCCCTTCACACAAGTCGCGTCGGAGCGATGATAAGAAGAAAAAGATGAGGAAAGTGGTCTACTACGAGACCGACACCTCGTCGCCATCCACCTCCGGCTCCGACACGCCGTCCGTAACTTCTAAGCGCCATGAGCGCAAGAAGTTTAGTAAGATCCCCCTACGCTATCCTCACATTCCTAAACATACGCCTTTACTTTCCGTCCCATTAGGCAAACCACCAACGTTTGATGGTGAAGATTATGCTAGGTGGAGTGATTTGATGCGATATCACCTAACCTCACTCCACAAAAGTATATGGGATGTTATTGAGTTTGGTGTACGGGTACCATCCGTAGGGGATGAAGATTATGATGAGGACGAAGTGGCCCAAATCCAACACTTCAACTCCCAAGCCACGATTATACTCCTCGCCTCTCTAAGTCGAGAGGAGTATAACAAGGTGCAAGGGTTGAAAAGCGCTAAGGAGATTTGGGACACACTAAAGACCGCGCACAAAGGAGACGAGGTGACCAAGATCACCAAGCGGGAGACGATCGAGGGGGAGCTCGGTCGCTTCCGACTTCGCCAAGGGGAGGAGCCACAGGACATGTACAACCGGCTCAAAACCTTGGTGAACCAAGTGCGCAACCTCGGGAGCAAAAAATGGGATGACCACGAAATGGTTAAGGTTATTCTAAGATCACTTGTTTTCCTTAACCCTACTCAAGTTCAATTAATTCGTGGCAATCCTAGATATACACTAATGACTCTCGAGGAAGTAATCGGGAATTTTGTGAGCTTTGAATTGATGATCAAAGACTCAAAGAAGATCAACGAGCTTGATGGCCCCTCCACGTCCGAAGCACAACCGGTCGCATTCAAAGCGACGGAGGAAAAGAAGGAGGAGTCTACATCAAGTAGACAACCAATCGACGCCTCAAAGCTTGACAATGAGGAGATGGCGCTCATCATCAAGAGCTTCCGCCAAATCCTCAAACAAAGGAGGGGGAAAGATTACAAGCCTCGCCCTAAGAAAGTTTGCTACAAATGTGGTAAGCCCAGTCATTTCATTGCTAAATGTCCATTATCTAGTGATAGTGACAGGGGCGACGACAAGAAGGGGAGAAGAAAGGAGAAGAAGAGGTACTACAAGAAGAAGGGCGGCGATGCCCATGTTTGCCGGGAGTGGGACTCCGACGAGAGCTCCACCGACTCCTCCTCCGACGAGGACGCCGCCAACATCGCCGTCACCAAGGGACTCCTCTTCCCAAACGTCGGCCACAAGTGCCTCATGGCAAAAGACGGCAAAAGAAAGAAGGTAAAATCAAAGTCCTCCACTAAATATGAAACCTCTAGTGATGAGGATAATGCTAGTGATGAGGAGGATAATTTGCGCACCCTTTTTGCCAACCTTAACATGCAACAAAAAGAAAAGTTGAATGAATTAATTAGTGTTATTCATGAAAAGGATGATCTCTTGGACTCTCAAGAGGACTTCTTAATTAAAGAAAATAAGAAGCATGTTAAGTTGAAAAATGCTTATGCTCTAGAAGTAGAAAAATGTGAAAAATTGTCTAGTGAGCTAAGCACTTGCCATGATACTATTGACAACCTTAGAAATGAGAATGCTAGTTTAATTGCTAAGGTTGATTCAAATGCTTGTAATGTTTCAATTCCCAATCTTAGAAATGATAATGTTGATTTGCTTGCTAAGATTGAAGAATTGAATATTTCTCTTGCTAGCCTTAGGATTGAAAATGAAAAATTGCTTGCTAAGGCTAAAGAATTAGATGTTTGCAATGCTTCCATTTCCGACCTTAGAAGTAAAAATGATATTGCATGCTAAGGTTGTAGAATTAAAATCTTGCAAACCCTCTACATCTACTGTTGAACATACTTCCATTTGTACTAGATGTAGAGACATTAATGTTGATGCTATTCATGACCATCTAGCTTTAATTAAGAAACAAAATGATCACATAGCTCAACTTAATGCTAAGATTAATGAGCATGACTTAGAAAATGAAAAATTTAAATTTGCTAGAAGCATGCTCTATAATGGGAGACACCCTGGCATCAAGGATGGCATTGGCTTCCAAAAGGGGGACAATGTCAAACTTAATGCCCTTCCTAAAAGATTGTCTAATTTTGTTAAGGGCAAGGCTCCCATGCCTCAGGATAACGAGGGCTACATTTTGTACCCTGCCGGTTATCCCGAGAGCAAAATTAGGAGAATTCATTCTAGGAAGTCTCACTCTGGCCCTAATCATGCTTTTATGTATAAGGGTAAGACATCTAGCTCTAGGCAATCAACCCATGCAAAATTGCCTAAGAAGAAAACTCCTAAGGCATCAAATGATTCTAACATTTCATTTAATACCTTTGATGTCTCTTATGTTTTAACTAACAAATCCAGCAAGGTAGTTGTGGGGGATAGATATCCCCTGGGTCCACTAAAAGAGTAAAGGACCTCACGAAAGGCCCAAGGGCCCAATAAATCGTAAGGTCATTCTTTCGTGGGCCTGGGGAAAAACAACCAGCAAAGCAGAGCGACGTGAGACCAGATTGGTGCAAACCCGGACGACCCACAGCGTCGAGCGAGTAAATCGCAACAGAGACCCGACTTTCCCGCGCTGAAGCCCCCATGCAACGGAGCCATGCGAGGATAAGTCGGCAAGGGTTACGTAGGGATAAACTCAAGAGGTTCACTACCTTTTAGCTACTTGTTGTTATCATATCCACGTGTACTGCCCCACGGTCGAGTATATAAGGCCTAGGGGGCACCCCTTCAGATCGATCGACCTTTTACTTAGCCACACACGTCAACTCTCTGTATTTTCAATCCAGAGAGCTCTCTTGTAACCACATTCACCAAGCATACTCGCCAGGACGTAGGGTGTTACGCATCTCTAAGCGGCCCGAACCTGTAAACCTTGTCCACTGTTCCTCGTGCGATCGGCACGAACCATTTTGCTACAGTCGTCGACACCGTCCTACTCCTAAAACACCTTGAGGGGCAACCCCGGGTGTGCGGTCGGACCCAAAACACCGACAGCTGGCGCGCCAGGTAGGGGGTGTGTCGACGATCCAAACTAGCTCAATGGCCGTCACCTTCTACAGCAAGATCACCATGCGTCTCGGATCCGTATTCTGCTTCGGGACAATTTCATCTGTAGCAGATGAAGAGGGAATTCTACATCGTATCGCGGATCCGCCGAAAAAGAAGTCTCCTCCAATGAACTCCGAAAATGCCGGAGAGGCGCAACCTCCGGCTCTTTGGAAAAAGATCGTCTCCGGAAAGTCGGGGGCCGAGGGCTCGCTGACCCGGAAGACTCCGCTGTCTACTTCCCCGACAAAAGAATGGACACAGATTGCGAGGAAGAAGGAGACCAGGGAAAAGCAAGTCATTCTTTCCGTTCCTCCGGCCTCAAAGGAGAACGGAAAGAAAGTCGCCACGACAGCAGCTTCATTCTACCCCGACGTCCTCTTCATCGGGAGAGTGGAATCGCCTATCGTCTCCGACGACGAGCCGACCGTACCCGGGGAAGAACCGCCTCAACGAGAGTCCCGACGACGGAGGAACCGGCGCAGGAACGTTCGACGACATCACGCGGCTGGGGAGCGGGATCCAGAGCAGCCTGTCTCGCGAGACGAGGTCTCAGAGATAGGAGAAACTCCGGAAGAACGCGTCTTCAGAGAACGAAGGAACTCCCGACGACGTGATCGCCGACGAGCTCAGGAATAGGCTGAGCAAGACGCAAGACAACGCCGGGAGAATCCGCTCTTCGGGCGCAACCTGAATCCCGACTTCGCCCGAGCTATGAACACGCCAAGCGAAGTCGGAGGGGTACTAGCTCGGATAGCTGATGGACTTCCTCGGACTCCCGACGCCGAGGGATACCGACGCCTGTTCACCCAGGTAGCCAACCATCTTCTACCGCTCGCTCACCCGCCGAACGATCTACGACACGCCATCAACAGTCGCCGAGACGCGCGAAGCTCCATCAATGCTTCGCGCGAACGGCGGCATGAGAACGAGATTCGCCGTCGGGAGGAGTACGACCGGGATCATGGCATCCCGACTCAGAGCCAGGCCACCAGGACTGAGTCGGCAACGGCCTCAACTGGCGGTACCACCCGGGGACGGTCGAGGAACCATAATCACAACTCCCCTCCCCGGGACAGACATCGTCCCCGACGACAGGAGGACACTTGCGGAGTGTCCGCTCTTACTCCGCGCCTTAGGGCCATCCAATGGCCTCCCAACTTCAAGGTATCCAATGTCGACAAATATGAACCTAAGCAGGATCTAGGGGGTTGGCTAGCCGTCTACACCACCGCTGCTCGAGCTGTCGGGGCATCTGAGGACGTTATGACCGCGTATTTGCCCATCGTACTTGGGCAAGATGCGCTACAGTGGCTACGACATCTACCCCGACACTGCATCGACGACTGGGGAGACTTCAGTCGATGTTTCACCGCCAACTTCCAGTCCCTCTCCGACAAGCCAGCGCAACCGTGGGACCTCAAATCCATCAAGCGCCGGGGGGATGAGACTCTCCGGTCGTACCTCAAAAGGTTCCAGACCATGAGAAATCGCATCCCCGAGGTCACGGAGGCGGCCGTGATCGAGGACTTCTATAGAGGATCCAACGACTCGGCTTTTGTCCGAGCCATACTACAGAAAGCGCCGACTACTTCCGAGGAGCTGTTCCGGGAAGCCGACCTCTACATCACCGCCGACGAGTGAGCTCAGGACCTCATCGGAGGAGCAAAGCCTGCACCGGCAGCACCACGACGTGACGCGAACCAGCCACCCAAAAAACGCTGGGAGAAGAGGCCTCGCGAAGAAGTACACGCCACCGGACCACCTGCCTCTCGCGCCCGAGGAGGACCTCGCGGAGGTGAGCGCACGCTGGACGACATCCTTGACGCCCAGTGCCCATACCACAAGGACATGCGCCACACTCTTCGCAACTGCCGGGACTTCAAGCACTCCGTTGGGCATGGCCGACCCTTCCAACCTCTACCTCCTCCTCCACCGAGGGGAGGACCGGATGAACCACGACAACCTCATCGGCCGGAGGAGGGAGGAGGAGGAGCTTTCCCACGCGTCGACAGGGAGGTCAACGTCATCTTCGGCGGACATGGGTCGCAGGAGAACAAGAGACAACAAAAGCTCAACGACCGCCAGATACTGGTGGCAACCACCGGTCCTCCCGCCCCATACCGGTGGTCGGAACACCCGATCACTTTCACTCGGGGGGATCAATGGCTCAACTTTGACCATTCAGGCAAATATCCGCTCCTCGTCGATCCGGTGATCCGAGAAAGCCGGGTAAAAAAAGTGCTGGTGGACGGGGGAAGCAGCATCAACGTCACCTTCCCCCGGACACTTCAAGGCTTAGGAGTTCGCCTCAAAGAGCTCCACGAGTCGGACACCCCTTTCTTCGGCATCGTGCCGACAGAAGGGGAGTACCCGCTGGGCCACATCTACATGCCAGTCACCTTCGGAACTCCGGAAAACTACAGAACCGAGTTCCTGAGGTTTGAAGTGGCGAACTTCGACTGCGGGTACAACGCCATCATCGGGAGGCCTGGATTGGCCAAGTTCATGGCCATTCCGCATTACACATACATGATACTGAAGATGCCAGGACCGCAAGGGATCATAACTGTGCGCGCCGACTTCCAAGGTGCCGCAGAGTGTTTCCGAGTGGCTATTCAAGCAGCCCTCACCGCCAAGCCATCGACGGTCCCTTCCACACTGGCGAACTCTAAGCCTGAGGAAGACCTCGCAGTACCGGCAAGCGAAGCTCAGACCGCGACTTCTATGCGGCTGACTGAAGAAACCAAGAGAATCAACCTGGGGTTCGCTGATGAGCGCAAGACAGCTATCATCAGCTCCAGCTTGGACGACAAATAGGAAAGCGCGCTCGTCCAGTTTCTGCAAGATAACCGAGATGTATTCGCATGGCAACCTGCGGATATGCCGGGAGTCCCAAGAGAACTGGCCGAGCACAAACTGAAGGTCTATCCCCAGGCAAGGCCGATTCGGCAAAAACTACGTCGTTTCACGCCCGACAAAAGAGAGGCCATTCGCACCGAGTTAGCTCGCTTGGTCGCGGCTGGATTCATTAGAGAAGTGTTACATCCCGAGTGGTTAGCCAACCCTGTTCTTGTACTCAAAAAGAATAAAGTGGATTGGCGCATGTGTGTTGATTATACTGATCTCAACAAACACTGTCCGAAGGATCCTTTCGGGCTCCCGAGGATAGATCAGGTGGTGGACTCCACCGCTGGATGTTCTATGCTGTCTTTCCTGGATTGCTATTCCGGATACCATCAGATTAGTCTGGCAAAGGAAGATGAAGAAAAAATGGCATTCATTACTCCGTTTGGTGCTTTCTGTTATACCTCCATGCCGTTTGGCCTCAAAAACGCTGGGGCAACTTACCAGAGAGCCATTCAAACATGCTTAGCCGACCACTGGGGCAAGCGTGTGGAGGCCTACGTGGATGACGTGGTAATCAAAACGCAGGACTCAAAAAACTTCATCGAAGACTTACAACTGGTTTTCAACAGTCTGAGGCGGTATAGATGGAAGCTTAATCCCGAGAAATGTGTTTTCGGGGTACCAGCAGGAAAGTTGCTCGGGTTTATCGTCAGCCACCGGGGAATTGAGGGTAATCCAGAAAAGATTGAAGCTATCATGAAGATGGAAGCACCTCGATCGCAAAAGAAGGTTCAGCGGCTTACTGGATGTATGGCAGCTCTGAGCAGATTTATATCCAGGCTAGGAGAAAAAGGTTTGCCATTTTACAAGTTACTCAAGAAGGTGGATAAGTTTCAATGGACTCCAGAAGCACAAGAAGCTCTAGATGCTCTGAAAAAATTCTTGACAACACCACCAGTACTAAAACCACCCCGGCGAGCTACGTCAACTCAACCAGCTGAAGATTTGCTACTGTATATCTCTTGCACGACTCACGTGGTAAGCACCGCGTTGGTAGTCGAGCGAGTAGAAGAAGGACATGCCTATCCAGTACAACATCCTGTTTACTTCATTAGTGAAGTCCTAGGCCCCTCAAAGAAAAAGTATCCTCAAGTTCGGAAGCTATTATACGCAGTACTTCTAACTACCCGCAAGCTGCGTCACTACTTTGACGACCACAAAGTCATAGTAGTTACAAGTTTTCCAATAGGGGATATTCTTCACAACAAGGAAGCCATTGGTCTAATAGCCAAGTGGGCTTGCGAGCTGGGATCTCACGACATCGAGTTCCGACCTCGCACTGCCATCAAAACTCAAGCACTGGTTGATTTCGTATCAGAGTGGACCGAACAACAAGTACCAGACAACCCGGAGACTGCAGAAGTATGGCGAATGTATTTTGATGGCTCACTGAAGCTACAGGGAGCAGGAGCAGGGATTCTCTTCACTGCGCCTGGAGGCGAACACCTCAAGTACGCCCTCCAGTTGCTATTCCCGGCCTCCAACAATGCAGCCGAGTATGAAGCTTTGATCAATGGATTGAACATTGCCATATCATTGGGCGTCAAAAGATTAATGGTATACGGAGACTCTCTGGAAGTCATCAGCCAGATAAACAAGGAGTGGGATTGCTCAAGCGATTCAATGGGAAGATACTGCACTGCCGTCCGAAAGCTAGAAGATAAATTCGAGGGTCTGGAATTTCATCATGTAGAAAGAGATCGGAACACAGCAGCCGATGTATTGTCCAAGCTAGGGTCCAGTCGAACTCAGGTCCCACCCGGAGTTTTCGTGCAAGAAATTTTGCAGCTGAGTATCTCAATGGATCAAACAGAAGAGTGCAACATCATAGACCAACCTGAGTCAGACCCTGATGACTGGAGAAGGCCGATCATTAAGTATATAAAGAATGAAGAAGAACCAGACAACAAGAATTCGGCAGAGCGCATTGCAAGACAGTCAGCTCACTATACACTTATTGGGGAGACATTATACAGAAGGGGTGCATCAGGCGTCCTCATGAAGTGCATTCTCTCGTCTACTGGGAAGCAACTTCTAGAGAAGGTCCATGCTGGGCAATGTGGAATACATGCAGCCTCCAGAACACTAGTCGGGAAGGTCTTCAGGTCAGGATTCTATTGGCCAACAACAAAGAACGATGCAGCCGAGTTAGTTCAGAGGTGCGAAGCCTGCCAATATTTGTCAAAGCAACAACACATGCCAGCACAGCAACTGCAGACCATACCAGTAACTTGGCCTTTCGCGTGCTGGGGACTGGATATGATTGGACCTTTCAAGAAAGCTCAAGGGGATACACTCATGTATTGGTAGCGATTGACAAATTCACTAAATGGATAGAGTTCAAGCCCATTGCCTCTTTAACCTCTGCTAAGGCCGTGGAATTCATACAAGACATAATATTTAGATTCGGGATACCAAACAACATCATAACCGATTTAGGATCCAACTTCACAAGTTCAGAATTCTTCGACTTCTGCGAGCAAAAGAGCATTCAGATCAAGTATGCATCTGTAGTCCATCCAAGAGCCAATGGGCAGGTTGAGCGAGCCAACGGGATGATATTGGAGGCACTCAGGAAAAAGGTCTTCGATAAGAATGAAAAATTCGCAGGAAAGTGGATAAGGGAATTGCCCTATGTCGTTTGGAGCCTAAGAACCCAACCTAGCCGAGCTTTGCATGGAAACACTCCTTTCTTCATGGTCTATGGGTCGGAGGTAGTGCTACCTGCTGATCTCAAGTTTGGGGCGCCAAGGTTGATCTTCGAAAGCATAGCAGAAGCTGAGGCCACCAGGTTGGAGGACATTGATGTACTTGAGGAAGAACGGCTGAATGCGGTAATCCAATCAGCACGGTACCAACAGACTCTAAGGCGCTATCACGACAAGGCTGTGCGGCAACGGTTCTTTTCAGTAGGAGACCTCGTCCTCCGCCGAATTCTAACGGGGGAGGGATGGCACAAGTTATCACCCTTATGGGAAGGACCCTTCATAGTAACAGAAGTCACTCGGCCCGGATCGTATCGCCTCACTCAGATGGATGGCACAGAAGTTAGGAACTCCTGGAACATAGAGCACCTCAGAAAGTTTTATCCCTAGCTGTATTTCAAAACTGCTGGGGCGACAATGTATTCTGAAAAGTGGAAATATGTCATCAATAAAGAGAGATTTCAAAGATACTCAGCTCGTTTACGATTGACTTGCATTCTTACTTAACTCGGGGTGACCACTATGCCCTACAAACGGAGCAATCGACTTAAGTCGGCAACGACTTAAGGCGGTGCAACATGCTCACGCTTACTTAATTTGGGGTGACCACTATGCCCTACAAACGGAGCAATCGACTTAAGTCGGCAACGACTTAAGGCGGTGCAACATGCTCATGCTTACTTAACTCGGGGTGACCACTATGCCCTACAAACGGAGCAATCGACTTAAGTCGGCAACGACTTAAGGCGGTGCAACATGCTCACGCTTACTTAATTTGGGGTGACCACTATGCCCTATAAACGGAGCAATCGACTTAAGTCGGCAACGACTTAAGGCGGTGCAACATGCTCATGCTTACTTAACTCGGGGTGACCACTATGCCCTACAAACGGAGCAATCGACTTAAGTCGGCAACGACTTAAGGCGGTGCAACATGCTCACGCTTACTTAATTTGGGGTGACCACTATGCCCTACAAACGGAGCAATCGACTTAAGTCGGCAACGACTTAAGGCGGTGCAACTTGCTCATGCTTACTTAACTCGGGGTGACCACTATGCCCTACAAACGGAGCAATCGACTTAAGTCGGCAACGACTTAAGGCGGTGCAACATGCTCACGCTTACTTAATTTGGGGTGACCACTATGCCCTACAAACGGAGCAATCGACTTAAGTCGACAACGACTTAAGGCGGTGCAACTTGCTCACGCTTACTTAACTCGGGGTGACCACTATACCTTACTGACGGAGCCATCGGCTAAAGTCAGTGGCGACTTAAGCCGATGCAACATACTCGCGCCTATGTAATTCAGGGGATGACTTCCATATCCCGCAAACAAATTTCATAATCATCATGCATCACTTCATTACCACAAATTTACAAACCAATAAATTCTGATACAATAAGAGAGTAATTATGTCATTCGAATGATAAACTGATGTCCTCTAACAAATACTCGATCATGCTAACCGCGCGCTTAGAGCACGCAAAATGTTTCTCTATTTCGCAATGTCTTTCTCAGGAGCGACCGACGAAGAAGGGCGACTCGAGGAATCAGGGGCAGCACTCACGTCAGCCTTTATGTCTTCAGGAACAACCACGCCGGGTCTCCTCATTAAGATTCATCCCGCCCGAATAGCCTTGTCCATGGCTTTATCGCGCTGGGCTTTGAGAGTAGCAGCAGTTTCTTCGGCAACTTTAGCAGCCAGCCGGGCAGCCTCTAACTCCTGGGCAATGGATTTCTTGGAAGCTCGGAGTTCTTTGATAGTGGCATCCTTTGCTGATATCAATTGCTTAAGGCGGGTCACTTCGTCCGCAGATTCCTGCAGCTTACAACGTTGATTGTTCAGTTCCTCCATTGTAAAACGGTGACTCCTCTCCAAGATTGACAGCGAGTTGCTAGAATCACGATACAATCTGTCAAGATTGTCACGAGAAGCAGCAAGGATACACTTTTCTTCCTGCAAACAAAAATCAACTCCTTCAGAAACCAAGCAAGTAATAGGAACGTAGCAAGGCAAGGCACAGTTTTGTAAGTTACTCTTTCGGAGTCAAGCCGAGCATGAAGAGAAGAACTCAGGGCATTGGCGTCATCCAAGGCAGCAGAGACCTGATTTAGTTTAGTTTGGCTCTGAGAGTACTTCTCCTCGAAGTCAGCGCACCGTTGAACCATTTCAGCCTGATCTCGGGAATGTTTTTCCTCAAGAATTGCAATCTGCCGAGTCATTCCTAGCAAGAGGTAATCAAACAAAACGAGGTCAGTAAGTAAAACAGTCCACAACAAAGGCGAAGAGAAGAAAAAGGGCACTAACCAGCGTTAGTTGCCTCCAACTCGGATACACGACGATGAAGTGACACTGGATTCCAACACGCAAGAGACGAAGCCACTTCTGGGACGGAAGCACCCTGCAATCTCAGCTGGCTAGCCATCCCATCCACCAAAACCTGATGAGAAGAACAGATGAGCATAATGACAAAAGTTCATGCAACGTAAAAATCAAGCTAAAATACATCACAGTACCTGGAGGTTGGAAAAGAACGAAGGTATCCCCAAATCAGGAGATACCAGTTGATAAGCAGATGTAAGGCCACCACCCGGAGCAGTTTGCAACGAATCAGCAGAGATCAACTCAGTACCTTCAACAGAGCCCAACACTCGGTCAGCAGGGGCGCTGCCCTCTAAAGCGACTCCCTGATCCAAATTCCGGGCTACCACCATACAGCCAGAGTGTGGAGGAGATCCCGCGTGAACGTCCATGGAAGTACAGGAAGGAGACCCTGCTTGGGCACCCTCGGGGGCTAGGTTATAGTTGGCACTGCCCACTTGAGCCGGATCATCCCCGGCAGCACCCTCGGGGGCTGGGCAGTGGCTTACACTCTTCACCCGAGCCAAGTCATCCCCGGCGACATCCTCGGGGGCTGGGCACGTGTCAGCACCATTCTTGAGGTCCAGGCTCTCTGCAGTAACCACCTCTAAGGTTGATGGGCCCTCAACTACTTCCATAGGACCGGGACGATCCAAGTCAGTCTCCCGACCCTCGAGATCGTGCTCTAAGGTCGACGAGGCACGGGATGACCTCAGCCCAGCATCAGGCACGGCAGCGCGAGCCTCCGTTGCATCATCATCCACTGGCTCTGATAACAAGTCTTCTGGGACCATATCCTCAAGAGTTTGATCAAAGTTGGCCAGGGACAGTTCTTGCAGACCAATGAGGGCAGACAAAGCAGGAGAAGGAACTCCACTACTTTCACCGCTGGCGATGAACTGCCGACTGTTTTTCCGAGTCAAAGGAGCCTCATTCTCTTCCTCCTCATCTTCTACAGTGACAACACAAGCAGCACACCCATTGGGATCAGTAGCAGTTTGGGTACACCCATTGGGGTCAGCGTCAGTAAGTCCAGTCGCAGGCACTTCCTCAGCAGCAGGAACTGAGGTACCAGCGTCCTCATTGTAAGGAAAATGGACCTCGGGCCTTTTGGCTAACTGAGTTTTGGTGTTTGATGAACAACACAATCAGTGAACTAATAAGTTTTCTAGTGTTTGTGTTTGTAGTTCACAGGATGCGAAGAGAATTGGACCAAGGCAATGAGGATGCAACACCTCAAAAGAAGACATAAAAAGATGCATAGGAGTCTAATACTCAAGAACAAAGAAGCCTGAAGAAATCAGCGAAGAAATCCAAGATAAGGGCTGTCAGCCAGCGCCTGGTGGCGCACCGGACATTGGTGTCCGGTGTGCACCGGACTGTCCGGTGAGGCACCGGACAATCTGCGCAGAGAGGCCGCAGACAGGCGCTCTCTGGCTGTAGCACCGGACTGTCCGGTGTGCACCAGACTGTCCGGTGTGCCAACGGGCAGACGACAACGGTCGGATCCAACGGTCGACTGCTACAGGCGCCAACGGTCGGCTGACGTGGCATGCACCGGACATCTACTGTGCAGTGTCCGGTGGTGCACCGGATTGTCCGGTGCACCCGACGACAGAAAGCTGCTGCTTTCTGTCCAACGACTAGTTTGGGGTGTGGAGGCTATAAATACCACCCCAACCGGCCATTCTCTTGTGTGAGAGCCCAAGCAACATACCAAGGCATATAGTGCACATTTCTAAGAGCTCAAACACCCAAGTGCTTAATAGAATCACTCGGTGATTAGCGTAGGTGCTTTGCGAAGTGCTTAGGTTAGTTAGACCGCTTTAGCGCTTGCTCTAGGTGAATCCTAGTTAGTTGAGTGAGTTTTGTAAAACCACACAACCCCTCGGCTCTTGCGTGAGTCGTTGTAATTGTACCGAGTGGGGCGAGAGTCTTGCGAGACCGTGACAACCGCGTTTGTGTCACGGCCGCCACCGTGTACCGGAGGGAACGAGGCCCGCGGCGTTTCGGCCGGAAGCTCGATAGTGGAGACGGCGGGGAGCATCCGAGAGGAGCCGGAAGTGGAGCACCACTTGCGCGTGGAGAAGGCCCGCGGCTCTCTACGGAGTTACTCGACCGTGGTGCTTGGCCCTCGCGTGGGCTTCCCTTTGCGTAGGGGCACCAACGAGGATTAGTCGGGACCTTGCGTGGTTCCGGATACCTCGGTAAAAATACCGGCGTCATCCACGAGAGTTTGCTTCTCTACTTAACTCTTTACATTCCGCATTTATATTAAGCATTTAAGTTTCAATCTTGTAGTCATACTTATTTAGTATAGATTGAAACTTAGCCTTTTGCGGTAGAGATAGCAACACTTAGACAAAACCTAGTTTGCACATTCTAGTTTTGATTATTTGCATAGGTTTTGCTCTAGGGATTTAATTGTGGCCTAGTTTAGTAAAAGTTTTAGAAGTTCTAATTCACCCCCCCTCTTAGGCGTCACCCGTTTCCTACAAGTGGTATCGGAGCCCGGTTTGGCTCATTTGAAACGCTTTAGCTTCACCGCTAAAAGAGCCGACGCTTTTTAGAGGAAGGGATGGATACCCATAGGCCACCACACTTTGACGACACTAACTTCCCATATTATAGTGCTAGAATGGCTTGTTACCTAGAGGCCGTTGATCTAGGTGTTTGGAGAGTCACTCGTGACGGGATGAAACCCCTCAAGAATCCCGAGAAACCCACCACGAGTGAGGAAAAAGAAATCCATTTAAATGCTAGAGCCAAAAATTGCTTGTATGAATCTCTTAGCATGGATATTTTCAATCAAGTATTTACCCTGAAAACTGCTAATGAGATTTGGCTAAAATTGCATGAGCTCCATGACGGCACATCCAATGTCCGTGAGCAAAAACATTGCCTAGTCTTAAATGAGTATAATTATTTTGCTATGAAAGATGATGAGCTTGTTAGAGACATGTATTCTCGTTTGAATCTAATTATCAATGAGCTCAATTCGATTGGCATTAATAAGCTAGGTGATGCGGACATTGTGAGGAAGATTATCTCCCTGCTACCACAACAAAGATATGGGAGCATCATCACCATCCTTCACAACATGGAGGACTTGAGCAACATGACCCCGACCATCGTGATTGGGAAAATCGCGGCTTTTGAGATGTCGCGAAAAATGAGTCGGGGAGATGAGACAACTTCCTCAAGACCATATGCTTTTACATGTGATGAAAGGAAGGGCAAAAAGAAGGCTCCCACTCCAAGTTCCTCAAGCGAAGAAGAGGAAGAAGAAGAAGAAAGTGATGATGATGAAGATAATCAACCATGCACATCATCCTCCGAGGACGAAGAAACAATCCGACGCGTCGGAAAGGTAATGAGGATGATCCGCAAGATTAATCTAATGGGTGTGCCCCTGCAGGTCGAGGATCTTCTCTTTAACATTGACAGGAAAAAGCAAAGGAAGAGAGGATGCTTCGCATGTGGGGAGAAGGGCCACTTCAGGGACAACTGTCCAAATATGGCCAAGCCCAAAAAGGAGAGGAGCAAAGGCAAGGCGCTAACAAGTGTTAGAACTTGGGATGATTCTTCAAGTGAAGATGAACCTCCAAGGACGCGCAGCCACCGGTCCTCGTCACGATCATCACGATCATCACACAAATGCCTTATGGCAAGAGGTAACAAAAGCATTCCATCCTCTAGTGATGAAAGTAGTAGTGATGATGAAGGTGAGGGAAAGCCCTCTCTAGATGAGCTTGCGGAAGCCGTAAAATTTTTCCAGGATGTTTGCACTAAGCAAAAAGCTCAACTTAAAACTTTGAAAAATAAGTTGGTTAGCTCTCAAAATGATTACAAAGGTTTGCTAGAAAAATTTGAAACTTTTGCAAACTTAAATAGTGAGCTGTCAACTAAAATTGAGCTATTAGAATCTAGTGCTCCATCCACTGCTACCGATAATAGCCTTATTAAAAAGAATGAAAAACTTAAGGCTAAGTTAGCTAGCTCCCAAGAAGCTATTGAAAATTTGCTAGAGAAAATGGAAATTCTTAGCATACACAATAATGAGCTAACTACTAAGCTAGAAAACATTGGTAGCACCCCAGCAGCATCTTTAGTTGAAATACCTAAAATAATTAAGAAAGATGCTTCTACTTCCTGCTTTGATTTAATTGATGATTCTAACCCCTGCAACCAAGTCGTTGTTGAGAATATTGTTGTAGAGACATGTTCGGATGAGGTTGCAAAGGAAAATAAACAATTAAAGCAAGAAGTGGCTCGCCTTGGCAAGGCTTTGTATGACAAGAAAGGCAAAGCCAAACAAATCCGACCTCCACAGGATAACACCACTGCGGGAGTGAACAAGCCTGTAGAGGGAGAAACTGTGATTTGTAGGCTATGCCACAAGGAAGGCCACAAGTCTTTCCAATGCAAGGCGATGACCAAGGATAAACAAAGGCAAAAGCTCAAGCAAAAGCCATCAAGCAAAATCTCCAACACCTACATCAAAAAGGTGAACAAAAAGGATGCTACACCATATTTGATCAAGAAGAAAAAGAACGGAAAGGTGATAGCAATCAAGGCCAACAAGCAAGCCAACAAAGGAAAGGAGGCCAAACGCATCTGGGTGCCAAAGGAGATAATCTCAACCATGAAAAGCACTAAGAAGGTTTGGATCCCGAAAGGGAAGTGAGTGGACCGAAAGTCTACAGGAAATTTGGAGACTTGGCAAAATTGGGATGTATATCATGGGGTACATCATATTGGATCAAGTTTATTGCCAAGTGGGTTAGTGAAAACTTTGGACCCAAATTTCCCACCCATGACTAAGGTAACTAGTTTTATTGTATTCTTCATTTTTAGATATGCGTATCTATTTACCTTCTATCTAGTTTACCTTTCTTGCCTAGTATTACAATTGTTATGTACTTTTGTTTAAAATCATGCATACTAGGTAAATCACATGGTAGGATTGCTTGCTTTCAATTCATATACTTAAGCAAACCTACATGGTTTAAAATGTTTATTTAAGCACGGCACATAGCTTCTATATCACTCCATAGTAAATGATGCATAAATTGAAAATTTTGATTTCTACAAAGTGTATCATTTAACTTATATGTGCCAAAGTTTGGATTATAGATAATTTGCCCCTCTTGATATCAAATCAAGTGCATGTCTCCTACAAGTATTCAAAACTTGTATGCACACCTTTAGGGGGAGGTTACTCTATAATCTAACACTTTGAGACTAACATCTTTTCAAGTCTATTTCTTGTGATAGTCTCATTGTAAGGAAAATGAAGTCCCCGGAGAAAGACAACAATCTTCCACTGCAAAATCTCCAAGAACTCTCATGTCTCTCAAGCTCACCATTGACTTTCAATTGGTATCTTTTGAGACTACATTCAGTATCATTTACATGTCTTCTCCAATATTTGATTAGACTATATTTCATATCATATACCTCCATGTTGCTAAAAATGCATAAGTGGTTAACTCATATTCTGTTACCTATGCATAAGGGAAGTTAGTCTTTTCAAATCATGTCTTGCACCTCTAATTTTCACATGCTTTTTCCTAAGTAGAGGATCTCTGTCAGGGGGATTATTTCTTCATCTCTAAAGGGGGAGAAAAACTCTTTCTAAAGGAGAATACTCATTTAGGGGGAGTAATCTTTTGAGGACTCCTTCAAGTGGTATCATTCACATAGTTCAATTTAATATCCTTCTAGTGATATCATTTGATACAATTCTTGATGAGGGCAAGCTTTTATTTACTTCCTACATGCTTTTAATGTCTTCCTTTTCGGTGGTTGATGCCAAAGGGGGAGAAGTTTAGGGACCAAAGCAATGAAAACTATATCAAACACCAAACACCACCAATTTAAAATTTTATATCTACAAATGGCTTTTCAAGTGGTTTTGGTTATTTGGTCCAAAAATAGGAAGTAAGTGAATTATGGAGTTAGGGGGAGGCTTAAGTCCATAATATCACATTGTGGGGACAATCATGCATCTTAGCAAGTAGATTGCATATTTTCACTCAAATACTTGTATTATTTGCTTGCTTTGGTTGTGTTGTCATCAATCACCAAAAAGGGGGAGATTGTAAGGAAAATGGACCCCGGGCCTTTTGGCTAACTGAGTTTTGGTGTTTGATGAACAACACAATCAGTGAACTAATAAGTTTTCTAGTGTTTGTGTTTGTAGTTCACAGGATGCGAAGAGAATTGGACCAAGGCAATGAGGATGCAACACCTCAAAAGAAGACATAAAAAGATGCATAGGAGTCTAATACTCAAGAACAAAGAAGCCCGAAGAAATCAGCGAAGAAATCCAAGATAAGGGCTGTCAGCCAGCGCCTGGTGGCGCACCGGACATTGGTGTCCGGTGTGCACCGGACTGTCTGGTGAGGCACCGGACAGTCTGCGCAGAGAGGCCGCAGACAGGCGCTCTCTGGCTGTAGCACCGGACTGTCCGATGTGCACCGGACTGTCCGGTGTGCCAACGGGCAGACGGCAACGGTCGGATCCAACGGTCGACTGCTACAGGCGCCAATGGTCGGCTGACGTGGCGTGCACCAGACATCTACTGTGCAGTGTCCGGTGGTGCACCGGACTGTCCGGTGCACCCGACGACAGAAAGCTGCTGCTTTCTGTCCAACGACTAGTTTGGGGTGTGGAGGCTATAAATACCACCCCAACCAGCCATTCTCTTGTGTGAGAGCCCAAGCAACATACCAAGGCATATAGTGCACATTTCTAAGAGCTCAAACACCCAAGTGCTTAATAGAATCACTCGGTGATTAGCGTAGGTGCTTTGCGAAGTGCTTAGGTTAGTTAGACCGCTTTAGCGCTTGCTCTAGGTGAATCCTAGTTAGTTGAGTGAGTTTTGTAAAACCACACAACCCCTCGGCTCTTGCGTGAGTCGTTGTAATTGTACCGAGTGGGGCGAGAGTCTTGCGAGACCGTGACAACCGCGTTTGTGTCACGGCCGCCACCGTGTACCGGAGGGAACGAGGCCCGCGGCGTTTCGGCCGGAAGCTCGATAGTGGAGACGGCGGGGAGCATCCGAGAGGAGCCGGAAGCGGAGCACCACTTGCGCGTGGAGAAGGCCCGCGGCTCTCTACGGAGTTACTCGACCGTGGTGCTTGGCCCTCGCATGGGCTTCCCTTTGCGTAGGGGCACCAACGAGGATTAGTCGGGACCTTGCGTGGTTCCGGATACCTCGGTAAAAATACCGGCGTCATCCACGAGAGTTTGCTTCTCTACTTAGCTCTTTACATTCCGCATTTATATTAAGCATTTAAGTTTCAATCTTGTAGTCATACTTATTTAGTATCGATTGAAACTTAGCCTTTTGCGGTAGAGATAGCAACACTTAGACAAAACCTAGTTTGCACATTCTAGTTTTGATTATTTGCATAGGTTTTGCTCTAGGGATTTAATTGTGGCCTAGTTTAGTAAAAGTTTTAGAAGTCCTAATTCACCCCCCCTCTTAGGCGTCACCCGTTTCCTACACTCATCAAAACTGGATACTCGCCGGAGGCGTCTTCTCTTCTTCTTTTGCTCATCAGCAGAAGGCTCAAGCTGATTGGTTCGGCTAGGGCGCCTCGGGCGAGTACTAACAGGTTTCTGAACATCCAAAGTTGTATCAACCCCTGGGAGGGGCACCACTGCCAATGTACCAGCAGGAGCAGCGTCGTAAGAATCCTCAGCTAGCAGATCAAGCATGGCATTTATATCTGCATCACTAGGGTTCAGGGTAGAGATGGCAATGGGTAAAAACCCACTGGGTATTACTTGCCCAAACCCATACCCGCGAAGAAAAAATACGCCCGCTAAAAAACCCATACCCATGACGGGTATAAAATTTTGCCCAAACCCATACCCATGCGGGTTTCGGGTACCCAACGGGTTTCCCATACCCACTAACATCAACATAAAAAATAATTCATCATGTAAATGACAATCAATACATTAATAAGCTAGCATAAAAGGAACAAGTGATAACTAATTTTAGCCTAAAATTTGTTACATGAAGTTTATTTCAATTAGAACATATTCAATTAATAATATTATGAGACATATTTATAAGGAATGTTGATTTTAAGGCGGGTTTTAAAAACCCATGGGTTTGCGGGTATGGGTAGTGGAAGAACAAACCCATGCCCACGTACCCGTTGGGTTTCCATTCGTACCCATTAACAAACCCATGGGTAGAGAAATGACCCAAACCCATACCCTAATAGAGCAAAAACCCACCGGGTTTCGGGTAGCGGGTACCCATTGCCATCTCTAGTTCAGGGGCACCTCAAAATGGACCTGCCGTTCGTCATCAGGAATCTCCCCAAGCGAAGCAACCAAAGTACTGACTTCTTCAGCAGAGGGTCGCACTCTAAGGCCCAAATTGCCATCAGTCACAGGTGGATTTGACACGAAAAGGGTGAAGGCTTTGGGAGGAGGCAAGTTCCAGGCCGAGTACGCCACTGGAGCACCAACATTGGACACCTTGCCCCTGAGAATCATTTCAAGTCGGCTCACCAAGTCAGCAGAAGGGATTCTCCTGTTGGTAACCCGAGTTGAGTCGGCTAGCCCTCGATACAGATAAGCTGGGTAGGCCCTATCTTTCAGTGGCTGAATGTTCTTGAAAACAAAGTCAGTGACCACAGCTTCAGCAGTTAGACCTCTCTCTTTCAGCAGTCCAACTTCAGCTAGCAACACACCCGCCTTAGCTACCTCCTCATCTGTGGGAGACTCGGTCCAGCTTGGGGTGCGAACGTCTGGCTGTCTTCCCGACCGGGAGGGGGGAGAATTTCCATAATTATCAACTATGAACCACTCTAGACGCCACCCCTTAATATTGTCTTTGAGGGGAATCTCAAGATACTCAGTCTTCCGTCCGCGGCGCATCCAAACTGGCACCTCCGACCAACTGATGTTGTCCCCCGGCCATCCCAGGGCGACAATGATACAGGTATTTCCATAAGCCGAAATGCGGCAGCACGCCAAGAAAGGCTTCGCATAAGTGAACGAAGATGGAGATTTGCAGAATTGAGTTAGGGTTCATGTCACACCCGGTTTTGGAAGGCAAACCGAATGCGAACTATGTACGTGCCAGGATCAGAATTCACGTACACAGCGATTACATAAATGAACATCATCGCACAATGCTCGAATAATAACATAAAAGAGTATTAACTTATTACATCACAGAGTCATAGACATCCACATAGTCTTCAACTTAACAGTTAAATCAAAGTGCTAGCGAAACGCAGTAAAGATAAGGCCTTCACAGGCAGCTGACTGGGGGTTGCCGCCAACCCACACCTAGAATTCGTCGTAGTCTTGAAACTCTTGGAAGTCTCCTTCCACGGCTTCACCTTCTCCTGAGCAGTGGTTACAATGCGGACAACCTGGTGTTTTGTGGTAAAGCAAGGATGAGTACACATCAACGTACTCAGCAAATGTCCCGTTTGGCTGAAGTGGACTAGCTTTATGTGGGGTTAGGCTCAAGCAGTTGCTTTTAGTTGGTCAGGTATTTATCATTAGTAGAAGCCAGATTTTATCATTAACCAGCCCATGAACCATTTCCTCATCGAGGAACAACATCATCATATTCGAACCAAAACCATAACATAATCCTTGTATCTCGAACCATCTGTATCTCTAATCAAAGAGGATCCCAAGGCTGCTCTTAACCGTGAGCACGGCTGATATACCAGTTTCACTACCCTCTGCAGAGGTCGCACACTTTACCCATGAGTCGTGATTCCCTTTCTACCCGGGGAGAGCTAATCCCCATTGACCACTACCTAGGTGGTCCGGCAGGGCATCACTACGTAGCTGTTACAAAGATTCCCTAGAGGTCATAGCTGCCCGTTAGGTTTCTCCAGTTTGATAAACACAGTACCTCTCCCCGCAGGAAGGCGACTAAAAAGCAAAACGAAAGAACCTCGGCACCCAGCCTCGGCAGAGCAAGCACTGTGCCTGGACCCCATTGACGGCACGACGGCGAAGCAACTACACCTCTAGTTCCTCTAATTAATTAGCTAAGGGCACCCCATTCTACCCTCATGGTTGCACTGTTATCCCGGGTGGTCTCTCAACGAACAAGTCCTTACGGAGAGGTACTCAGGAAACAGCCTGAGCCCCCTAGAATATCACAAGATCACCAACATCATCAGGATAACAGTATCATAAATAGTCTCATCATGTTCATTGATTAAGTTAAAGCGATAGCAGAATGCTAACCATAAAAACCCAGAAGGTCATCAAGGATAAAGGAAAGTGTAAAGCTAGTCAATCCTTAGGTTTCAAGTAAGTAATGCGGGGTAGTAAGTTATAAATGAATAGGACATAATAGGTCAGAGGACACTTGCCTTCACCAAGCTGCTGATCAGGGACTTCCTCTGCAACTGCCTCGGGAAACACAGACTGCTCGTTGTCTACGTAAAGCAATCATTCACACTATGCACTTGGGAAAATAACAAACAAAAACAATATGCCAAACCTATGCAGCAGAGAGTGGTCACAAGCTCATAACAGAAAAGGGATAGGCACTTTGGTGTTCCCTAGGTCTGGGGTAGAGGACTATACAAAAGATTCATTATTCACTAATCAAGTTTAAGTCAGTGGTGGAATTAAATAATTATCTGGTTTAAGTTCCTAAACTTAAGGGTTTGAGTCTATAAACTTAAGTGCCCCAACTTTTATTAAAGTATACTACCTTTTATTTATCTCAAATAGGGTTCCAATAACCTTAATCCTATCCTAATGATTAACCATTAATTGGAACATGGAAACAGCAGGGAAACATTGCATAAATAAATAGGTAATAATTTTATGAACATTTTGCAATTTGAAGCACCTAATTTGGAGTTCATATGGCAAAGTTATGAATTTTACAAGTTTTAGGGGTTAAAAATATACCCTAAGGACCTATTTTGAATTAAATAAAAGGGCTGAGGACTTAACTGCGAAAAACCAGGGACGGCGGGCGCAAAATCCAGAAAACCGAGGGGTTCTTTAAGAAAATGCGCGGGCGAAGGGGTATCGGGCGCTTACAGCCGTTAGATCTCAGATCAACGGCCAGGATTAGATCCTGCGGCGGGCGCGCGGGCGCGCGGCGGCCCGGGGTGGCTGACAGGCGGGGCCAGCGGGCAGCGCGAGCGCGGGCGCGGCGACTGACAAGCGGGGCCAGCGGGCAGAGCGAGTGCGCGGGCGCGCCGACAGGCGGGGCCCAGCGGGCAGAGGGACAGGGCGCGGGGAAACGGTCTGGGCCGTTGGATCTTGGGCGGGCGGTTGAGATTGGGTTCGGGTTATTTGAATCCGCGCCGTCCGATCCAAGATAGACGGCGGGGATCGGGTCGGCTGGCTCCCGTCTCCCTCAGCTGGCTGAGGCGGCGGCGCCCGTCCTCGCGGCGAGGAGCTCGCCGGAGACGAGGGAAACGGGGGCCCAGCGGGTTCTCGGGGCGACCTGAGTGGCCGGGGAGGTTGGGGAGGGCACGGGGAACTCTCTGGTGGGGTCTGGGTCGGGGCAGGGGCACCGGAGGGGGGCGGTTCACAGCGAGGCGGCTCGGCGGCGGCGCTAAGCGACTCCGGCGAGAAATCAAGCGCGCTAGAGTGCAAGACAAGGGCCAATAGGGGCGGGAGAGGTTCCTTACCTCACGGCGAACTCCGGGGACTCCTCGGCGACGACGGAGACGCGACGGTGGCCCGGGTCGACGGCGGCGGCTGCACGGCGGACGACGGGTGAGCGCGGGCAGAGAGAAATAGGGAGGGGGAGAGGGAATTGGGGCGCGTCCCGGGTCGTGGACGTCGGGGCGGAGCTCACCGTGGCAAGGGACGCGGCGGAGCTCCAACGACGGCCGGGAAACGAGCTCGGGCGGCGGCGGTTCACGGCGATGGCGCCTGGGCGTGCGCGCAGCGAGGGAGAGGGCGAGAGAGGGGGCCGGTTGGTGCGCAAATGAGGGAGGGGGCGAGGGCGAGTGGGACTCGGGGCTCAAGTGGCCGAGGGCGAGGTGGGGCGAGCTCCCCACGCGCGACGTGGGCACGGAGACCGCGGGCGCGCGCGACTCGGCGGCGGTTACGCGAGAACGGCGAAGCTGACAGCCGGGGCCCGCGACGCAGAGAGAGAGAAGAAGTCGGGCGCGGGCGCGAGGAAAGCGGGGCTGACCAGGAGGGCCCACGGGCAGAGAGAGAGCGAGGGAGATGGCGCACGCGCGGGCGGGAGCGCCGACAGGTGGGACCGGGCAACCAGAGAGAGCGAGGGAGCGAGCGCGGAGACGGCGGCCGCGCCGACAGGCGGGCCCGCTCGCGCAGAGAGAGAAGGGGCGGGAGGGAGAGCGCGCGCGGGCGCGCGAGAGTTGGGCCTGGTGGGCCGAAAGGCTGAGGGGGCGGCGGGTTTGGGCTGCTTTCCTCTTTTCTTTTATTTTGGAATTTCCTTTCTCTTTTCTTTTTATTTTCTCCATTTGATTCAAATTCAAACAAGCCACAAATTCAAACCAAACCTTCCAAGAATTATGCACCAAGCAAAAGTGAAATCTAGGGTTCAACATGATGCAACAATTCATACTCCCTTAGGGTTTAACATAATAAACTATAATTACAAGTAAAATAAGCACTTAGCTCCTATAGAATTGAGAGAGAAAAGAAAGAGGAAGGATGAGAAAAGGAAGTAACACCTGAATTTGTGAATATGAGCAAAGAAATTTTATACCCCCAAATTCAGGGTGTTACAAACCTATCCCCCTTAAAAGAATCTCGCCCCCGAGATTCAAGGTTGGTCAGCAAAGAGTTCAGGGTATTTGGCCTTCAGGTCATCTTCTCGTTCCCAGGTTGCTTCTTCCTCTGAGTGGTGACCCCATCTGACCTTGCACATTCTGATGGTATTCCTCCGGGTGACCCTGTCTGCAAACTCCAGAATCTGCGTTGGCTTCTCTATGTATGTCAGATCCTCTTGGACTTCCAAACCCTCCACTGGCAACTGTTCTTCTGGTACTCGCAGACACTTCTTCAGTTGCGACACGTGGAACACATTGTGTACTGCCGACAAACTTTCTGGTAGGTTGAGTTGGTAAGCCACTTCTCCACGCTTTGCTTGAATCTGATATGGTCCAACGTACCGGGGTGCTAACTTGCCTTTAACTCCAAACCTTCTGACTCCCCTGATAGGTGACACCTTCAGATAGACGAAATCCCCCACTTCGAAACTCAGTTCTCTTCTCCTTCGGTCTGCATAGCTTCGCTGCCTTGATTGTGCTATCTTCAGATTCTCCCGAACCATTTTGATATTCTCTTCGGCTTCAAGCAAAATGTCGGGGCCAAACACCTGTCTCTCACCAGGCTGGTCCCAATGCAGCGGAGTCCTACAACTCCGTCCATAGAGTGCCTGAAACGGCGACATCTTCAAGCTGGTTTGGTAACTATTGTTGTAGGAGAATTCTGCATAAGGTAACCTTTTGTCCCATCCTGACTTGTCTTGCAACGCACAGGCTCTCAGCATATCTTCTAGGATCTGATTAGTTCTTTCAGTCTGACCGTCTGTTTGCGGATGATAAGCCGAGCTGAAGTTCAAATGGGTGCCCAAAGCTTCTTGTAGCTGCTGCCAAAAATGAGAGGTGAACTGCGTTCCTCGATCTGACACTATCTTCTTCGGCACACCATGAAGGCAAACTATCCGCGACATGTATAACTCAGCTAATGTTGCCCCGGTATATGTGGTCTTCACAGGTATGAAATGGGCCACCTTTGTTAATCGGTCCACAACCACCCAGATGGAATCATAACCGGCCCGGGTACGAGGTAGGCCAACTATAAAATCCATCCCGATCTCATCCCACTTCCACTGAGGAATCCGCAATGGCTGCAACAATCCGGCGGGCCTTTGATGCTCTGCTTTGGTTCTCTGACAGCTATCACAGATGGCAACATATTCTGCGATCTCTCTTTTCATGCCATACCACCAAAACCTCCTCTTTAAATCCTGGTACATCTTTTCACTTCCCGGGTGTATGGAGTAGGCTGTCTCATGAGCTTCCTTTAGGATCAGCTCCCGAATAGGTTTGAGGTCGGGGACACACAATCGGTCCTTGAACCATATTACCCCCTCTTCATCCTCTCGAAAGTCTTTGCCTCTTCCTTCTAAGATTAGCTGCCGGATTTTGTTGATGCTTTCATCATCCTTCTGCCCTTCTTTGATCTCCCGCTCTAGGGTGGGCTCTAATTCCACTGTTACTCCTTGCGTACTGTTCAAAAAACCAAGGCTCAACCTATCGAACTCCTTGGCTAACTCATATGGCATTGGGTACATGGCCAACATATTGACTTGACTCTTCCTGCTCAAAGCATCTGCAACCACATTGGCTTTGCCCGGATGGTAATGTATCTCCAACTCATAGTCTTTGATCAATTCCAACCATCTTCGCTGCCTCATGTTTAACTCTGACTGGGTGAATATGTACTTCAGACTTTTATGATCTGTGTAGATGTCGCACTTCTGTCCATACAAGTAATGTCTCCAGGTCTTCAAAGCATGAACTACTGCTGCCAACTCCAGGTCATGCGTGGGATAATTTTTCTCATGGATCTTCAGCTGCCGAGATGAATATGCTACAACTCTTCCTTCTTGCATTAGCACGCATCCCAATCCGGTGTAAGAAGCATCACAATACACTGAGAATGGCTTGTGAACATCAGGCAGGACTAACACCGGAGCTGTGGTCAATCTATTTTTCAGTTCTTCAAATGCTTCCTGACACTTTTGGGTCCACTTGAACTCAACTTTCTTCGCTAGTAACGCTGTCATTGGTCTTGCAATCTTTGAGAAGCCTTCGATGAAACGCCGGTAATACCCAGCCATTCCAATGAAACTCTTGATCCCACGAACATCCTTTGGTGCTTTCCAGTTCAGGATATCTGCCACTTTCTTTGGGTCCACTGCTAACCCTTCTTGATTTATGATGTGACCCAGAAACAAGACTTCATGAATCCAGAACTCGCATTTGCTCAGCTTGGCATACAGCTGTTGCTCTCGTAGCCTTTGCAATACCATCTTCAAATGCTCCACATGCTCATCCTCACTTTTGGAATATATGAGAATGTCATCGATAAACACTACCACAAACTTGTCCAGATAATCCATGAACACACTGTTCATCAGGTACATAAAGAAAGCTGGCGCATTTGTCAAACCAAAGGACATAACTGTGAATTCATATAACCCGTACTTGGTGATGAATGTTGTCTTCGGTATGTCCGAGGGTCGGATTCTGAGCTGATGGTAACCTGATCTCAGATCTATCTTCGAGAATACGCTGGCACCTCTGAGCTGGTCGAACAAATCTTCTATCCTTGGCAGGGGGTACTTGTTCTTGACAGTAACTTCATTCAAGGCTCTGTAGTCTATGCACATCCTTTTGGTACCATCTTTCTTCTCTACAAACAACACCGGAGCGGCCCAAGGCGAGGTACTTGGTCTGATGTAACCCTTCTCTAACATCTCATCTATCTGCTTCTTGAGTTCCACCAATTCTGGTCCAGACACTCGGTAGGCTCTTTTGGAAATGGGGGCGGTACCAGGGATAAGCTCTATAGCAAACTCAACTTTTCTCTCGGGTGGCATGCCTGTAAGCTCCTCGGGAAATACGTCCGGAAAGTCCGACACAACCTTGATAGTCTCGAGCGGGTTGGGCTCCTTACTATCAACTGAAATCCGGTGACAGACACCCTCCGCTGATTTAGGCATCCTTAGTTCGGCCACTACCTCTTCTCCTGACGGGGACTTCAATGTTACGGTCCTCTTGTCACAGCTAACATTCGCTTCATATTTCATTAACCAATTCATCCCTAGAATGACATCTATCCCAGGGGTGTCTATTACTATTAAGTCACTGGGGAACCCTATCCCCCTTATTTCCACCCTTATATTTGAGCATATTTTATCTGTTTGCACCTTGCCACCAACTGAATTAATCCTCATGGGCGGCATCATTGCCTCTACTGAGATGTTATGCAATTCTACCCAGGTTGCAGTGACAAATGAATGAGTTGCACCAGTATCAAATAGCACTTTCGTGGGATGAGATTCGACTGAGAACATACCTACTGCCACATCTGGTGCATCCTGGATCGCTTCGGCCTCCAAGTGGTTCACCTTTCCACGGTTGTACGCTTGGTTACGATTGCCCGTCGTTGGCTGCAGTACACCTTGCCTTGTTGGAGCATTGGGGTTGGTCTGCTGCTGCGCCATCTTCTTCGGGCACTGCATCACCCAGTGGCCTTGTTCTCCACAGTGGAAACATCCTCTGCCTCCTCCTTGTGCTGGGGCTGCTTGGTTGCTCTGGTTTGTTGCTGGTGCAGGAAGGCGAGGTGCCTGGTTGTTCTGCTTCTGATACTGGTTACCTCCCTGCTGGCTGTGCTGACGATACTGCTGCTGCTGTGGGTACTGCCTCTGAAACTGCTGCTGATGCGGACGCTGATTCTGATTCTGATATCCCTGTGGGTGACCAGGCCTGCCTTGCTGAGATGAACTGCCTGAGAAACGCGGACGGCTGATGCTTCCGGACTGGGGTCCACTCATCTTGCGCTTCCGATCTTCCATATCCTTACGCTTCTTCTCAGTCATGACTGCCCTATCGATCAGGTGCTGGAAGGTGGGGAAGGTGTGATTCATCAGCTGGTAATGCAGGGGATCCACCAAACCTCTCATGAACCTGTACTGTCTTTTAGCATCAGTGTTGACATCCTCAGGTGCATAACGAGATAGCTGCAGAAACTTGTCTCTGTATTCACTGACAGACAGGGGTCCCTGCTTCAGAGCCAGGAACTCCTCCTTCTTCACGATCATCAGTCCCTCTGGCACATGGTACCTGCGGAAACTCTCGCTGAATTCTTCCCAGGTGATGGCTTCGGGGTCAGCATGGGTGGCGAGGTAGGACTCCCACCAGGACTGGGCTGCTCCCCTTAGCTGACGGGGACCATACAGAACCTTCTCCCTGTCGTCACATTGAGCGGTGCGCAGTTCTCTTTCCACTGCGCGCAGCCAGTCTTCTGCATCCATGGGGTCAGCAGAATGGGCGAAGGTAGGAGGGTGCCCTCTCATGAACTCACCACGCTTATCCCGTGGCATCTGGGGCATCTGCACTTGCAACTGGGGTTGGGGTTGCTGTTGAGCCTGCTGCATGGCTGCCAGAGTCTGCCCAATGGCCTGCACTGCCTGAGTCTGCATCAAGAACATCTGCTCCACTGTCATCGGGGGTGGTGGGGGAGGCTGCCTCGGTTGTTCCTCCTGCTGGTCATGCTGCTCCTGCTGAGCACGCCTGTTGCATCGGCGCCTGTTGTCAGACATCTGTGGAAGACATTCATACATCAGCATTGATCTTACAATCCCCCAGCATAAGAAAAGAGAATACAGAATTCTTCATGACACTGAGTGAACAAAAAGCTTCACTGATCCTCATAATGATTCAACACAGCTTCTCAGATAAGAAGGAAAGTAGAAGTAAATGGCTTCCCAACTAAATAACTGACTTTATTAACATTATAGCTAGGCCAAACTGCAGGGGAAACCCACAGGTTGGCAACAGTCATTACAAAGATTCAAATCCAGCACAAGTTCATCATAACAAGCATGCAAACAACTGATAAGCAAACTAAGCTAATTGGAAGCAACTGATAAGCAAACTAAACTAACTATCTAAGACTGAGACATCTAACTTAAGAATTATTACAAAATTCGACGCTAACGATCTAAGGATCCAAATCTATCCTGGTCTTACAGACAGGGGAACCATAAGTGTGATGACCTCGCGGCGGCGAGCGGTATGGGTGCTGAGTCCCAACAGGAGCGGGAGAACCACCCTCCTGGTGATGGCGCTCTGCCAGCTCAGCACGCAACTCCGCAATCTCCGTTCGAGCTCTGCTCAGCTCGTCCAGAGAGTGGTCCAGCTCAGTGTTAAGCACTGCGACTAGGTTGACTGTGCTGCTCAACCTAGGGTTAGCCTCACCAACAGGGGAGACAACCACACTCTCTGTGCTGCCAGTAGGGCGGCGGGGGTAGTACCGAAGGTTAAGACCGTCGGCCACGCCACCGAACAAAGAACAGTACTGGGAGAGTGCACGTCGTGCTGCATCCTGCATAGCCGCCTCTGCAGTGTCCCTCTCGGAGATGGAATAGTGCTCCGAAACGGCCTCCGCACCTCGGAGGTCGTCCTCCGGACGGCGAACTAGGCAGGTAGCCTCCCAGCGGTCCGGGTACCTCCCGCGACTGTGCTGGTAGACTACACAACGATACTCGATCGACCAGGTGTGCCGGTCGAAAGCCTGGCGCAGCAAGGTGTCGAGTGCGTCGTGGAAGTGACAACCGCGAGCGGCGTCACGGGTGATGGGTCGGGCGACCCATCCTTCCGCCTCCTGCGGCTCAGAAGACTCCATGCTGTGGTCTGAGTCGTCGTCGTCGGGGTCTCCTCCAGGTCCTCCTCCAACAGCCGGGACGTCCCGGGGTGGTGCAAGGGGCGCCTCCAGCTGGGCAACAGAGGAACGGGGCCTCACGGACTCCACCTCATGCTGGGATGAGGAGGAAGAGCCCTGCTGCTCTCTGTGCTGCCGTCGGCGTTCCTGCTCCTCACGCAGGCGGTGGTGCAGCCTCTCCAGGTGACTCGACTGACCGGACACGGTGCGGTGCAGGGGACGCTCCGCAAGTCGAGACGGCAGGAAAGGAATCACCGACTTACGTGCAGTGTGTCTAAGACGAGCCATCTACAAAAGACACCGTAAGCATAAGAGTAAGAGCAGAACTAATATGACAAGTGAATAAACCATAGACAGAATAAGATAAAAATTTTAACAAGGTATAATATAGTATATATATATATATATGTATATGTAGTGAAACATAGGGTTGGTCGAGACGACCGACTTTTGAAGTAACATCAGAGGTCAAGGTGAGAGAGAAGGTCAATAGTCCTTAGTACGACCAGTGCTATTCTAGGTCAGCGGTCCTACAGTCAGCACGGCTTTGATACCACTTATGTCACACCCGGTTTTGGAAGGCAAACCGAATGCGAACTATGTACGTGCCAGGATCAGAATTCACGTACACAGCGATTACATAAATGAACATCATCGCACAATGCTCGAATAATAACATAAAAGAGTATTAACTTATTACATCACAGAGTCATAGACATCCACATAGTCTTCAACTTAACAGTTAAATCAAAGTGCTAGCGAAACGCAGTAAAGATAAGGCCTTCACAGGCAGCTGACTGGGGGTTGCCGCCAACCCACACCTAGAATTCGTCGTAGTCTTGAAACTCCTGGAAGTCTCCTTCCACGGCTTCACCTTCTCCTGAGCAGTGGTTACAATGCGGACAACCTGGTGTTTTGTGGTAAAGCAAGGATGAGTACACATCAACGTACTCAGCAAATGTCCCGTTTGGCTGAAGTGGACTAGCTTTATGTGGGGTTAGGCTCAAGCAGTTGCTTTTAGTTGGTCAGGTATTTATCATTAGTAGAAGCCAGATTTTATCATTAACCAGCCCATGAACCATTTCCTCATCGAGGAACAACATCATCATATTCGAACCAAAACCATAACATAATCCTTGTATCTCGAACCATCTGTATCTCTAATCAAAGAGGATCCCAAGGCTGCTCTTAACCGTGAGCACGGCTGATATACCAGTTTCACTACCCTCTGCAGAGGTCGCACACTTTACCCATGAGTCGTGATTCCCTTTCTACCCGGGGAGAGCTAATCCCCATTGACCACTACCTAGGTGGTCCGGCAGGGCATCACTACGTAGCTGTTACAAAGATTCCCTAGAGGTCATAGCTGCCCGTTAGGTTTCTCCAGTTTGATAAACACAGTACCTCTCCCCGCAGGAAGGCGACTAAAAAGCAAAACGAAAGAACCTCGGCACCCAGCCTCGGCAGAGCAAGCACTGTGCCTGGACCCCATTGACGGCACGACGGCGAAGCAACTACACCTCTAGTTCCTCTAATTAATTAGCTAAGGGCACCCCATTCTACCCTCATGGTTGCACTGTTATCCCGGGTGGTCTCTCAACGAACAGGTCCTTACGGAGAGGTACTCAGGAAACAGCCTGAGCCCCCTAGAATATCACAAGATCACCAACATCATCAGGATAACAGTATCATAAATAGTCTCATCATGTTCATTGATTAAGTTAAAGCGATAGCAGAATGCTAACCATAAAAACCCAGAAGGTCATCAAGGATAAAGGAAAGTGTAAAGCTAGTCAATCCTTAGGTTTCAAGTAAGTAATGCGGGGTAGTAAGTTATAAATGAATAGGACATAATAGGTCAGAGGACACTTGCCTTCACCAAGCTGCTGATCAGGGACTTCCTCTGCAACTGCCTCGAGAAACACAGACTACTCGTTGTCTACGTAAAGCAATCATTCACACTATGCACTTGGGAAAATAACAAACAAAAACAATATGCCAAACCTATGCAGCAGAGAGTGGTCACAAGCTCATAACAGAAAAGGGATAGGCACTTTGGTGTTCCCTAGGTCTGGGGTAGAGGACTATACAAAAGATTCATTATTCGCTAATCAAGTTTAAGTCAGTGGTGGAATTAAATAATTATCTGGTTTAAGTTCCTAAACTTAAGGGTTTGAGTCTATAAACTTAAGTGCCCCAACTTTTATTAAAGTATACTACCTTTTATTTATCTCAAATAGGGTTCCAATAACCTTAATCCTATCCTAATGATTAACCATTAATTGGAACATGGAAACAGCAGGGAAACATTGCATAAATAAATAGGTAATAATTTTATGAACATTTTGCAATTTGAAGCACCTAATTTGGAGTTCATATGGCAAAGTTATGAATTTTACAAGTTTTAGGGGTTAAAAATATACCCTAAGGACCTATTTTGAATTAAATAAAAGGGCTGAGGACTTAACTGCGAAAAACCAGGGACGGCGGGCGCAAAATCCAGAAAACTGAGGGGTTCTTTAAGAAAATGCGCGGGCGAAGGGGTATCGGGCGCTTACAGCCGTTAGATCTCAGATCAACGGCCAGGATTAGATCCTGCGGCGGGCGCGCGGGCGCGCGGCGGCCCGGGGTGGCTGACAGGCGGGGCCAGCGGGCAGCGCGAGCGCGGGCGCGGCGACTGACAAGCGGGGCCAGCGGGCAGAGCGAGTGCGCGGGCGCGCCGACAGGCGGGGCCCAGCGGGCAGAGGGACAGGGCGCGGGGAAACGGTCTGGGCCGTTGGATCTTGGGCGGGCGGTTGAGATTGGGTTCGGGTTATTTGAATCCGCGCCGTCCGATCCAAGATAGACGGCGGGGATCGGGTCGGCTGGCTCCCGTCTCCCTCAGCTGGCTGAGGCGGCGGCGCCCGTCCTCGCGGCGAGGAGCTCGCCGGAGACGAGGGAAACGGGGGCCCAGCGGGTTCTCGGGGCGACCTGAGTGGCCGGGGAGGTTGGGGAGGGCACGGGGAACTCTCTGGTGGGGTCTGGGTCGGGGCAGGGGCACCGGAGGGGGGCGGTTCACAGCGAGGCGGCTCGGCGGCGGCGCTAAGCGACTCCGGCGAGAAATCAAGCGCGCTAGAGTGCAAGACAAGGGCCAATAGGGGCGGGAGAGGTTCCTTACCTCACGGCGAACTCCGGGGACTCCTCGGCGACGACGGAGACGCGACGGTGGCCCGGGTCGACGGCGGCGGCTGCACGGCGGACGACGGGTGAGCGCGGGCAGAGAGAAATAGGGAGGGGGAGAGGGAATTGGGGCGCGTCCCGGGTCGTGGACGTCGGGGCGGAGCTCACCGTGGCAAGGGACGCGGCGGAGCTCCAACGACGGCCGGGAAACGAGCTCGGGCGGCGGCGGTTCACGGCGATGGCGCCTGGGCGTGCGCGCAGCGAGGGAGAGGGCGAGAGAGGGGGCCGGTTGGTGCGCAAATGAGGGAGGGGGCGAGGGCGAGTGGGACTCGGGGCTCAAGTGGCCGAGGGCGAGGTGGGGCGAGCTCCCCACGCGCGACGTGGGCACGGAGACCGCGGGCGCGCGCGACTCGGCGGCGGTTACGCGAGAACGGCGAAGCTGACAGCCGGGGCCCGCGACGCAGAGAGAGAGAAGAAGTCGGGCGCGGGCGCGAGGAAAGCGGGGCTGACCAGGAGGGCCCACGGGCAGAGAGAGAGCGAGGGAGATGGCGCACGCGCGGGCGGGAGCGCCGACAGGTGGGACCGGGCAACCAGAGAGAGCGAGGGAGCGAGCGCGGAGACGGCGGCCGCGCCGACAGGCGGGCCCGCTCGCGCAGAGAGAGAAGGGGCGGGAGGGAGAGCGCGCGCGGGCGCGCGAGAGTTGGGCCTGGTGGGCCGAAAGGCTGAGGGGGCGGCGGGTTTGGGCTGCTTTCCTCTTTTCTTTTATTTTGGAATTTCCTTTCTCTTTTCTTTTTATTTTCTCCATTTGATTCAAATTCAAACAAGCCACAAATTCAAACCAAACCTTCCAAGAATTATGCACCAAGCAAAAGTGAAATCTAGGGTTCAACATGATGCAACAATTCATACTCCCTTAGGGTTTAACATAATAAACTATAATTACAAGTAAAATAAGCACTTAGCTCCTATAGAATTGAGAGAGAAAAGAAAGAGGAAGGATGAGAAAAGGAAGTAACACCTGAATTTGTGAATATGAGCAAAGAAATTTTATACCCCCAAATTCAGGGTGTTACAGTTCAGATGGGTCAGGTTAATGTGGTAGAAATCAAGGAGACCACGGAAAAAGGGAGAGATGGGGAGGCCAAGGCCACGGAGAAGAAAAGGGGCGTAAACTACAGACTCGTGGGTATCCTCTGTCGGGATAATAGTCCCGTGGCAAATCCGCCAAGAACAGAGTTCCCGCGGAGGAAGAACCCCGATGGACACGAGGTGGAGGAGTTCAGCTTCGGAAATGATGGACATGTGGTTACCTGCAAAAGGCAACTGGCTGTTGGGATCGATTGGATGAATCACCACAGCAGACGAGCTCGCGGTCTTCCTCTTGGGCGCCATCTCGATTCTACCAGCAAGCAGAGTGGAGGCGAGCGATAGAGAGGATTCGGGAGCGAGAATGCAAGAACTAGGGCACAGAAAGCAAAGGCGGCTAAAAGCACAGCTCTTATGGGATATTCTCGAGCCAGATACCGTTTCAAAAAGTGCCTAGTCATCACCCGGCGGTTATTTCCAAAACCAGCGTGCCACGTGGTCACCCGGCGGTTATCCCCAGAACACCGACGCGCCACCTCATCACTCGGCCATCATCCTCAAAGTGGCTCGGGCGGCCTGCCGTCCCTCGGCGTTGCCTATAAAACGCTGATTTCGTATTCAGTTGCTTGGCATTACTTCTAAAATGCCGACGTCGACCTGCCGTCACTCGGCGTTGCCTATAAAACGTTGATTTCGTATTCAGTTGCTCGGCATTACTTCTAAAATGCCGACGTCGACCTGCCGTCACTCGGCGTTGCCTCTAAAACGCTGATTTCGTATTCAGTTGCTCGGCATTACTTCTAAAATGCCGACGTCGACCTCCAGTCACTTGGCGTTGCCTCTAAAACGCTGATTTCGTATTCAGTCGCTCGGCATTACTTCTAAAATGACGACGTCGACCTCCAGTCACTCGGCGTTGCCTCTAAAACGCTGTTTTCATGTTTAGTTGCTTGGCATTACTTCTAAAATGCCGATGCCGACCTCCAGTCATTCGACGTTACTTCTAAAACGTTGATATCATATTCAGTCACTCGGCGTTGCCTCTAAAACGCTGACACAATCTTCAGTTACTCGACAGTTACTTCTACAAGCGCCGACACCACCTACAAAGTTACTCGACAACCATTTCAGAAAACACCAGTTCAATGCCCGAGTATTTCATTTACTCTTTCAAAGGAATTAGACTCACAAGTAAGCAGGACAGTCATCAAAAGAGAGACCAAACGTCATTCTTTCATTCAAAGGGAAGTTAATAAACTTACAAATCAACTCTTCGCGAGTTGATACTTCCCTACTATTACTACATTACATTACTACTACTACACTACGTTATACTACTCTACATTACTACTACATTATTCTAACTATACTATACTATACTAATATCTAAGAAGACCAGTGGTGTCTAGCCACTGGCCCTGCCCCTGCCGCCGCCGCCCTTGGTGCTGCCCTTGCTGCTGCCGCCTTTGGTGCTGCCCCTGCTGCTGCCGCCGTCACCGTCCTTGCCGCCGTCGCCGCTACCCCTGCCGCTGCCACTGCCGTCGCCGTCGCCACCGTCGTCGTCGCCGTCGTCGTCGTCCTCGTCCTCGCCGCCGCCGTCCGAGTCCTCCTCATCCGAGGAGTACTCCGACTCATCCGAGCCCTCGAGCCCGGAGCGCTCGACGGCCCGGATGTATGTCCAGACTTCCGCGGCTATCCCCTGGGAGTCGTCCGAGTCATCGGACGACGCCGGGGGAGAGACGGGAGCCGGAGATCCCTCGGACCCAGAGGAGAACTCCTCCTCCGAGTATTCCGAGTCACCGAAATCCTCCGATGGAGGAGTCAGTTCGCGCTTGCGCTTGTTACTCTTGCCCATGGCGGAAGCAGACGGGAGAGAAGAGAAGGAAGCAGTAAAGAACAACGAGGAGATGTGAAAAAACCAGAAAGGCAACGGTGTTATTTATTAAGGGAGAAGGCAACCGCTCACCTCCAACCGCGGTCACTGAATAGTCGCAAAGCATTCAATAAGCACTTCCACCCGTCTGAAGACACGTCAGGCGGCTGATGCCGTTTCACGCAACACTACACCCATTGGGACTCCAGTCAACAGCGCGAAGGATATGATTACACTTGCCGTCACATCACATTACTACTCAGAAGCAGCCGACTAAAACACTCAGCGTACCAAGCCGTCCCTTGCCCACACCCATTGGGGGGGGGACGCCTAGGAATTATCAGTATATTTTTCAAATTGGTCACATCTGTGCAGGGCACGCAGTGAATGCCTCAAGACAAAAATGAGATATCAGTGAGAATTAGAGGGAAGCCAAATATAGTCAGTGGAGTACAAAATATGGTCGACAGAAACGACTTGAAGACTAGACAGAGAACGTCCATCAAATGTCCAATCAGTCACAGAGCAAATAAATTGCACTACCCAGCAAGATATGGATGGATTGCGAACTCGGCTGCAAAAGACAAAAATGCATGCTGACCTCTGAAGCATAATATTGATGACATAGTGCGGATGACATCATGCCAATTTTTTACAAGCAGAAAGGATAATCTTCAGCAAAAAGACGCAAAAGAAAGACCTTCGAGTGGATTATCCTCAAAAATCCACTTGAAGGTCGGAGGCTACACCCATTGGGTGCACCTCCGGTGCACCCCATGGATTATCATTCCAAGCCGAGATAGTGCCGATTTCTAAAGCATGGGACAAGATTAAAAAGCCAACCCTCAACCAAAGTAGAGGAACACAAATGGAAATAATCTCTACTGAAGACCTTCGAGTAGATTATTTTCTAAAATCTACTCGAAGCTCGGGGGCTACACCCATTGGGTGCACCCCAATGAAGTTCAGAATCCTACAAATTGGAATGCCGACCTCTAAGGCACAGGCACGAAACTAGGCTTTGGTCAACGAGTGATCGGAGCAGGAGAAGACAACAGGAAGCCATCTTTCTTCAAATCACCTACAAGCTGGACCTGGGATCTTCGGGTTGATTACCTCTAAATTAACCCAAAGATCGGGGGCTTGTGGGGGATAGATATCCCCTGGGTCCACTAAAAGAGTAAAGGACCTCACGAAAGGCCCAAGGGCCCAATAAATCGTAAGGTCATTCTTTCGTGGGTCTGGGGAAAAACAACCAGCAAAGCAGAGCGACGTGAGACCAGATTGGTGCAAACCCGGACGACCCACAGCGTCGAGCGAGTAAATCGCAACAGAGATCCGACTTTCCCGCGCTGAAGCCCCCATGCAACGGAGCCATGCGAGGATAAGTCGGCAAGGGTTACGTAGGGATAAACTCAAGAGGTTCACTACCTTTTAGCTACTTGTTGTTATCATATCCACGTGTACTGCCCCATGGTCGAGTATATAAGGCCTAGGGGGCACCCCTTCAGATCGATCGACCTTTTACTTAGCCACACACGTCAACTCTCTGTATTTTCAATCCAGAGAGCTCTCTTGTAACCACATTCACCAAGCATACTCGCCAGGACGTAGGGTGTTACGCATCTCTAAGCGGCCCGAACCTGTAAACCTTGTCCACTGTTCCTCGTGCGATCGGCATGAACCATTTTGCTACAGTCGTCGACACCGTCCTACTCCTAAAACACCTTGAGGGGCAACCCCGGGTGTGCGGTCGGACCCAAAACACCGACAGTAGTTGCCAAATATGTTGGGGGCAAGCACAAGGGGTCAAAACCGTGTGTTTGTGTACCCAAAGTTCTTGTGTCTAATGTCAAAGGACCCAAAACTATTTGGGTACCTAAAATCAAGAACTAAACTTGTTTTGTAGGTTTATGCATCCGGGGGCTCAAGTTGGATCATCGATAGCGGGTGCAGAAACCACATGACAGGGGAGAAGAAGATGTTCTCCTCCTATGAGAAAAACCAATATCCCCAACGAGCTATTACATTCGGGGATGGAAATCAAGGTTTGGTCAAAGGTTTGGGTAAAATTGCCATATCACCTGACCATTCCATTTCCAATGTTTTTCTTGTAGATTCTTTAGACAACAACTTGCTTTCTGTTTCTCAATTATGCAAAATGGGTTACAACTGTCTTTTCACAGATGTAGGTGTTACTGTCTTTAGAAGGAGTGATGATTCAATAGCATTTAAGGGAGTGTTAGAGGGTCAACTATACTTAGTAGATTTTGATAGAGCTGAACTCGACACTTGCTTAATTGCTAAGACTAACATGGGTTGGCTCTGGCACCGCCGACTAGCCCATGTTGGGATGAAGAATCTTCATAAGCTTCTAAAGGGAGAACACATTTTAGGATTAACAAATGTTCATTTTGAGAAAGACAGGATTTATAGCGCATAGCAAGCAGGGAAGCAAGTTGGAGTTCATCATCCACATAAGAACATCATGACGACTGAGAGGCCACTTGAGCTCCTACATATGGACCTATTCGGCCCGATCGCTTACATAAGCATCGGCGGGAGTAAGTACTGTCTAGTTATTGTGGATGACTATTCTCGCTTCACTTGGGTGTTCTTTTTGTAGGAAAAATCTCATCCCCAAGAAATCTTAAAGGGATTCTTGAGACGGGCTCAAAACGAGTTCGGCTTAAGAATCAAGAAAATTAGAAGCGACAACGGGACGGAGTTCAAGAACTCACAAATCGAAGGCTTTCTTGAGGAGGAGGGCATCAAGCATGAGTTCTCTTCTCCCTACACGCCACAACAAAATGGTGTAGTGGAGAGGAAGAATAGAACTCTATTGGACATGGCAAGGACCATGCTTGATGAGTACAAGATTTCGGATCGGTTTTGGGCCGAGGCGGTCAACACCGCCTGCTACACCATCAACCGGTTGTATCTACACCGAATCCTCAAGAAGACATCATACGAACTCCTAACCGGTAAAAAGCCCAATATTTCATATTTTAGAGTCTTTGGTAGCAAATGCTTTATTCTTGTTAAAAGAAGTAGAAAATCTAAATTTGCTCCTAAGACTATAGAAGACTTTTTACTAGGATATGATTCAAACACAAGGGCATATAGAGTCTTTAACAAGTCCTCTGGACAAGTTGAAGTTTCTTATGACGTTGTGTTTGATGAGACTAATGGCTCTCGAGTAGAGCAAGTTGATCTTGATGGAATGAGGTATGGCATTTGGTTCCACGTCCTAATCAAAATGTTGTAGGAACCAAGTGGGTTTTCCGCAACAAGCAAGACGAGCATGGTGTGGTGACAAGGAACAAAGCCCGACTTGTGGCCAAGGGATATTCACAAGTCGAAGGTTTGGATTTCGGTGAAACCTATGCACCCGTAGCTAGGCTTGAGTCAATTCGTATATTACTTGCCTATGCTACTTACCATGGCTTTAAGCTTTACCAAATGGACGTAAAAAGTGTCTTCCTCAATGGACCTATCAAGGAAGAGGTCTATATTGAGCAACCTCCCGGCTTTGAAGATAGTGAGTACCCTAACCATGTTTCAAACTCTCTAAGGCGCTTTATGGGCTCAAGCAAGCCCCAAGAGCATGGTATGAATGTCTAAGAGATTTCCTTATCACTAATGGCTTCAAAGTCGGAAAAGCCGATCCTACTTTATTTACTAAAACTCTTGACAATGATTTGTTTGTATGCCAAATTTATGTTGATGATATTATATTTGGGTCTACTAACGAATCAACATGTGAGGAATTTAGTAGGATCATGACACAGAAATTCGAGATGTCGATGATGGGGGAGTTGAAGTACTTCTTAGGATTTCAAGTGAAGCAACTCCAAGAGGGCACCTTCATTAGCCAAACGAAGTATATTCAAGACATTCTAAACAAGTTTGAGATGAAGGATGCCAAGCCCATCAAGACACCCATGGGAACCAATGGGCATCTCGACCTCGACACGGGAGGTAAATCCGTCGATCAAAAGGTATACCGGTCGATGATAGGCTCTTTACTCTATCTATGTGCATCTCGACCGAATATTATGCTTTCTGTATGCATGTGTGCAAGATTCCAGGCCGACCCTAAGGAAGCTCACCTTACGGACGTAAAACGAATCTTGAGATATTTAGTTCATACTCCTATGTTTGGGCTTTGGTACCCTCGGGGATCCACATTTGATTTAATTGGTTATTCAGATGCCGATTGGGCGGGGTGTAAAATTAATAGAAAGAGTACATCGGGGACTTGCCAGTTCTTGGGAAGATCCTTGGTGTCTTGGGCTTCAAAGAAGCAAAATTCCGTAGCTCTTTCTACCGCCGAAGCCGAGTATATTGCCGTAGGACATTGTTGCACGCAATTGCTTTGGATGAGGCAAACCCTTAGGGACTATGGTTACAAATTAACCAAAGTTCCTCTTCTATGTGATAGTGAGAGTGCAATCCGCATGGCGGATAATCCCGTTGAGCATAGCCGCACTAAACACATAGTCATTCGGTATCATTTTCTTAGGGATCACCAACAAAAGGGAGATATCGAGATTGCATATATTAACACTAAGGAACAATTAGCCGATATCTTTACCAAGCCACTAGATGAACAAACTTTTAACAAACTTAGGCATGAGCTAAATATTCTTGATTCTAGGAATTTCTTTTGATGTTTTGCACACATAACTCATTACTATACTTTTGATCATGTCTCTTTTATATGCTATGACTAATGTGTTTTCAAGTAAATTTCAAACCAAGTCATAGGTATATTGAAAGGGAATTGGAGTCTTCGGCGAAGACAAAGGCTTCCACTCCATAACTCATCCTTCACCGTCGCTCTGAGCAACACTCCGTATTTGGTATAATCTTCACTCCTATTTTGTTTACCAAAGGGGAGAAAGTAGTTAAGAGGGCTCTAATGATTCCGTTTTTGGCGATTTATGCCAAAGGGGGAGAGAGCATGAGCCCAAAGCAAAATAACCGCACCACCACCAAATTCAAAAATTTTAGTCCTTCAATTTGGTTTTAAAGAAGTATTTTCAAATTGGTATCTTATTTGTGATATAATTGGTATACCCTCTTCAAAATTAACATCAAAACCCTCTTGAACACTAAGAGGAAGATTTCATTAAGGGGGAGTTTTGTTTAGTCAAAGGAAAAGCATTTGAAACAGGGGGGAAAATTTCAAATCTTAAAAATGCTTCTCAAAATCTTATTCATTTATCTTTGACTATTTGCAAAAGAACTTTGAAAAGAATTTACGAAAGAATTTGCAAAAACAAAACAAGTGGTGCAAGCGTGGTCCAAAATGATGAAAATATAAAGAAACAATCCATGCATATCTTATGAGAATTTATATTGGCTCAATTCTAAGTAACCTTTGCACTTACAATTATGCAAACTAGTTCAATTATGCACTTCTATATTTGCTTTGGTTTGTGTTGGCATCAATCACCAAAAAGGGGGAGATTGAAAGGGAATTAGGCTTACACCTATTTTCCTAATTGATTTTGGTGGTTGAATTGCCCAACACAAATAATTGGACTAACTAGTTTGCTCTAGTCTATAAGTTCTACAGGTGTCAAAGGTTCACAATAAGCCAATAAAAAGACCAAGAAAAGGGTTCAAACAAGAGAGAAAGGGATAACCGAAGTGTGCCCTGGTCTGGCGCACCAGACTGTCCGGTGTGCCACCGGACAGTGTCTGGTGCACCAGGGGACTCCAAGTTGAACTCCTCACCTTCGGGAATTCTCAGAGGCGCTCCACTATAATTCACCGGACTGTCCAGTGCACCACCGCACAGTGTCCGGTGCCCCAAGGAAGAGCGACTCTGAACTCGCCAGCTTCGGGAATCCGCTCCGCTATAATTCACCGGACTGTCCGGTGTGACAGCGGAGCAACAGCTACTTTGCGCGCAACGGTCGACTGCAACGCATTAAATGCGCGTCTGCGCGCGCAGAGGAGCAGAGCACGCGCGGGTGGCACACCGGACAGCCTACAGGGCCTATCCGGTGCACCACAGGACAGCCAGGCGGGCCCACAAGACAGAGCTCCAACGGTCGAACCCCAACGGTTTGCTGACGTGGCTGGCGCACCGGACAGTGTCCGGTGGCGCACCGGACTGTCCGGTGCGCCATGCAACTGCAACCTTCCAACGACCACTTTGTGGTGGTTGGGGCTATAAATACCCCAACCACCCCACATTCATTGGCATCCAAGTTTTCCACCTTCCAACTACTTACAAGAGCTCTAGCATTCAATTCTAGACACAACCAAATAGATCAAATCCTCTCCCAACTCCACACTAAGCTCTAGTGATTAGAGAGAGAGATTTGTTGTGTTCTTTTGAGCTCTTGCGCTTGGATTGCTTCTTTCTCATTCTTTCTTGTGATCAAACTCATTTGTAATCGAGGCAAGAGACACCAATTATGTGGTGGTCCTTGCGGGAACTTTGTGTTCCGATTGATTGAGAAGAGAAGCTCACTCGGTCTAGGTGACCGTTTGAGAGAGGGAAAGGGTTGAAAGAGACCCGGTCTTTGTGACCACCTCAACGGGGAGTAGGTTTGCAAGAACCGAACCTCGGTAAAACAAATCATCGTGTCTCGCTCTTTATTCGCTCACGATTTGTTTTGCGCCCTCTCTCTCGGACTCGTTTATATTTCTAACGCTAACCCGGCTTGTAGTTGTGCTTAAGTTGTTAAATTTCAGATTCGCCCTATTCACCCCCCTCTAGGCGACTTTCAATTAGAAACAAGCACCTTAGGTACCCAAACACAAGTATTTGAGCCCTTGTGTTTGGCCCCAACATATTTGGCAACTACTTTGCCTGATTTGTTAGTTAAAACATATGAAGCATCAAAGGTCTTAAATGATATGTTATGATCATTTGATGCAATAGGAGATTTCTTTTTAGGCAATTTAACATGAGTGGATTGCCTAGAACTAGATGCCTCACTCTTATACATAAAAGCATGATGAGAGCCAGAGTGAGACTTCCTAGAATGAATTCTCCTAATTTTGTGTTCGGGATAACCAGCAGGATATAAAATGTAACCCTCGTTATCCTGAGCCATGGGAGCTTTGCCCTTAACAAAGTTAGATAATTTCTTAGGGGCACTAAGCTTGACATTGTCTCCCTGTTGGAAGCCAATGCCATCCTTAATGCCTGGGCGTCTCCCACTATAGAGCATGCTTCTAGCAAATTTAAAATGTTCATTTTCTAAGTCATGCTCATTAATTTTGGCACTAAGTTGAGCTATGTGATCATTTTGTTGTTTATTTAAAGCTAGGTGATCATGAATAGCATCAACATTAATATCTCTACATCTAGTGCAAATAGTAACATGCTCAATGGTAGATGTAGAGGGTTTGCAAATATTTAGTTCACCAATCTTAGCATGTAAAATAGCATTCTCATTCTTAAGATTGGAAATAACATCATTGCAAACATTTGAATCTTTAGCCTTAGCAATTAATTTTTCATTCTCAATTTTAAGGCTAGAGAGAGATGCATTCAATTTGTCAATCTTAGTAATCAAACTATCATTGTCATTTCTAAGACTAACAATTGAATCATCACAAATATCCAACTTCTCAACCTTAGCAATTAATTTGGCATTTTCATTTCTAAGTTTTGAGATAACATCATGGCAAGTGCTTAGCTCACTAGTCAAATTTTCACACTTTTCTACTTCCTGAGCATAAGCATTTTTAACCTTAACACGCTTCTTATTTTCTTGAATTAGGAAGTCCTCTTGGCTATCCAATAGTTCATCCTTCTCGTGAATAGCTCCTATTAATTCATTTAATTTTTTCCTTTTGTTGCATGTTGAGGTTGGCAAAAAGAGCAAGCAAATTATCCTCATCATCACTAGAGTTATCCTCATCACTAGATGTTGCATACTTAGTGGAGGCTCTAGATTTTACCTTCTTTTTGTTGTCCCTTGCCATGAGTCACTTGTGGCCGACGTTGGGGAAGAGGAGACCCTTGTTGACGGCGTTGTTGGCGCGTCTTCGTCGGAGGAGGAGTCGGTGGAGCTCTCGTCGGAGTCCCATTCCCGACAAACATGGGCATCGCCGCCCTTCTTATTGTAATACTTCTTCTTCTCCTTCCTTCTTCCCTTCTTGTCGTCGCCCCTATCACTATCACTTGACAGTGGACATTTAGCAATGAAATGACCGGACTTACCACATTTGTAGCAAACTTTCTTGGAGCGGGGCTTGTAATCTTCCCCCCTCCTTTGCTTGAGGATTTGGCGAAAGCTTTTGATGATTAAAGTCATCTCCTCGTTGTCGAGCTTAGAGGCGTCGATGGGAAGCCTACTTGATGTAGACTCTTCCTTCTTCTCCTCCATTGCTTTAAAGGCGACAGGTTGCACCTTGGGTGTGGAAGTGGCGCCTCACTCGATGATTTGTTTGGAGCCTTTGATCATTAATTCAAAGCTCACAAACTTTCCTATCACTTCCTCGGGAGACATTAGTTTGTATCTAGGATCACCACGAATTAATTGAACTTGAGTAGGGTTAAGAAAAACGAGTGATCTAAGAATAACCTTGACCATTTCATGGTCATCCCATTTTGTGCTCCTGAGGTTGCGCACTTGGTTGACCAAGGTCTTGAGCCGGTTGTACATGGCTTGTGGCTCCTCTCCTTGGTTGAGCATAAATCGACCGAGCTCCCCCTCGATCGTTTCTCGCTTGGTGATCTTGGTCACCTCATCTCCTTCGTGCGCGGTCTTGAGGACGTCCCAAATCTCTTTGACACTCTTCAACCCTTGCACCTTATTATACTCCTCTCGACTTAGAGAGGCGAGGAGTATAGTAGTGGCTTGAGAGTTGAAGTGCCGGATTTGGGCTACCTCGTCCGAGTCATAGCCTTCATCCCCCACGGATGGTTCCTGCGCTCCAAATTCAACAACGTCCCAAATGCTAGCGTGGAGTGAGGTTAGATGGTGCTTCATTTTATCACTCCACATACAATAATCTTCACCGTAAAAAACCGGTAGTTTGCCTAGTGGGACAGAAAGTAAAGTAGTGTGTTTGGAAATGCGAGGATAGCGTAAGGGGATCTTACTAAACTTCTTGCGCTCATGGCGCTTAGAAGTGACGGACGGCGTGTCGGAGCCGGAGGTGACAGGCGACGAAGAATCGATCTCGTAGTAGACCACTTTCTTCATTTTCTTATTCTTGTCGCCACTCTGGTGCGACTTGACGCGGGGAGGTGATTCCTCCCTTTTGTTGTTGCCGGACTCTCCCGATGGAGCTTTCCCGTGGCTTGTGGCGGGCTTCTCGCCGGTCACCATCTCCTTCTTGGCGTAGGAGGTCACTCCTTCAACTGTGTCGTGTATGTCTACGAATCTTGGAGCGGGCTCAGTCACGGCCTCGGGCGGACTTCCGCCTCGCCGGAGCCCGTCTTTGGCCTCGATATTAGCAACGAAAGGGCGCCCGACGTCACCGTAAACTGCAGAGCTGATGTATTACCCAAGGGCTTTTCTTCATACCCAGCACTGCATCAACCACTACGGCATGGGCAACCTCCTTGTCAGGTAGGCTTGGGTATGTAACTGAGCCCTCGACCCTGGCCTCGACTCTTAGCAGGAATCAGATGTCTCCACCCGGCATAAGTCAACAGCAAGTGCAAGCCCCATACCCCAGGGCATACCATCTAAAGGGGCTCGGCTTCGCCTCCTCACCGTACGCGGCCAATCCCGATGCTCATGGCAGCCCCCCTTGAAGCTAAAAATAGGGGAGTCCACGGCTTCAAGGATGCAGGCGAACAGTTCACGATTCTCACATCCGCCACGATATTGGCACTTGCCTCAATCAACCCTAGTGACTTGGGATCCTTCCCTCTCTCGATTAGCTTGTACTCCCTAATACAAGCACTTAGGTGCAAGTAATGTAAGTCTCATCCTCCCTCTGCTGGAAGTAGGGTTTTCTCTTGTCCGAAATAGGATAAACCACTTGTGTCACTTTGCATCACCCATCTGGACCAGGGTACGCAATATTATTTTACTAGTTGGTGAGACCCTCGGGTTTAGACACCAACACTTCTGTTGGGTATCCTTTTCTTATCTTTGGTTTCAAATTAAGTTTCTCTGTATTATGTTCATGTGCATCATGCTAGATCCACATTCAGTTCCTTACTTTTGTCACCAACTATTTATTACCCTTTTTCTAGATTAAAATGCATCTAAAAACACCTAAGTATGTAACAACTAGCATATGAATTCCACGAGACCTGTTATATTATAACATATAAATTCTACAGGATCTGTTATACTATAACATATAAATGGAAGGCCCCTATTGAATGCGATTTTTTAATTTCTTATGTTTCCAGATGGATAGATACACGTGAAGTTTCTACACGATTTATCTAAATAGTTTTGCAATTTAATGGGCTACACTCTATTCCATGTAAGTTTTAGATCCTTTAAATTTTGTCCATTTTTTTTGTTTTGATGTATGTATTTTATTATGTATTAGCATATATAAATAGCAAAGAAGTAGGTCAAAGGAAATAGTGTTAGCATAGTTTGGTTTGAGGTTAAAGTAGAATGACGCATGATCATCTCTGATTTGGGGACAAGATCATCCCTAATCATCAACACTTTTTTTATAAAGGATAAACTTGGATGGAACCTGTTGGACGCCAAAAAGAGCTCACGGACGGTTCGGCCTTGAGGCCGGACGGTCCGCGCGTGCGCAGAGTCAGTTATGGTTCCTAGTTTCTCGCGGGATTTATTACCTAAAACTGCGAGATTAACTCGGGAAACAGTTTTAAGCGGATCCAGACCTCCCCCTTTATATAGATGAAGGGCTACGACCGATTGAACCCCCAACAATCGATCAAATCAAGTCTATTTCCCGTTTTTACCTTATGCATTAGGAGTAGCTCTAGTTTAGTTATAGTTTAGTATACCAATCCTCAAATTCTCCGCTTCTCTTCGACTTTACGTCAATTAGAGGAGTCTAGGTCGGCCTACCGAGCCTAGACAACACCTAGGATCTCTCCTCCCCGACGGGGTCCCTCCCGGGAGCGAGATCCAGGCACCGCCGGCAACCTTCACCGCCCCTGCGCACGCGCGGACTGTCCGGCCTGTAGGCGCGGACCGTCCGACCGTCAGGCAGGGAGCCCAAGCCCCTGTACTAGGTCACGGACCGTCCGGCCCCTAGCCGCGGACCGTCCGCACCTCTGCAAAGGGCACCGCCGCCGGTTCTCGTTATAGTGATTAGCGCCCGAAAAGGTGTCAACATACTTTTGGCGACTCCGCTGGGGATAGGTGTTTAGATCTACTAAAAATCAGGCCCTAAAATGGCCGGTTCTAAAGATCACACCGATATCTCCCCGGACAATATCCTAAAACCGGCTGTTGAAAGTCTGACGACCGATGAGCAACAGCAATACGAGGACTACATGCGTCAAGCGAAGGAGAAATTCTTATCACAATACACGGTGGATCGCCACCAGAAAGTTATCAAACATGGAGAGACCGACGTCGCATCTCTTCTATCTTCGCTTCAAGTCCCCAACGTAAGTCAACCCGACAACATCCAATCTATTAAACAGTATGTAGATCATCAGCAAAATCAAATGAAACAACAGATTGGAGGGTTAGAAGAGTCAATTAGAAAATTAACGCGTACGTTGGAAAAGTCTGTTGCTCCTAGTTTTCCGTCATATGAAACTAGCAATAGGGTATTTATGTCTGATGCATCGGCAACAAATGTGGATTCGCAACCCCATCCTTTGTATGGTATGCCGATGAACTCATATTCAGGGCAAATACAACCACCGCCGTCCCAGCTTGGCAGATCGGTGCCCCTGAACACGGTCGGACCGTCTGAGCCTCTACCTGGACCGTCCGGCCCATACGCGGACCGTACGGCTTGCTCTGCCGGACAGTCCGGGGCCACCCTAGGACCACCGCCGTCCCTGATTGGTAGATCGGCGACCCTGGACGCTGTCAGATCATCCGAGCTTCTGCCTAGACCGTCCGGCCCTTACGCGGACCGTCCGGGGCCGCACCAGGACTACCACGTGGCGTCCCGATAATGGCGAACGCAACCGGTCAGTTCGGATTTAACACCAGACAAATCGGATACGCATATGCAGAACCTGCTGTTGCACACCATGCACCAAATTATTATACACCACAACAGCAGTATGTTTCGCCCTCTACATATTTAAACCATAACGCACCATACAATCACAAACCGATCAACACTATCGATCGGTCACGACAAGAAGGTCGGTATACTAATACCCGACCAAATGAGCCCCACAACCCAGGATCCAGTGGTCTGCCACCGGGTGCAATGGAAAGAATAAGGGAAGAGATGACTGAACTATTTCGAGATAAATTCTGAGTTAGTGTAGCCAAAGTGGGGCAATCATACCAAAAGCCGTATAATCACCGGTTTGACGTTGTCCCATATCCACAAGGGGCAAGGATACCAGAATTTTCTAAGTTTTCTGGTGAGAATGGGAGAAGCACACACGAACACATAGGCCAGTTCCTAGCACACCTAGGCAAATTGGCCGATGGAGAAGCACTTCGTGTTCGGTTGTTTTCTTTGTCCCTTACTGGTACCGCTTTTGCATGGTACACCGCCTGCCTCCTAATTCCATTAATTCCTGGAATGAGTTAGAAAGTAAATTTCATGAACACTTCTTTGCCGGGGAATATGAATTAGGGCTAGCTGACTTAGCCTCAGTCCGCCAAGGACGCGAAGAATCAGTTAATGATTATATCCGGAGGTTCCGGGACACTAGAAACCGATGCTTTCGGATCCATGTCGCAGACAAAGAGCTAGCAGAGTTAGCTTTTAATGGGTTGCTATCCTACTTAAGAGACAAATTAGATGGGACTCAGTTCTTTTCGATAGCCCAGCTACATCACCGGGCTTTAGCCTATGAAAGCCAATTTAAAGAGACATCAAAATCGGCCGCCCGTACTATACATCTAATAGAGCGTGATAGTTTAGATGATGAATCCACAAATGTATATACCGCTGAGTTTATTTGGCCAGCAAAGGCCAAATCTTCAGCATGTTCTTCCTTACAGCCGGTTCAAAAGAATTGGCAAGAAGAGATTAAATTTACCTTTAATGTTGTCAAATGCGATAAAATATTTGATGTGCTACTTAAAAATGGCAACATTAAATTAACTCATACTATCCCTCCTATAGATGAATTAAAGAGACGTGCTTATTGTAAGTGGCATAATTCTTTTTCTCATGCCACCAATGACTGTAATGTTTTTCGTCGACAGGTACAATCGACCATAGATGAGGGACGGTTGTCTTTTCAGGAAATGCAAGTGAACACACAACCGTTTCCTGTTAGTACGGTAGATGTCGCATGCAAAAAAAGTCTTAGTTCGGCCCGAAATGGCCGATAAAAGCAAAAGCAAAGACATCATCATTGACGATCCTCGCACGTCAAATATATCGCAGAAGGAGGTTGCTCGAAAAGCTCTGGACAATAAGACTAACAAATCCGGAAGCGCCGGGGGTCAGACACAATTAAGGAGTCGGGCACGGCAACCTGACTTGAGCATCGCGGATGGTCCAGCACCTACGTGCGGGCAGTCCGGTGCTCATAAAGACGGTCCGGCTGGCTCAACCAGACAGTCCGCCCATGGCCAGAGGCGTCAGCACCCACACAAAGCAAGGAAAGAGACGCGAGGGCAAAGCCAACATGACACACATGGTTGGCTAGTAAAAGCCGACCCTACTCTTAATCAATTGCTAGCTAAAAATGCTAGCAAGAAGACTGTTTCATGTGATCGGTCAACGAAAAAACCTAGGTCACCTTCTAAAACAAAACGACCGAACAAAACGGCCCAAAAGACGACACAACAAGCATCACCTGTTCATCCTATGAGGCCAGGGTACTTTCCACCCGTTTATTCATCGGTATATTATCCTGTTCAAATATGGAATGGTACGATGATGAATCCATGGCACATGTATAGTCCCTTTGTCTATCCAGACTGGGGGGCACCTCCATTATATTCCTTTTGATCCGTTGATCAAATGGTCATGGCCGAGGAAGATACAATCTGAAACGGCCTTTATACATTGGTGCTTTATTGAATGATCTCCATTTTGAAAAGCCGGTGACTTACATCGGGTTTAGTTCATATGCTTTTGGTTCGTCAACCTTCACCAAAAGGCAGGGGGCATATGTTGGACGCCAAAAAGAGCTCGCGGACGGTCCAGCCCTAAGGCCTGACGGTTCGCGGTCCGGATAGTCCGCGGTGCTGGCGCGGACGGTCCGCGCGTGCGCAGGGTCTGTTAGGGTTCCTAGTTTCTCGCGGGATTTATTACCTAAAACCGCAGGATTAACTCGGGAAACAGTTTGAAGCGGATCCAGACCTCCCCCTTTATATAGATGAAGTGATACAGCCGATTGAACTCCCCAACAATCGATCAAATCAAGTCTATTTCTCGTTTTTACCTTATGCATTAGGAGTAGCTCTAGTTTAGTTCTAGTTTAGTATACCAATCCTCAAATTCTCCGCTTCTCTTCGACTCTACGTCGATTAGAGGAGTCTAGGTCGGCCTACCGAGCCTAGACAACACCTAGGATCTCTCCTCCCCGACGGGGTCCCTCCCGGGAGCGAGATCCAGGCGCCGCGGCAACCTTCGCCGCCCCTGCGCACGCGCGAACTGTCCGGCCTGTAGGCGCGGACCGTCCGGCTGTCAGGTAGGGAGCCCAAGCCCCTGTACCAGGTCATGGACCGTCCGGCCCCTGGCCGCGGACCGTCCGCGCCTCTGCAGAGGGCACCACCGCCTGTTCTCGTTATAGTGATTGGCGCCCGAAAAGGTGTCAACAAAACCATCCCAGTTTTTGTTCGGATAGTGGTCAACTGTCACGGCTCGAGAGGGGTGGGGGTGACCATCCTAGTTTTCGGGACCACGAGAGGGACGGGGCGGCACCATCCGTTCGATTTTCTGGGACCTCGCTGTCACAAAAAATTCTATGGTGTTCATCACGCCTCTGTGTGATCCTCATCCAAACATTATAGAAAATATGACCGTCTCTTCTATCCCTCACATCCAATCAAACACACTTGATGATAGCGACGAAGTGAACAAGGACGCGAAAAGTCGTATAACAGTGCATTCCATACAAAACAAGTGGCAGTACTGCCAACCTTAATGAGGTATAGGTGGACATGGAAACAAAGGCCATAGAATTAACGTCACTAATAGGAGCAAAGGAAGACGACGAGTAGAATCCACCTCATCGGATAAGTACGTTTCTAATAACTCCAATAAACAAACAGTACTAGCTAGTACACGCAGGGGAAGATAAACGCTTGATGGCTTGTGAGTTGTGACATCCGTTAACATGAATCATGGAAAACCGAAATTAAAGAGATAATCATCTCGAGAAAACTCCATGGAATCCATGATTCTCTTGATGGCTTCTGAGATCCGTGAACATGAGTCCTGCGGAAAACGAATTTGATAGATAATAAACTTGAAAAACTCCATGAAGTATAGGATTTATTTTTGGAAGAGCCAACAGCAAAGAGCATGGCAGGCATACATAACAAATAAAAAGGTATTTTATACTAATTTCGTTATTAAATATTTGTTGTCCGCTAGCTTGTTTTTTAACTAAAAACGCGACAAATAAAAAGAACGGAGAGATCAATATTTAAATACAGCAAAAATAACCTCACTCACTAAGTAGGCACCAACAAACTTCCATCTTAACGGACACAAATCTATCATTTGTCAGAAACCAGTTCTCAAAGCTAATTAGATGATATAAGCTAAAAAGGAGTAGATTTTCTACAGCGATACCAGTAATAAGAAAAGGCAACATCCATATATGTTGTCAATATCGAAAAAAAAGTAGAAGTTTTTTCGGGCCAAACACAAAAGGTAAAAGAGTCCCACAACAATACCTGTAGCGAGGAGCATGCCAAAAAAAACATCACCATAATCACAATAATTATCACCAGCAGGAGTTCATTGCGGCACGGATGAGATCACAGGCATGCGTGGCCTGAGACCACCGCGTCAGCCCAGAAATCCAGGATATTTTATAGAGAGAGAAAAAACTTTTTAACCTCTCGTACATAAAGATGAAAAACGCATGCAGGTTTCTGTTGTGTTCAGCAAACGGGCGAGTGACTCCAAATTCCAAACGCGACGCTGTGCGTGCGTGTTACAGGGATATGGACGGACAGCGAGGGATCGGACACTGTGCAGGTGGCACGCACGAGCGGTCAACAAATGTGTGATCGAGCCCGAGCACGATGGATCTATCTATCGCACTGGTTTTTTTTTTTTTTTTGCATTGCTCTGCCTCCGTGGAAAGAAAGATGTGGCGCACGCGACAAACGTCTTTGACAGCCTGATCTGTCTGATGGTTAGTAGGTGGAATCTGCGCTCACAGCCAGAAGGTGACAGCGCCAAAAGGGAATCCACGCGGGCCGCGCCGCAGCATTTTGGCGCAGCTGCCAGCTCTGATGTGCTCACCACGGCGCGACGCGACAGACAGGTCACAGGAGTTTCGTCGCACTGGAACACTTGGCGGCGGCAGCGGGATGCGCGGCCAGCTGGCGTTTACCGTCCCATCACCATCAGGGGTCTCCGGTTCAGTGCTTAGTAGAGCCAGAGACCACACAGACCGGAGACGGAAGAAAGGCCGTTCAACGTTCTCCCAAAGTCTGTACTAGCTAGTAGAAAACTTCGCTGACTCTGATGCCACAGGATTTCTGCACCGTGCGCGCAAATGTGCATCATCATCATACATTCACCCCGCATTGGTTCAAGCCTTCAGGCACACCGTTGACCGTCCGTCCACCGTTAACAGGAGTACGTATAAGGCTAGCGGCTAGCGCACGGGACAGGAGCCCGTCACAATTGTCTCGTGAAGAAGCAAACGCCAAAAACGTCATGGCTCGGCTCGGGTTGCAGCCAGCCCCACTGTACCAAAAGTCCAGCACATCTTCTCATAAAAAATACTACACAGAGAAGTTTCAGCATAATAGTAGCTTCAAAAGCTCATCATTGTACAGAAGCCCAAAGGTCACACAGCCCACTAGGTCGACCCGGCATCGCGCAATGGCCAATAATGGCCCAGAATTGCGATCGGCCCACTAAAACCGACCCGGCCTAGCGGCGGCGCCCCACTCCAGTACTCCACCACGCGCACGCCACCCCTCCAACCCAAGCAATCAGGCGCCGGGCAGAGGTAGTAGTAAGGCAAGGAACGCGGGGCCGCGGCACACGCAAAATTCCCCATCCCCCAAGGAAGCCACGCCCTCGCGCACCAGCGCGACCGGACCACACCGCCCGTCTGACCGACGCAACCCAGCCGTCCAGACGCGCCGCCGCCGACCGTCCTTCCACCACCACGCCCGCGCCGTCGCACGCTCCCTAGGGTTCCGCAGGGCCGGGGATCGCCGGAGATGGACTGGAGCGCGGTGACGGCGGAGGACTTGGTGGACGCGCTGCGGGAGGTGGACTGGTCCATGCCGCCGCGGCCTGTCCCGGAGTTCTTCTCCCGCTTCACCGTCCCACGCTCCTACTCCAAGTGGACCAGCCGCCTCAAGTGCAACCTCTACTAGTACGATCCGCCCCCTCCCTCCCTTGACCCCTAAACCGACTCAAGTGCCTAATTGCCTACTATGACCTTTCACTTATCCCCGTCTCGTGCTAATCCACGATCTGCCCAGGACTCGCTCACTGTATTCAATTTGAAGGGTTTCGGTATGATTTTCTGTCATCGATCCATGGTTTGGCCACTTCGATTTGGATTTGTGGGCATCTAGTGTCAATTCTGCTGGATCAGGCGCATATTTCAGCCCTTGTTTCATTCTCATGGTTAGCCTAAGAAAATGTATGCTGCTCATAAGTGTAAGCATTATATTTAGTCCCAGAAAGTCAGGTCGTGGTTAAAGGAGTTGCACAGGAGGACACCGTCTGGCTGTGGGTTAGCCGTTTTGAAAATTTTGATTGATGAATTGGTAGTTTCATGATACGGATCATCAGAGTGAGTACTGAGTAGCCATCTGTATAGAATTCTGCAGCCTCAGATTGTCTACTGGCTTACATATGCTAGATTAGGGCCCTGTTTGTTTCGGCTTCCGGCAGCCAAACACGTTGCTTCTCAGCCCGCTTATGTGAGAACCGTTTTTTTGAAAATCGCCCAAATCAACGTGAATGCAAAATAAACCGAGTCGACAGGAGGAATCCGCCGCTTCCTAAACCCTAAAATGTACAAACCCCTTTATCTTCCTCCGCACCTATGTCCCGGGATATCCAAATTCTTGGGACATCTAGATTATCTAGGAATTCAGATTATCAGACAAGCTCTTCAGAAAAAGTTGTCCCAAACAGGCCCTAGGATATGTTGGAATAAGCTTAATTCTTTCAGATATTTACATATGTTAAGTGGCTTACTCTTGGGGCAAGAAATTTGTGTATGTGCATATAAATTATGCACAAAAGTGTCAGTAACTCAGTATCAATGTTTTTAAGGCATCGCCTAGGCGTCTAGGCGCCCAAAAATCCTAGGCGCCTAGCGCCTTGCTCGCCTAGGCGTCGGCTAGGCGTCCAGGTGGCGGTCCAACGCCTTGTCTTGCCTTATGCTTTAAGAACCATGGTCAGTATTAGAGCTTTAACTTTGTGTAGGTCATGTAAAGCATGATACACAAGATTTTTTTTTCTTTTTGTTTCTCTAGATCTAGACGCATTCAGCTTAGAGAGACGTATAGCGCACTAGCCAACTTGTTAGAAGGTGCATAGTTTTCATTACTTTGTGTTGAGAATTAATTTATTGATTTTGATTTGCAGCTACAGGACAAACTATTTCATCTTGATCATGTTCATCCTTGGTAAGGGACATAATACATAAGCTTTCTTTTCCTCGTATTTATAGGCTGATATTGATATGCTATAACGGGTATATGCAGGGATGGGCTTCCTTTGGAAGCCAGTTGCTATAGTTGCTGCTTTTATGACTGGACTTAGCATCGCATTTCTCAATGATAGGTAAATTGTGCCCTGATTCACTTTTCTTTGTAGTTTTTCAATTGTTTTCAGTTATTACACAGGCTCAGACTTCGCTTTACCCAGAACTAACAAAGAATCAAAGATATAGGTATAGACATATAGTGACGTTTATACTTCTTCAAATATAAAGTGTTTTGCTTTAAACTGAAGTAGCAGCTAGCTAGTAGTTTTTCATCTTCGGATCAATGAAAAGCTGTGCAGCAGTGTTTACAAGTCGTCCGACTAATCGCGATTAGTCGGGCTGGTCGCGTGGAAGTGGGCGATTAGGAAGACGACGCGATTAGGGTTTCTAGTCGTCCTAGTCGTCCGACTAGTCGTCGACCTGGGCGATTAGTCGTCTGGTCGAGCACTGTCTGGTCGTTTTTGGTCGTTGCAGTTTTGGACTTTTGCTACTGGGCTTCCCTCTGGTTTTTGGCCCATCTACAGTAGCCGCCCCTTCAAAAACCCTCCCAGCCGCCAGAACATTTCCCAGCCGCCAGAAAACCCTACTCCTCTCCTCTCCTCTGTCCTTGCCGACATCTCTCTCCTCTTCTCTGTCCTTGCCGACGTCTCTGCTCCAGTGGTCCAGCCTCCAAGTGCTCTAACCGTCCAGCGGCGTCAGTGCTCTAGGTAGCAGCCAGCAAGTAATTTTGTTTGGATGCTGATCTGCTCTAGGTAGCAGCCAGCAGGTAATGCAGACTATGCAGTACTTTTTAGTTTTTACTGAATTACTGCAAGTAATTATGCCAATATTACTTTCAGTTTGGACTTTGGATGGATTCAGTTTTACACTTTTACTGAATTACTGCTAGTCTGCTACTAATTATGCCTATATTATTGCAGAAATGCAGTGTTTATATAGTTAATATATAGTTATATACATATACATATGTCCTTAAATCTATAGGACGACTAACGGACGACCAGAGGTCGACCAGGACCGATTAGGTCGACTAATCGTCGCCCTAATCGCGATTAGTCGTCTGGTCGCCCCTCTCACTCGACCAGCTGGTCGCCCGACTTGTAAACATTGCTGTGCAGTTTGAAGCTACATTCTAGTGCTAACCGTGTCTAGTAAATTATATAATAAACTATACTTTGTGAATTCTATTCAGTTCATCATTAATTTGTATGTACAAGTTAATGGTACATTGACAATTTGTGGTTTTCTAGTTCAATGCTCCAGTTTTTTTCTTTTCTTTTGGTTATGCTTTAAGCAATAGGTCCAAGTGTATACGAGAGTTGAGCGCCATGATGTTGTTTTCAAAATCCTCACAAACTATTAAAAATTGCATGGAAGTATGTTGTTGTGTTGAGCGCCATGATGTTGTTTTCAAAATCCTCACAAACTATTAAAAATTGCATGGAAGTATGTTGTTGTGGATTCATAGAAACCAATACTGCACACATGATTTCGTATTTGATCATGGCAGACTAAACCCCAAATTATACAATCTATCTGTGGATATATTGCATGGTGCCCTTAAACCTGATTGCCTGCATTCTTCTGTGCATCTTTGCCATTCAGTGGCCAATGTGCCTTTTTTAAAAGTTTACTGACCTAAAGGGATCATCATGTAAGTTTAATTCATGTGCTGCAGTTTGTTCCTTCAGAATATTATGCTCTTTGATACATAAAGTGCTTTATATTTTATTTAGTTTGTCGAAAAAGACGGCAAAAGCTTTTCTGTTGTTTTATTATAAGAGATCGACCCATTTTCAAGGGAAAAACCTTGCCTGAAAACCTTTTTAGATTTTATATAGTGATATATTTTTTGTTTCGAGAACACAGGAACATCACTACATAACATTGTAATTTACTTCTAGCAGTCCGCATTCCTTGATTCAGTGCTAAGCTACCTAAAGATCAGATACGGTGGAAGTAATTTTCATAACTTGTCTCTCTAGGAACAATTGAAATTATTGGTAGTAAAGACAAACAATTGTATGTCCTACTCTTAAGTTCTCATTGGAAGCTTTAACTGTCGACTATTTGAGATTGGAAATATGAAAGGATCAATAGTATAACACATATTCACATTGCACCTAGAATAGTTATGATTCCTCTTGAGTTTATCTGTGTGATGCATGGTTCTCAATTTGTGTCAAGAAATCATCTGTCCTTTTTCTAGTATATGATTAGTATATAAACTAATTATCATGATTGATATTTCAGTTTTGCAGTCACTTTCAATGAGAAAGTCACAAGGACCGTAAGACAATTTTCACCACATTTAGCTGCAAAGTTGAGGCCACCTATAACGTGGGTATCTTAGTTTCTGATGTTTACTTTTTTCTTTATATTTTTCTGTGGCAACTACAAAGTGATGCTAATGTCATTTTTATTAGTCCTGTTCTTCGCGGTCGACCAAGCTCTAAGAGATCAATTCATATTTGTGGGCGACCTCGCTGGGTGTTTGTCCTGTTCTTTTCTGCAGGTGTGCAAACACTGGATCTGGCATAAAATTCCATCTCACCATAGTCTTCAAAACTGACAGCACCTGTTTCCTTGGTTGCAGTGAGCTGTATACTCTGGTTGACCTCATGCAGTCTTCTCACAGTCCTCTGGGCACTTCTCATTGCTCTATTTGGTATGACCAGTGTATGGTTTTGAAATTTTGTGCATCATGAGCAATGCCCTTATGGTATTTTCTGTTACAACAGCAACTGTGCTCCATGCAAGCTTCAGAACACCAAATCTCAAAGCACGTCTGAATACATTCAGAGAGGAATTCCGGGCTGTTTGGCGGAATTATAGTGAGCTTTAAGGGTTTCCTTTGTTTCTCTCATGTAAGTACCTCTTTGGCGTCTAGGTCCTCAGTTTATCAATACCTGTATTTCCCGCATCATTTGTTTCAATGGCATACCATTTCAGTGGGCCAATGTGGCCTGCGTATTCCCTAACTGTAGATCCTCCACTTCCATTGCTTGTTGATTAAATGTATCTTTCATCACAGGTTCATGGGTAATGAAGGTGTCTGGTGCCGTTGTTTGTGAGCTGTGCTAGGAGATCTAGTTGAAGGTGAAACGCCATTGCACATTACATGGACTACTTGCTCTCTTGGGAGGTGGGATTCTGGTTGGTTGACTCAGAATGCGATGCTATGCCAGCACACGATCCTTCAAGAACAGTAATTTTCTTTCGTACTTCTCCCTAACCGAGCATTAGAGAGAGGACAGCATGTAAAGGATGTAAAAATGTACTTGTTCTCGATGAAAAAGTATGTTGTTTGTTGAAATTATTACTAATTTGTATTGCATCCTCTTTTGGATCATTTGTTAGGTGACTATCATTTTGCTTCAGCATTTTTGTCGAGTTAGTTACATCAAGTGATACTTTATTTTCTTCCATTCGATCACTTTTGTGACTATCATTTTGCTTCAGCATATTTGTCGTGTTAGTTACATCGAGTAGATACTTTCTTTCCTTTCATTCGACCACTTCTGAGAAAATTGATGTGTTTCAAAGACCCTGGGAGGGCTAGAGCCAACCAAGAATAGGACGGCAATCCGAGGAGTCTGAAGATGAAAATGCGAACACAATATCTATTCTAATAAGAAAAGGAGAAGACAAACTAAAAGTTTTGAAAAAGGAGAAGGCATTCCTATAGAGCTAAAAGGTGATCAACCTGCTTGACAAACGTAACTCTGAAGGAGATAATCTATGGTTTGCCCTAATATTCAATCTTAGAGATAAGAGGATTGATTTTAGAAATAAACATCATAATGATAGGTATCATATGGAACTGTAGAGGAATGTTCAAGAAATCCTAGAATGATTAATAGATGACAATCTGTCTTTCTAAAAAGGAAGAAATTTCTACTATACAAAGCGGGACGCAAACGTGCAACCACGTTCGTCCACGTCATCAAAAAAATAGCGTTCGCACGATATTATTTCAACGGACGAGGCTTGAGGACTCCACACGCCGCGATTGTTCTAGAAGCCAAAGCGGCTCAACAAACATTTATTTATTATTCTAAAGAAGCCATGGCCCGGAGTCCCCCTCCACAGACAAAGAGCCACGGTGGCGGCAGCTCGGCTGCTCACCCCGCGCACTCCGGCAACGAAGGTCGACGCCTGCTCGTGTATAGTAGAAACGTCATCAAACTGTCGGTGGCTAGACCGGCATCGCTTACGGCTAGTGCGACCACACGCACCAAGCGTCGCACGGAGGAGGAAGAGAAGCTAAGGCGGTCGTGGGCTCGTGGCGCTAGGGACGCTAGCCGATGCCTGTCGACAAGAGCTCCCAGGTAACGAGCTTCTACCTTTTCGTTTTGCACACATCACACATGCTTCTTGCTCAGCTTCTCGTGCCTGCTTGCGGTGCTTCAGGCCCTTTTGACGAATTTTTGGGGGAGAGAAACCGAGCCTATTTTACGGGCAACAAGTTTGGAAGGAATTGTAAGTTGTTTTCCACCCACAAAAGGTTCTGGGTTTCTTAGCCGCATTCTTGATTTTTTTTTTAAAAAAACTTGAATAAGATTTATTAGTGTGCGTACCCATGCATGTATAGGAAAACTATTTCCAACTCTCCTAGATGTATATATAATTAGAAAAGATTTATTATGAGAAACGTTGATTGCTGAACATCAATGATTTCTGGGTAGATATAATTGGATAAGTTTATAGATGTTGTCGACCTTTTTAGGGCATGCAAATTACTCGAATGAAGGTTCATGACCACTTTCTTGGTGTTCCTACTCCCAGCACAGTCGAAGAAGCGCCGTGGCCATGGCCTTCCTCTTAAGTCTCCTCAAGACGTCAATGACGGTGTCCGTGTCCAGCATCTGCAGGACCGACCTGGAGAAACATAGGTTCTATTCTGTATGTTGTTTTGGTCTATGGAATATGTAGTTGTTGGCACTATTCTACACCTGCATGTAGGGGTAGCTATTTTGGGGTACACCATGCACAAAATAATGTTCAAAGTTTATTATAGGGCCGGAAGTGTATCCATATATGAGTTACACACTTAACTGCAGCAGCTCTGCTTGGTTCTTTAGCATATACGGAACTGTCATTGTATGAATGCAAATATTTTTTAGTGGGGGCCAAGGGGGATTCTTTAGGTGCCACAGTCTCCATCAGCAATACCTTAACCATCTTATTCACTACAACACAGTGCCCGTCATTGGCATTTAGTTGCACAAATTCATTTAGAAATTGGGTTACTGGTGAACATTTTAGGACCCATTCCATTACAAAAAATATATCATCCATACATTTTAATTATCTAAATGATGCATTTGGTATGATAAATTCAGTATGTTGTTATTTTAATTGAGATACTCTTTGGTACATGTGGCAATTCCATCTCTCGCACAGTTGTATGAGGAAGCAAATTGATGGTGCTGAACTAGATGAGTTGATATGCAAGAGAAAAAAACTACCGCGCACAGCCCTTGATATGTGGACATTCAGCAGGACCAACAGAAAGGGCAGCTTCTTGCTTGAACCTCTGCTGCATGATAAGCTTATATGTTGTTTGATTTTCTTGAGGTGTATAGTTTGTTCAACCTCAAGAAACCATTTCATTCCTTGAATTATTCTTTTTCAGGGATGTGCAATAATCTTCAAGAAGCATATGAGAGAAACTTCCCCTATGTCAAATTTGCACAGGAATAATGGACAAGTCAACTTAACCGCTGCAAACAAACTTTTCATGGCCCATGCGGTTGATTAATGATGAGGCCAATGAAAATCAGCTCCGGATAGGTTCCAAGGACGATTGGTAGTGCTCCTTATAGCGAGTTGTTGGAAATGCTCAAAGATGTCAGCCTTAAAAATTGGGTTGTCTCATTTGGCCAACTTCCTGTTGATCTGTTTGAGCTCAGATCAACTATCTGGAGATAATTTTCCTACGTTCGGGGCAACTGATAAGATCCCATACAGCATGTTTCTACTGAGATCAACTACTGAACAGCTCCCAAATGTGATCGGTAAAGTTCCTGAAGGTCCTCTTGTCTCACCTTAGCTCAATAAAAGTTAAAATAAAAACAGCATAAGGGTTTGCTTTGTTTTATCATGGTTCATGGTAAATTTGTGCCATTTCTGAACTTTTTTTAGTTTGATGATATGTTGTCCAAACACTTGAAGATGTGCTGCACACTGGGACTTGCCAGAAGCTCACAATTTTTTATCTTATTTTGATTTTTTTCATCCAATTTTTTAAGATCAAGACTGAGGTGGTTATCATTTTTCATAGGGGTGTCGCTTTCTTTTAATAACTAGATTTTAATCCAATATCTTTAGCTGCAAAACCATCCTTTTCCTTTGATGTTATCGCTTATATCATGATTTTTTCCTACGCGCGCTGGGCGCGCGCCAGTTACTAGTATCATAGATAGGATTATGGCTTTTCATGGGATTCTTAAAATTCGTTAAGACCTAAGAGTGCTACTCCGACAACCGAACTGACTGAAGTATAGACCCTTTCACAAGTGCTTGGAGAAAGCTTGACAAATACTTGCACCGTCCTAAATTAAAATCCATTTTATTTAATTAATGGGTTCATACAATACTTAATATATATAGGTTTTATATATGCAACCATTTGAATATAGACATACAAATTAAGAGCTAAGAGGATTAATATTTTAGGACGGAGTATCTTTTAATGAAAGATGGTGTAAATGGATACAGGACGGAGTATCTTTTAATGAAAGATGGTGTAAATGGATACACCGTGACCATTGATACCAGGGAACGTATCTGATGCAAATCAACCTCTCTATGCAACCGTCCAAACTTTTAATTTGAACCACATGATGTTGATCCAAGGGGGTGTCGTGCGGGGGAGTGGGAGGGGATTTGAAAAAGTGTGATTAGCAGCGGATGGTTAAGTGTAAAATTATTTATGCCCCTGTGTCTCTTAGATCAACATCGTATAGCTTAAATTAGAAGTTTGCACGGTTGTACGGAGGGGTTGGTTTGCACCAGATACGTTCCCTTGATACGCTCAAAGAAACAATTCCGCATAGAATTTAGATCTAAAACATTAAGAATCTATTAACTTTTATCAAACTTACCGTGAGAGCTTGGGCTTTCATCATGTATTTGGAGAAAATTACATGTTGTGGTTTGGTATGTCTTGTTTTCTCAGTTAATCTATACTCCCTCCGTTTCATTTTAGTTGTCGCTGGATAGTTCAATTTTACACTATCCAGCGACAACTAAAAAGAAACGGAGGGGTACTATTCTATTAAAAACATAATGTGGGTATTCCGTGCTACCATGATTTCACCCTCCGATCCATCCACCACACCGCGTAGGGCACCCCGTGCTACCAAACCGTTCGATCCGTCCACCACACTGCGTAAAAAAGTGCAAACAAACACTTGAACCTACACGCCACTGCTCTAGATATTTAAAGCTAACCACTAGATCACACATACTTTACTGTTTAGAAATAAATAATAATTATATTTTGAATAAATACCTCAATACCTATTTATATCTCTACTACTTATTAAGGTAGTAAGGAGTAGGCTGTCATTCCGTGTTCTGCCATTCTCATTCCCTGTTTTGCTTTTCCATTCCCCCCCTCCTCGCACAGTTGTCATTCCTATTCCCTGTTCTGTCTTTTCCATTCCCCCTCTCCGTACAGTCCATTCTCATGCTCATTCCTATTCTCACGTACATCCCACTCCTAGCTAAAATTAAATTAAAAAACACAAATGGCTCCAAAGGAATTTGAACCTGCGACCCCTCAAGCAAATGTACTTATAGCTACCATTACACCACATGTGTATTTATGTCTATATCTATTACAGTAAAAACATATACTACATCTCTCCTGAAGCTCACCTGCTACCCGTGCCCAATGTGTAGTAGTAGATAAATATTACCGATGTTGGGACCATGCTTCGTCGCCGAAGGTCCTGCAGGAAGAAACAACTTCGGCTAAAGCTGCTTATACATGATGACCGAAGCTACCACTCATGAAGCTTCGGTGTTATAGCATGCCTGAAGACGAAGGATCGAACCGACTTAAAGATAGAATGACCTTTTAGCCCATAAGGGTCTGAGTCATTGTTGTAAACTTTTATAAGGGGCATGATTGTAATTCCTTACAGGCTGTGTCCTGTGTCTATAAATAGTGAACAATATTCCTTTACTGTTCACGCATTCCTGTAATTGCAAACGCATTGCCCGGGAATTATTATCTGTCAAGGAGAAGGTATAAATGTACTTAAACTCTATGTTCTAACATTTTTATGTTCATATAATAAAATATGTGAATGATGTTACTTATTTCTGATACATCTATCTTTAATGTCTCATGTTTTATATATTATTTCATATTATTTTGTAAGTTTAATCACGAAGGTATAACCTTCGTGATACTTCACTCATGGTCTTCGTCCGAAGTTCATTAAATCCTTGAGGAAATAATGCTTCAACGGACGAAGGGCATTAATATTTAACATTTTATATTGCCTTGTTCATAATTCATAGCATTTGAGAACAAGTCCCCAACATTGGCGCCCACCTCCGGTGAACTCACTTCCACTTTCCTAAGACAATGGCTTCGTTCAAGAACCAAGCTGGAACTGCTTCGGCTCCGAAGCTGATTCTCCCGATAACAGGCGGTTCATGCTTAGAGCCGGCTAACAAGAAACAGAAGAAGGAGGCACAGAGAAGAGTACAACATGTAGGGGTACAAGGACCCTTCATCAAATCAAGATGGTCTCACATCCCAATTACCTTTTCTCAAGAGGATCTTCAGCTCAAGGATTACCCACAAAATGATGCCATGGTTATTTCTTGTGTGATCAAAGGATTTCTGGTCCATAATATTTTGGTTGATACAGGCAGTGTAGCAGATATCATATTTGCTAAGGCCTTCAGACAAATGCAAGATCCCGAAGACAAGATTCATGATGCTACGCACCCTCTCTGTGGCTTCGGAGGGCGGCAGATTGTAGCACTTGGTAAGATTACCATGCCAGTAACCTTCGGATTCGTCAACAACACAAGGACTGAGCAAATTGTGTTTGACATTATTGACATGGAGTATCCTTACAATGCTATCATTGGTCGCGGAACACTCAATGCTTTCGAAGTAATTCTTCATCCAGCATATCTTTGCATGAAGATACCTTCGGATCAGGGACCTATTGCTATTTATGGGAGTCAGGAAGCCGCCAGAAAGGCCGAAGGGAATTGGACTGATTCAAAGGCAATCCATAACATAGATGAAGCCGAAGCTTGTGAGCAGTACAAGCATAGAAGGGAGAAGGCTGCTTCGGCCGATCAGCCGAAACCCATGCTTTTATGCGAAGATATAGCAGAACAGAAGGTGCTGCTGGGGTCTCAATTGTCTGAGGAACAAGAGAAAACCTTGATAAGATTCTTGTTCAACAACAAAGATGTCTTTGCATGGTCGGCTAATGATCTTTGCGGAGTTAACAGGGATGTTATTGAACATTCGCTTAATGTTGATCCATCCTTCAGACCCAGAAAGCAGAGGCTTCGGAAGATGTCTGATGACAAGGCCGAAGGTGCTCGAAATGAAGTGAAAAGACTTCTCAGTGCTGGAGTTATCAGAGAGGTAAAATACCTAGAATGGCTGGCTAACACTGTTATGGTAAAAAAGGCCAATGGTAAATGGAGGATGTGTATCGATTTTACTGATCTCAACAAGGCCTGTCCGAAGGACGAGTTTCCATTGCCAAGGATAGATTCCTTAGTTGATGCAGCAGCTTCATCAGAGCTTATGAGTCTGCTGGACTGTTATTCAGGCTATCATCAAATTTGGATGAAGAAGGAGGATGAGCCGAAGACCAGCTTCATAACCCCTAGTGGAACATATTGTTATCTTCGGATGCCTGAGGGGCTCAAGAATGCTGGAGGAAGCTTCAGCAGAATGACAGCGAAGGTTCTTCAGTCTCAGATAGGCAGAAATGTGTTAACTTATGTTGATGATATCATTGTAAAAAGCACGAAGCAAGAGAATCACATTACTAACCTCCAGGAAACCTTCGCTAATTTTAGACAGGCCGATTTAAAGTTGAATCCAGAAAAATGTGTCTTCGGGGTGAAGAAAGGGAAATTTCTTAGCTGCCTAGTTTCAACAAAAGGGATTGAGGCTAATCCAAATAAAATCGAAGCTATCCTTCGAATGGAACCACCTAGTACAAAGAAGGGGGCTCAAAGATTGACAGGAAGACTAGTATCTCTCAACAGATTCATATCTAGATCATGTAAACACCCAAAATCCTATTCTAAGATTTATAAATATTTCTTTATAAGGTTTAAGGTTAAAAGGTATTTTAATATAAGAATCCTCATTTTAAATGTTATGCTGGAAAAAAAAAACATAAAACTAAAAGCTTGGAACCATAAACATAAGGAAGAATTTTATTTATTTAATATTCTCTTTATGAACTACATACAAATGCACTCCTTAAAAAAATAATAACTTATGGAGAAAAATATTGTGTGGGTTGCATAATTGGATCATTTTTTTCATGAATAAATAAATTAATTAAAATAAATTATACCTGCATCATGTTGGAATTTGTTTGTGCATCTAACTTAAAATTTTGAAGTTTAAAGCTGGATTTGAATTGAAATAGAAATTAGAAAATGAAATAGAAAAGAAAAAAAAAGAAAAGAATCAAATCAGTGTTTGGGCTGCAACTTCCATGGCGGCCCATCTTCTAATTCTTTCCCACGCGGCCCAGCATCCCTGCCGCACGCGCTTTGGAGTTTTTTCTCTGCGCGCGGGCCCCAGTGGTCAGTCTCCTCTTCCGCCGCCATGTGGGGCCGCATTGTCAGCTCTTCCTTCTCTATCGCGCGCTTCGTCCGCAACACTGCCACGATGCCCGCCACCTGGTGCGCGTGGATCTCGCTGTCCGTTCGAACCACCCGGCCGGATATTTCTTCTTCCGCGCGAACTCCGTAACAGACGCCGCTACTTCGCCGTTGGGACTTATCCTCTTCTCTGTCCGTTGCTTCGCCGACCACGAATCTCGGCGGCGTCCTCGGGCAACTTGTCGATTGCCAACTCGGAATCACCCCGCGACTATAAGGACCGAGCCCCGTACCATCTCGCCATCTACCTTGAGCCATGCCGAGCGGTGTTAGAGGAGGGAGGGCGAGTGCAGGAGAGAGAGAAGAAGAACTCTGCCGCCGGTCAGATTCCGCGTCGTGCACCGGGAAGGGCTCGGAAATGCGTCCGGGCTGGTCTCCGGGTTGCACTGAAGTCTCCCAAAGCCCGGAATTGCAGCGCTATTGGCATGGAGCGCCGGAATTCCTCGTCGCACCTTCTCCTCCGCCGCGGCAATACGCTCAGCTGTGGACATAGCTCGTAGCAGCGAAATTCTCGGTGAGAACCTCCCTATCCTGTCCGCCTCGACCCTGTACGCGTTTTGTACACACCCGTATGGGTTTTGGCCTGCTTTTGCGCCGTGTTGCCTGCTCACCGGACTTCTCCGCCGTTGAAGTGCGGCGGCGCCGCCGTGTTTTAGGGCGGGATTGGGAGAAACGATGGGGGCCGTTGATCGTGGAGCGGACGTTCGAGATTAGAAGAGAGAGTAACGCTTCGTGCATGGAATCAGATCCGTTTGATTTTGATCGGATGGCCCTGGGGCAGTCACGATTACTTAAAATATGGGTCGTAGATCGCGAATCCTGCGGCCCGGATTGAATACCGGTTCGCATAATACGCCGATCTAATCATGTCCCTTGAAAACAGATCCAACGGCCGAGAGCTAGTGACACCCCCTTCGCTGAAGCCGTTTTCTAAAAGAGTCCCTCGGGTTCAGGATAAATAACCCGCGGTCCTCGGGCGCTGTTCTTAGAGTCTTAGAAACATTTGTGCAGTAGCCCCTGTATTTTCTAGAAATTGACGCAGTCCTGGCCTCTAGGAAAACAGAGAAACTCATTTAAGAAATGATTTTTAACACAAAATTAATTATGGAAACTTTTTTAATTCATATAAAATTCACATTAAGTCCAAATAAGTCCATTCTAGTTCCTATAATTTTGTAATAATGTTGTGTATCACATAGTGATACTGTTTTAACATGAAAATGGTATTAAAATTTATTTCTTAATTAATTTAGTATCAAGTACATGAAACCTTAGAAAATTCATAACTCCTCCGTTTTGACTCCGAATTGACTCGTTCCAGTTGCGTTAGTCTCGTATGAATATTTACTACGCAGTAACAATATTGATTATACCATGTCTCATACTTTTATAATTAGATATTTATTTATCCTATGTTAATTGGATTAATCTATGTCTATTGGCTTAACTTCTGATCTTATGGTTATAATTTGACTAGATGATCTTTAATCAAATAATGACTTCAATTAAAGTTGAGATAATTATTTATAGAATAACATCCCATATGCTTTACACTAACCGATTTATAATATAGTTTGACATTTAAATCACATAGATCTTTTATAAACCATAACTCCTTAACCATGACTCCGATCTTAGTAGTTCTCGATCCACGATCTCGTAGTTTCGTGTAGATTATTATTATTCAGTTTATTCTTATGTTTGGTGTGATGTTAAATTTTGCCTATACTGTTTGTCTGTATTGCTACGTTTAGCGTGAGGACACGAGTCACCTGAAGATCATCCTGGTACCTTGAATCTCAAGTCCCAGGCAAGTTGTGCCCTTGATCACTTCTTTTTACCCACTCATGTTCTAAATTAATCATAATGATCTGCATAGGTTAATTTTGATGGGACCCAATAGGTTACCCTAGTTTGTCTATCTTTATACCTTGTTTACCACTGAACTTTTTGGGTAGTACTTGCTAGTGCTTTATGTGGTTTTGGGTATGAAGGTACATTATTCATGATCACACTTTTATTATATGTTTATTATTACTGTTCATGATAAGATCATTATGTTAATTGGAACATGGAGCGACCACCCGGGAAAACAGTGCTACCACAAGGGTTTAATGGGACGCCCTTGGCTGATTAATTAGGAAAGCTAGTGGAAGACTACCTTACCCGAAAGGGGCAAGGGCAGTAGGGGAGTGGTCAGTGTAGGGAGGTCCTTGGTTGATTTTGCTGCGATGGCGGTCAGGCAAGAACCCTGCATTGGAGCTTCCTATAAACTGTAGCGGGTTTTCTGAAGCTAGTGGAACTTTGTAAAGGCCTCGTAGTGTTACCCTGCCTCGCCTCCTCGGTAGAGGTGTATGGGAAGTCGCGATCCCTTGGCAGATGGGTAACATGACTTATGGGTAAAGATGCGCAACCTCTGCAGAGTGTAAAACTGGTATACTAGCCGTGCTCACGGTCATGAGCAGCTCGGACCCTCACAAGATTAATTTATGGAACTAAATTCAATTTGTCATATGCATTGCATCGCAGGTGATGTTGTTACTTTTGTTCTACTTAATTGGGTTGGTATTTACTTATTCTTAGTAACTGCTAATAAAATTTTGATCAACTTTAAAAGCAATGCTCAGCTTTAACCATCCTCTTTGGTAAGCCTTACACTTCACGTGAGCTCCCACCTTTGGCGAGTTCATGCACATTATTCCCCACAACTTGTTAAGCTATGAACGTATGTGAGCTCACTCTTGCTGTCTCCCCCCCCACAGGTCAAGAACAGGTACCCAGGATGAGGCGCATGGAGGATGTTGCGATGTGTTCGTGAGTGGTCTAGGCCGTCGTCTCCCAGTTAACTTCGGGTTGCTGGACCGTTGTCTCCTTATAATGTAATTATTTATTTTGTATAGAACTCTGATTATATAGTAAAGATGTGACATTCGATCCTGTGCCATGATTCATCATATGTGTGAGACTTGGTCCCAGCACACCTGGTGATTATGTTCGCGCCCGGGTCTCTGGACCCCTAAAACCCGGGTGTGACAGAAGTGGTATCAGAGGAATGTTGACTGTAGGACGAAACCTAGATAGAACTGGACAACCAATACTTACTTACCTCTGCTACTCTGATTCTTTCTAAACTTTTCTTAATCTTTTCTCATCTATTTCCACTTTACCCTGATTATTCTTACCTTTCTCTCTAAAAGACAAATATGGATTTCACACTTTGAAATCCTGTGCCTAAAATGACTTTAGGAACAGGAGACCTACTCTTAGGAACAAACACAAAACTATTTTTATATATATATAAGTATCTGTGCACTTGGATGTTTGTTCTTATGATATTTGTCTGATTTGGATCTTTGATTGAGTGTGATTAGTTGTGGAGTAATGTCCACAATTACATCTGCATATACATATAGGAAAAAAATGCTCATCAAAATAACTAGACAAACTAGATTATCCCCATTGAAATTTATCTAGTTTAAGAGATTTATCTTATCCTAAAATATCCCATTCTAACCAATTCATCCTATCTTAAAAGATTCTCTCTTATCTTAATAGATTCATCTTATCTTGAAGGATTCTTCTTATCCTAACCACTTTACTTATCTCATCCTAAAGTAACAACCATGATCTAATGTGATAGATTAATCTAACCTAACGAAGTCTAACCTTAAGTTGAGCTAACCTAAGGTCAGTCACTTAACCAGTTAATACCTTAACCATCTGATAGTTGCATAACCCTCTGTTTCAACCCATCAGAGATTCTGACCCACCTACACCATATAATCCATCCTATCTCAAAAGATTCTAACATATCCTAATAATATATATCCTACCCTGGTAGATTTATCAGGTCTTAACTAGTTTAATCTAGTCATATCCAATCTAATCTAGATCCTATTTAATCTAATATGACCTAATATAGTGTGAGTTACTTAATGCTAGTACAAAGGATAAGGCCATACTCCAAATTCACTTACGCCTAAATTGGTGACTTAGATCAACTTGGCCATACACAACAACTTAACCTATATAACAAGTTACATAACAACCCAACCAATAGAGTAATGATGGATTGCATAATCTATCAACCCCCACCTAAAACAAACTTTTGACCTACATCATGTAGTATATCTCATCCATATCTATCTTAACCATATTCCCTAGCCCGATAATATACACTAACTCCTAAACAATGAGACAAAACAAGAGAAGATGATCAACTTCATCAAGAAAGGATAAGCATCAACTCAAGTCTTCAAAGATCAAGTTGAATCACCAACGGAAATCAAGATCCCCAGTTCTCGATGAAGTCTTTCCTTATTATACTCTTCCTTGCCACATCCTATACTTGCCGTAACCGCACCTCATCTTACATAATAAATGGCTAGACATAGTATATCTATATTTTCCAAATCATCTACTAATGCGTATAAAAAAAACTTCAAACAAAACTTTTGAATCCTAAACTAAATGAGAAACTAAAATTCAAACCAAACTGGTTGCATCCCTTTTTCTTACAAATCTCGAGGACGAGATTTCTGTTAAGGGGGGTAGGATTTGTAAACACCCAAAATCCTATTCTAAGATTTATAAATATTTCTTTATAAGGTTTAGGGTTAAAAGGTATTTTAATATAAGAATCCTCATTTTAAATGTTATGCTGGAAAAAAAACATAAAACTAAAAGCTTGGAACCATAAACACAAGGAAGAATTTTATTTATTTAATATTCTCTTTATGAACTACATACAAATGCACTCCTTAAAAAAATAATAACTTATGGAGAAAAATATTGTGTGGGTTGCATAATTGGATCATTTTTTTCATGAATAAATAAATTAATTAAAATAAATTATACCTGCATCATGTTGGAATTTGTTTGTGCATCTAACTTAAAATTTTGAAGTTCAAAGCTGGATTTGAATTGAAATAGAAATTAGAAAATGAAATAGAAAAGAAAAAAAAAGAAAAGAATCAAATCAGTGTTTGGGCTGCAACTTCCATGGCGGCCCATCTTCTAATTCTTTCCCACGCGGCCCAGCATCCCTGCCGCACGCGCTTTGGAGTTTTTTCTCTGCGCGCGGGCCCCAGTGGTCAGTCTCCTCTTCCGCCGCCATGTGGGGCCGCATTGTCAGCTCTTCCTTCTCTATCGCGCGCTTCGTCCGCAACACTGCCACGATGCCCGCCGCCTGGTGCGCGCGGATCTCGCTGTCCGTTCGAACCACCCGGCCGGATATTTCTTCTTCCGCGCGAACTCCGTAACAGACGCCGCTACTTCGCCGTTGGGACTTATCCTCTTCTCTGTCCGTTGCTCCGCCGGCCACGAATCTCGGTGGCGTCCTCGGGCAACTTGTCGATTGCCAACTCGGAATCACCCCGCGACTATAAGGACCGAGCCCCGTACCATCTCGCCATCTACCTTGAGCCATGCCGAGTGGTGTTAGAGGAGGGAGGGCGAGTGCAGGAGAGAGAGAAGAAGAACTCCGCCGCCGGTCGGATTCCGCGTCGTGCACCGGGAAGGGCTCAGAAATGCGTCCGGGCTGGTCTCCGGGTTGCACTGAAGTCGCCCAAAGCCCGGAATTGCAGCGCTATTGGCATGGAGCGCCGGAATTCCTCGTCGCACCTTCTCCTCCGCCGCGGCAATACGCTCAGCTGTGGACATAGCTCGTAGCGGCGAAATTCTCGGTGAGAACCTCCCTATCCTGTCCGCCTCGACCCTGTACGCGTTTTGTACACACCCGTATGGGTTTTGGCCTGCTTTTGCGCCGTGTTGCCTGCTCACCGGACTTCTCCGCCGTTGAAGTGCGGCGGCGCCGCCGTGTTTTAGGGCGGGATTGGGAGAAACGATGGGGGCCGTTGATCGTGGAGCGGACGTTCGAGATTAGAAGAGAGAGTAACGCTTCGTGCATGGAATCGGATCCGTTTGATTTTGATCGGATGGCCCTGGGGCAGTCACGATTACTTAAAATATGGGTCGTAGATCGCGAATCCTGCGGCCCGGATTGAATACCGGTTCGCATAATACGCCGATCTAATCATGTCCCTTGAAAACAGATCCAACGGCCGAGAGCTAGTGACACCCCCTTCGCTGAAGCCGTTTTCTAAAAGAGTGTAACACCCACTTTGTAATTGCTAGACAGAATACCAATGGAGAAAACAATTTCTCTTTATGTGAATTTGGTCTTTGTGCATCATCCCATGTGAACAACATATTCAAAAGCAAATAATTAATAAAAAGAATATATGCCATTAAAAAAAATTATGCATCATGCTGGATATTGTGTTTGTGGAGTGTATTTTGTGACTATACAAAAGAAAATATATAAATATATAAAATAAAGAGAATATATTAATACCTAGATGAGAATTTAAGAGTTAAAGGGAACTTTAGAAATATGGAGAAAAGGAATAAAGGGTATAAAAATATAAACAACATATATGTGATTATACTTCTAAGGTTGGTACTTTTTATTTCACAATATAAATTGAGGATAAACTGGCACAAGATTTGAATTTAAATCTGGATTTAAAATGGAATTTGAAAACTAAAAGGAAAAGGAAAACATAAAAGGAAAAGGAAAAGCGCCTGCCTGGGCCGTGGCTACCCCTTTTTGGCCCAGTTTTGCATTACCCCTCCGCGCAGCCCAGGCGGGAGCATGGCTGCGCTGCTGGCTCCGCTGACAACGTGGGCCTACTGGTCAGGAAGACTTCGCGCGTGCGCACCAGTCACAGACATGTGGACCCGTGTTGCCAGGGTCATCTTCCCCTGATTGCCGCTGGCGAGAAACGGGTCTCCAAAGTCGCCGCCGCTTTACTCGCCGATGAATCGCGCGCGTAGTTGTAACAGCCACCGCGTTGATAGGAGGATCAGGTCGAGATTTGCCCCCTCAACCTGGGTACAAAGACCCCGGGCGCGTCGCGAAGACTGTTGACCACCCCGTGCGCGATCTCTGGCATGCGGAACCCGCGCGTCGTCGCCTAACTCCGCCGAGTTCAGAGCTAAGCCGCCGCAACCGCGCATGCCACAATCTGCGCTGGCCCGTGACCTGACCGAACTCTGAGCGTCGTGATCCTCACCTTCTAAATCTGCGGACCGACCCCCTCCTTTCCTCTCCCTTTCCCCATTGCCACCGTGCGCCATTGCGAAAGAAAGTAGCCGCCATGCTTGTTCCCAGACCACCGCGCCACCTGTAGCCGAATTGGAGTGCAGGGAGTTTCGCCTGACACCACTGGAGCCGCTCATCACATCGCTGTACGAGAAGGGCCCCTGGACCTCCATAATTGCTCGACGGAGGCCGCTACTGCCGCCAAACCCCGTCGTCGGCTCTCTGCACCGATCAACCACCGGTAAGATTACCCCCATTGTGTTCGTCGTAATCTCCACTACCGATTGCTCATCACTGTGTTGGAATAGCTCGCCAAATCGCGGATCCGTAGTTCGCCGCCGTGCTCACATCCGTAGGATTAGCTGGGCGGCGCCGCCACGCATGGTCTGTGTGTTGGGGAGGAAGAAAGGTGCGATGGCCGTTGATTCGGGATTCGATGGCCAGGATTAAAATGAAGAATACCCTTTCATGTTATAAAATCAGGATCCTTGATTTTCGATCGTGCGGTGCGGTGTGGTCGAGGGGAATCGTATCACTGGGACCGTGGATCTTCGATCCGACGAGCTGGATTGTGCGTGGTTGTGTAAATCGCATGGATCTAATCTGGGCCCTCGGTGGGAAATCGAACGGCCGTGATCACAAGATACCCCTTCGGCTGAAGCCTTTTGCATAAGAAACCCTGTAGTTTATAGAAAACAACCCGCGGTCCATTTTTACTGTGCACTGTGTCTCGGGCTACTTTCACCGAGCCCCCTGGGTTCCTCCAGAATTGAGGCCCAGTCCAGGACTTTATAAAAACCAGAGAAATTGATTATTAAATAGATTTTTAATAGGAAAATAATTGCTAGAACTTTATAAATTCATAGAAAATTCATACTAACTCCAAATTAATTCATTCCAGTTCCTAAAATTTTGTAATTTTATCCTCTCTCACTTAGTGTCTCTGTTTTGTCATGAAAACAGAAAGAAATTTATTTATCACTTAATCCCACTTTAAACACATAAAACCTTTAAAAATGCATAACTTAAATTCCATAACTCCAAAAATTATGATTTCTGTTCCTAGGATTTTTATTTTAATGTGTAGATTATTACTGTGTATTTTGTATATAGGTTTGGTGTAATGTTAATTTTTCTATATGCACTGTGCTTGTTGTATTGTGGCGAGTAGAAGAGCCCGTGACCGAGGATCCTGGTGAGCAGCAGGTTAAAGTAGCTGAGCAGGAGCTCATTGAAGGCAAGTTGTGCCCTTGACCACTTTCTACCCAATAATGTTCTTTAATATCACTTATCCATGCATAGGTTAATTTGATGGGACCCAATAGGACTCCCTAGATTGTTTATCTCATTACCTTGTTTACCCCTGAATCACCTGGGTAGTTTGCTATTGCTTTATATGGTTTTGGGATAATCATTTATTACCTCTATGTTCCAATTCTTGTTGTTATTCTGTTTATGTTCATGTTGTTATCATTAATGTTAATTGGAACATAGAGCTTAACTTGAGAACCACGTGCCACCACAAGGGTGGAATGGGACGCCCTTGGCTGACTAATTAGGAAAGCTAGTGGAAGACTACCTTACCCGAAAGGGGCAAGGGCAGTAGGGGAGAGGTCAGTGCGGGGAGGTCCCTGGTTGATTTTGCTGCGATGGCTATCAGCCAGGAACCCTTTACTGGATCTTCCCATAAACTGTAGCGGGTTTTCGGAAGCTAGTGGAACTTTGTAAAGGCCTCGTAGTGTTGCCCTGCCGTGCTTCCTAGGTAGAGGTATATGGGGAGTCGCGACCCCTTGGCAGATGGGTAACATGACTTGTGGGTAAAGGGTACAACCTCTGCAGAGTGTAAAACTGGTATACTAGCCGAGCTCGCGGTCATGAGCAGCTCAGGACTCTCTGATGTTTAATTATGGAACTTAAATTCAATTTTGACATTTGCATTGCATGGGTTTGTTATTAATTTTGTTCTATTACTTTACTTATGGTTTGGTATTTACTTACACTTAGTAACTGCTAATAAAATTTTGACCAACTACTTAAAAGCAATGCTCAGCTTTAACCCCTGTCATTGATTAAGCCTTACACATCACATGAACTCACACCTTTGTGAGTTTATGTCCACTGGTTCCCCACAACTTGTTGAGCTATGATCATGTGTGAGCTCACCCTTGCTGTCTCACACCCCCCCCCACAGGAGAAGAACAGGTGGTTTCAAGTGGAGTCAAGTATCGAGGAGTTTGATCTGATCTAGGTGGCGTTTCCCAGTCGACATTTGCGCCGACGATCCTTAGTTCGTTTTATATTTATTCATTTATTTTGTAAGTCTTCCGCTATGTAATAAATACTCTGATGTTAATGACATTTATCTCTATACACTCTGTTATTGTATATGTTGTCTTCTTGGCGCATGTATGAGATGCACCCGGCTTTGTTCCTTTAAAACCGGGTGTTACAGAAGTGGTATCAGAGGAAATGTTGACTGTAGGACGAAACCTAGATAGACTGGACAAACCCTTACCTACTTATCTCATTCTGATTCATTCTACACTCACCTTACTCTGATTCTTTCTACACTTATCTTAATCCTGTCTCACCTTCTACTGTCCTACTCTGATCATTCTTACCTTTTCTACTCTGAGACAAGATGGATTTCAAACCTTGGAATCCCTACCCTTATGACATCCTAAGAGATAGGGAACCTAAGACCAAATTAAATCTATTTTCTCTATTAAAAATGTTGGTTGATTGTTCTGATGATCAATGCCTGATTTGCTTCTTTGATTGATTGAACTATTATGGACATTTTAGCATGTACCACTATAAGGTACTGTATTAGCTCTAGTAGGTGACACACTAATCTATTTAGCTAATAAGTCCCCCAAAGTAACATGATTGTAATTGCTGCCTTGTCTACTGCTCTTTCTTACCTTATGTATCTAACTCAGATGGTCAATACCAGGAAAGGAAAGATTATCACGCAACAGCAAACAGAAATGAATCCTCCGAATCCCCCACCTGTTGAAACCGAGCAAGTGATCGCAACCCAAAGGCTGGTAATACAGCAATTGACAGACATGATGACCGAAATGCAAAGCCAGATAAGACAAGAACGCGAAGAAATACGTCAGGCCCGTCTGGAGATACAGCAAGAAATAAGGCAATCACGGTTGGAGAGACAACAACAAGAGCAACCACCATCTCCACCACCACCGGCTCCACCAAGCTACATAAACATATATGTAAATTACTACTATTTGTAGGGTCTACATGTTCCTTTAGTTAGTATTCGGTATGATACCATTTTAGGAGGAATAAAAAGATCTATTTGACCCCATGTGTTGCTAATAAAATTATGCGTCATGCTGAGATTTTGGGTTGGGTATATGTGTTGGACAATATGAGAAAACCCATGAGAGTAATTACACCTAAAGGGATGTGCGTGGATTAAAGGTTCCTTAATGATGTCACTGTGAAGAACAAGTATCTGTTGCCCCGCATTGAGGATTTATTTAATTGGATGAGAAGTGCAAGCGTATTCTCGAAGATTGGTCTCCGATCGGGATACCATCAAATGAAGATTAGGCCATCAGATATTCCTAAGACGGCTTTCTCGACTCGATATGGATTATATGAGATCATCGTTATGTCGTTTGGATTAACTAATGCACCAGCTTATTTTATGGATTTGATGAATAAGATGTTTTTGGAGTATTTGGACAGATTCGTCGTGGTGTTCATCGACGATATTCTTATCTATTCTAAGAATGAGAGTGACCATGAAGAACATCTAAGGTTGGTGCTACAGAAGCTTTAAGATAATCAACTCTATGCCAAGTACGGTAAATGCGAGTTTTGGATTGGCGAGGTGCCATTTCTTGGACATATCATTTCCAATGGAGGGATATCAGTGGATCGTGCTAAAGTGAAGGAGATAATGGAGTGGAGAGTGCCCACTACAGTCACTGAGATTCGGAGTTTCTTGGGACTTGCAGGACCTCACTTCTGGAGAAGGAAAGAGAATTTAAGTGGGAACTAAGTGCCAAGTATATACGGATCATAAGAGTTTGAAGTATACATTCGCTCAGAAGGATCTCAACCTTAGGCAACGCCGTTGGTTGGAGCTTATTAAGGATGATGATTTGGAGATTCACTATCACCCGGGCAAGGCAAATTTGGTTACAGATGCCTTGAGTCGAAAGGAGCATGTTCATTTAGCTGTTGTTGCCCAGCTACTCGATGAGATTGTTGAGAATTTCAGGAGACTCAACCTGGGGATAGTTGCTCACACTAAAGGAGTTATTATTGAGGTGGAAACTATTTTGGAGCAAGAGATCCGCAAAGGATAAATTGGTGATACTAAGATACAAGAGATGTGTTCCGGAGATTGAAAGCCTTCGTGAGACTATATTGAAGAAAGCCCATGACTTGGATTATTCTATTCATCCTGGGAGTACCAAGATGTATCAGGATTTGAAGCGGAAGTATTGGTGATATGAATTAAAGAGAGTTGTGGCTGCACATGTGGCTATGTGCGATGTAGGTCGAAGAGTTAAGGTTGAACATGAGAGGCCAGCTGGACTATTATACCCATTATGGATACCCGAGTGGAAGTGAGAAGAGATTGGTATGGACTTCATTACTGGATTGCCTCGCACCTCGAAAGGATATGATTCTATATGGGTTATTGTGGAAAGACTGACCAAAGTGGTTCATTTCATTCCGGTCAAGACTATTTATAAGGGATCACAATTAGCTAAGTTATACATGTCTCGGATTGAGTCTTTACATGGTGTACTGGAGAAGATCATTTTGGAAAGAGGATCACAGTTTACCTCCAGATTTTGGAAAAGTTTTCATGAGAGTATGGATCGAAGTTGAATTTTAGTTCGGCTTACCAACCTCAAACTGATGGACAAACTAAAAGGACTAATCAAGTCTTGGAATACATGTTGAGAGCTTGTACCCTTCAGCATGGTAGTAGTTGGGACAAGAATCTACCTTATGCTGAGTTCTCATAATAATAAATACCAGGCCAGTCTGAAGAAGTTACCGTTTGAGGCTCTGTATGACAGGAAATGCAGGACTCCTTTATTTTGGACTAGACTAGAGGAAGACAGTTCTTTGGGCCTGAATTAATTCAAGAAGCAGAAGAACAAGTCCGTATAATTCGAGAGAATTTGAGAGTTGCTCAAACCAGGCAAAAGAGCTATGCAGATAATAGAAGAAGGCCACTGGAATTTGAAGAAGGAGATTATGTGTACCTCAAGGTGTCACCACTTCGTGGAATGAGGAGATTCAAAGTTACGGGCAAATTGTTCCCTCACTTTATTGGACCATTTTGAGTTTTTAGGCGAGTTGGAAAGATGGCATACCAACTGTAGTTACCTGCTAGTCTATCAGATGTGCATAATGTGTTCCACGTATCTCAACTTAAGAAGTGTCTCCGTGTCCCCGAGGAACAGTTACCAATGGAAGAGCTCAGTGTTCAAGGTGATTTGACTTACACGGAGTACCCGATCAAGATTTTGGATACATTGACTCGAGTTACAAGAAATAAGGTGATAAAGATATGCAAAGTCCAATGGAGTCACCACAGTGAAGATGAAGCAACTTGGGAAAGAGAAGAAGAGCTTCGTATAGATTTTCCCCACCTTTTCCCTAGATCTTCCTAATCTCGAGGACGAGATTATTTTTAAGGGGGGTAGGATTTGTAACACCCACTTTGTAATTGCTAGACAGAATACCAATGGAGAAAACAATTTCTCTTTATGTGAATTTGGTCTTTGTGCATCATCCCATGTGAACAACATATTCAAAAGCAAATAATTAATAAAAAGAATATATGCCATTAAAAAAAATTATGCATCATGCTGGATATTGTGTTTGTGGAGTGTATTTTGTGACTATACAAAAGAAAATATATAAATATATAAAATAAAGAGAATATATTAATACCTAGATGAGAATTTAAGAGTTAAAGGGAACTTTAGAAATATGGAGAAAAGGAATAAAGGGTATAAAAATATAAACAACATATATGTGATTATACTTCTAAGGTTGGTACTTTTTATTTCACAATATAAATTGAGGATAAACTGGCACAAGATTTGAATTTAAATCTGGATTTAAAATGGAATTTGAAAACTAAAAGGAAAAGGAAAACATAAAAGGAAAAGGAAAAGCGCCTGCCTGGGCCGTGGCTACCCCTTTTTGGCCCAGTTTTGCATTACCCCTCCGCGCAGCCCAGGCGGGAGCATGGCTGCGCTGCTGGCTCCGCTGACAACGTGGGCCTACTGGTCAGGAAGACTTCGCGCGTGCGCACCAGTCACAGACATGTGGACCCGTGTTGCCAGGGTCATCTTCCCCTGATTGCCGCTGGCGAGAAACGGGTCTCCAAAGTCGCCGCCGCTTTACTCGCCGATGAATCGCGCGCGTAGTTGTAACAGCCACCGCGTTGATAGGAGGATCAGGTCGAGATTTGCCCCCTCAACCTGGGTACAAAGACCCCGGGCGCGTCGCGAAGACTGTTGACCACCCCGTGCGCGATCTCTGGCATGCGGAACCCGCGCGTCGTCGCCTAACTCCGCCGAGTTCAGAGCTAAGCCGCCGCAACCGCGCATGCCACAATCTGCGCTGGCCCGTGACCTGACCGAACTCTGAGCGTCGTGATCCTCACCTTCTAAATCTGCGGACCGACCCCCTCCTTTCCTCTCCCTTTCCCCATTGCCACCGTGCGCCATTGCGAAAGAAAGTAGCCGCCATGCTTGTTCCCAGACCACCGCGCCACCTGTAGCCGAATTGGAGTGCAGGGAGTTTCGCCTGACACCACTGGAGCCGCTCATCACATCGCTGTACGAGAAGGGCCCCTGGACCTCCATAATTGCTCGACGGAGGCCGCTACTGCCGCCAAACCCCGTCGTCGGCTCTCTGCACCGATCAACCACCGGTAAGATTACCCCCATTGTGTTCGTCGTAATCTCCACTACCGATTGCTCATCACTGTGTTGGAATAGCTCGCCAAATCGCGGATCCGTAGTTCGCCGCCGTGCTCACATCCGTAGGATTAGCTGGGCGGCGCCGCCACGCATGGTCTGTGTGTTGGGGAGGAAGAAAGGTGCGATGGCCGTTGATTCGGGATTCGATGGCCAGGATTAAAATGAAGAATACCCTTTCATGTTATAAAATCAGGATCCTTGATTTTCGATCGTGCGGTGCGGTGTGGTCGAGGGGAATCGTATCACTGGGACCGTGGATCTTCGATCCGACGAGCTGGATTGTGCGTGGTTGTGTAAATCGCATGGATCTAATCTGGGCCCTCGGTGGGAAATCGAACGGCCGTGATCACAAGATACCCCTTCGGCTGAAGCCTTTTGCATAAGAAACCCTGTAGTTTATAGAAAACAACCCGCGGTCCATTTTTACTGTGCACTGTGTCTCGGGCTACTTTCACCGAGCCCCCTGGGTTCCTCCAGAATTGAGGCCCAGTCCAGGACTTTATAAAAACCAGAGAAATTGATTATTAAATAGATTTTTAATAGGAAAATAATTGCTAGAACTTTATAAATTCATAGAAAATTCATACTAACTCCAAATTAATTCATTCCAGTTCCTAAAATTTTGTAATTTTATCCTCTCTCACTTAGTGTCTCTGTTTTGTCATGAAAACAGAAAGAAATTTATTTATCACTTAATCCCACTTTAAACACATAAAACCTTTAAAAATGCATAACTTAAATTCCATAACTCCAAAAATTATGATTTCTGTTCCTAGGATTTTTATTTTAATGTGTAGATTATTACTGTGTATTTTGTATATAGGTTTGGTGTAATGTTAATTTTTCTATATGCACTGTGCTTGTTGTATTGTGGCGAGTAGAAGAGCCCGTGACCGAGGATCCTGGTGAGCAGCAGGTTAAAGTAGCTGAGCAGGAGCTCATTGAAGGCAAGTTGTGCCCTTGACCACTTTCTACCCAATAATGTTCTTTAATATCACTTATCCATGCATAGGTTAATTTGATGGGACCCAATAGGACTCCCTAGATTGTTTATCTCATTACCTTGTTTACCCCTGAATCACCTGGGTAGTTTGCTATTGCTTTATATGGTTTTGGGATAATCATTTATTACCTCTATGTTCCAATTCTTGTTGTTATTCTGTTTATGTTCATGTTGTTATCATTAATGTTAATTGGAACATAGAGCTTAACTTGAGAACCACGTGCCACCACAAGGGTGGAATGGGACGCCCTTGGCTGACTAATTAGGAAAGCTAGTGGAAGACTACCTTACCCGAAAGGGGCAAGGGCAGTAGGGGAGAGGTCAGTGCGGGGAGGTCCCTGGTTGATTTTGCTGCGATGGCTATCAGCCAGGAACCCTTTACTGGATCTTCCCATAAACTGTAGCGGGTTTTCGGAAGCTAGTGGAACTTTGTAAAGGCCTCGTAGTGTTGCCCTGCCGTGCTTCCTAGGTAGAGGTATATGGGGAGTCGCGACCCCTTGGCAGATGGGTAACATGACTTGTGGGTAAAGGGTACAACCTCTGCAGAGTGTAAAACTGGTATACTAGCCGAGCTCGCGGTCATGAGCAGCTCAGGACTCTCTGATGTTTAATTATGGAACTTAAATTCAATTTTGACATTTGCATTGCATGGGTTTGTTATTAATTTTGTTCTATTACTTTACTTATGGTTTGGTATTTACTTACACTTAGTAACTGCTAATAAAATTTTGACCAACTACTTAAAAGCAATGCTCAGCTTTAACCCCTGTCATTGATTAAGCCTTACACATCACATGAACTCACACCTTTGTGAGTTTATGTCCACTGGTTCCCCACAACTTGTTGAGCTATGATCATGTGTGAGCTCACCCTTGCTGTCTCACACCCCCCCCCACAGGAGAAGAACAGGTGGTTTCAAGTGGAGTCAAGTATCGAGGAGTTTGATCTGATCTAGGTGGCGTTTCCCAGTCGACATTTGCGCCGACGATCCTTAGTTCGTTTTATATTTATTCATTTATTTTGTAAGTCTTCCGCTATGTAATAAATACTCTGATGTTAATGACATTTATCTCTATACACTCTGTTATTGTATATGTTGTCTTCTTGGCGCATGTATGAGATGCACCCGGCTTTGTTCCTTTAAAACCGGGTGTTACAAAGAGTCCCTCGGGTTCAGGATAAATAACCCGCGGTCCTCGGGCGCTATTCTTAGAGTCTTAGAAACATTTGTGCAGTAGCCCCTGTATTTTCTAGAAATTGACGCGCAGTCCTGGCCTCTAGGAAAACAGAGAAACTCATTTAAGAAATGATTTTTAACACAAAATTAATTATGGAAACTTGTTTAATTCATATAAAATTCACATTAAGTCCAAATAAGTCCATTCCAGTTCCTATAATTTTGTAATAATGTTGTGTATCACATAGTGACACTGTTTTAACATGAAAATGGTATTAAAATTTATTTCTTAATTAATTTAGTATCAAGTACATGAAACCTTAGAAAATTCATAACTCCTCCGTTTTGACTCCGAATTAACTCGTTCTAGTTGCGTTAGTCTCGTATGAATATTTACTACGCAGTAACAATATTGATTATACCATGTCTCATACTTTTATAATTAGATATTTATTTATCCTGTGTTAATTGGATTAATCTATGTCTATTGGCTTAACTTTTGATCTTATGGTTATAATTTGACTAGATGATCTTTAATCAAATAATGACTTAAATTAAAGTTGAGATAATTATTTATAGAATAACATCCCATATGCTTTACACTAACCGATTTATAATATAGTTTGACATTTAAATCACATAGATCTTTTATAAACCATAACTCCTTAACCATGACTCCGATCTTAGTAGTTCTCGATCCACGATCTCGTAGTTTCGTGTAGATTATTATTATTCAGTTTATTCTTATGTTTGGTGTGATGTTAAATTTTGCCTATACTGTTTGTCTGTATTGCTACGTTTAGCGTGAGGACACGAGTCACCTGAAGATCATCCTGGTACCTGGAATCTCAAGTCCCAGGCAAGTTGTGCCCTTGATCACTTCTTTTTACCCACTCATGTTCTAAATTAATCATAATGATCTGCATAGGTTAATTTTGATGGGACCCAATAGGTTACCCTAGTTTGTCTATCTTTATACCTTGTTTACCACTGAACTTTTTGGGTAGTACTTGCTAGTGCTTTATGTGGTTTTGGGTATGAAGGTACATTATTCATGATCACACTTTTATTATATGTTTATTATTACTGTTCATGATAAGATCATTATGTTAATTGGAACATGGAGCGACACCCGGGAAAACAGTGCTACCACAAGGGTTTAATGGGACGCCCTTGGCTGATTAATTAGGAAAGCTAGTGGAAGACTACCTTACCCGAAAGGGGCAAGGGCAGTAGGGGAGTGGTCAGTGTAGGGAGGTCCTTGGTTGATTTTGCTGCGATGGCGGTCAGACAAGAACCCTGCATTGGAGCTTCCTATAAACTGTAGCGGGTTTTCTGAAGCTAGTGGAACTTTGTAAAGGCCTCGTAGTGTTACCCTGCCTCACCTCCTCGGTAGAGGTGTATGGGAAGTCGCGATCCCTTGGCAGATGGGTAACATGACTTGTGGGTAAAGATGCGCAACCTCTGCAGAGTGTAAAACTGGTATACTAGCCGTGCTCACGGTCATGAGCAGCTCGGACCCTCACATGATTAATTTATGGAACTAAATTCAATTTGTCATATGCATTGCATCGCAGGTGATGTTGTTACTTTTGTTCTACTTAATTGGGTTGGTATTTACTTATACTTAGTAACTGCTAATAAAATTTTGATCAACTTTAAAAGCAATGCTCAGCTTTAACCATCCTCTTTGGTAAGCCTTACACTTCACGTGAGCTCCCACCTTTGGTGAGTTCATGAACATTATTCCCCACAACTTGTTGAGCTATGAACGTATGTGAGCTCACTCTTGCTGTCTCCCACCCCCCCACAGGTCAAGAACAGGTACCAGGATGAGGCGCATGGAGGATGCTGCGATGTGTTCGTGAGTGGTCTAGGCCGTCGTCTCCCAGTCAACTTCGGGTTGCTGGACCGTTGTCTCCTTATAATGTAATTATTTATTTTGTATAGAACTCTGATTATATAGTAAAGATGTGACATTCGATCCTATGCCATGATTCATCATATGTGTGAGACTTGGTCCCAGCACACCTGGTGATTATGTTCGCGCCCGGGTCTCTGGACCCCTAAAACCCGGGTGTGACAGATCAGCAGAGAGAAATTTACCATTTTTCGAAGTGCTGAAGTCAGCCAAAGTTTTTCAATGGGGACCGGTCCAGCAGAGAGCCTTCGAAGAGCTAAAACAATATTTGATAAACCTAACAACGCTAACTCCACCAACGCCTGGGGCTCCTCTGTTGTTATATGTGGCAGCCTCGCACTCAGCGGTAAGTGCGGCACTTGTCCAAGAGAAGCTTGAAGGGCAAATCAAGAAGCAAGCTCCAATATACTTTGTATCTAAAGTTCTTAGTTTATCAAAGAAAAATTATACAGAATTGGAGAAGGTGCTATATGCTGTTTTGATGGCTTCTAGAAAGCTTCGACATTATTTCCAAGCATACAATATAATTGTCCCTTCTTCACAACCATTGAAGGACATTATGAGAAATAGAGAAGCTACTGGAAGGATTGGAAAGTGGGCTGCGGAACTTAATGAATTCTGTATTGATTATGTACATAGATCTTCGATTCAGTCCCAGGCGTTAGCTGACTTCATTGCTAACTGGACGCCAGGGGCTCAAGTAGAAGAGGCAAATAAAGATGCCGAAGCATGGACAGTATTCTGCGATGGTTCTTGGGGAACCTTCGGAGCAGGAGCAGCCGCTGTGTTGGTCTCACCCTCCAAAGTTAAAACTTGCTACGCAGCAAGACTTGATTTTAGCTGCACAAATAACATTGCTGAGTACGAAGCTTTACTTTTGGGTCTTCGGAAGTTAAAGGCAATGGGAATCAGAAGGGCAATTCTTAAAACTGATTCCCAGGTTATCTTTGGTCATATTGACAAGAGTTGTAAGGCAAGAGACCCGAAGCTTGAGAAGTATCTAGATACTGTCCGAAGGATTGAAGCTTCCTTTGAAGGGTTTTCTGTAAAACATATTCCTCGAGGAGAAAATGAGCATGCTGATTTGCTAGCTAAGTCAGCAGCACAGGGGCTGCCCTTACCTTCGGAAGTATTTTTTGAAACAATAAAAGCACCTTCAGTTGAACTTCTTGAAAGAGCGGTCCTCAACATATCTCCTGTTTATAGTGAAGACTGGAGAACTGAGATCATCTCTTACCTTAAGGGCAATTTCCTTTCAGATGATGAAGCTTATAACAAGAGAATAGAGGCAAGAGCTCGTCCATATGTAATAATAGAAGGGGAGCTGTACAAGCATGGTGTCTGCTCTCCGTTACTCAAATGTTTATCCAGAGCCGAAGGTATAGAATTGATGAAGGAAATACATGCAGGCTTGTGTGGATCTCACATTGGATCTAGGCCTTTGCTGGGAAAAGTTTTTCGCCAAGGATTTTATTGGCCAAAAGCAGCTTCGGATGCAGCGGAACTAGTCCAAAAGTGCGAAGGTTGTGAGAAATGTGCAAGAGATCAAAAACAACCTTCGTCTCTAACTCAGTTAATACAACCCACTTGGCCGTTGCAAAGGTGGGGCCTTGATTTGTTAGGTCCGCTACCACCAGCACAAGGGAATTTAAGATATGTTGTAGTGGAAGTGGAATATTTTTCTAAATGGATTGAGGCAAAGCCTTTAGCCACAATAACTTCGGTTACTGTTCAAAAGTTTTTCTGACAAAACATTGTTTGTCGCTTCGGAGTGCCGAAGGCTATCACTGTGGACAATGGAACGCAGTTTGACTCCGAAGTTTTCAAAGAATTTTGTGAACAAATTGGCACAAAGATCCATTTTGCGTCAGTTCGACATCTGGAATCAAATGGACTAGTTGAAAGGGCTAATGGCATCATAATGACAGGAATAATGAAGTTAATATTCAATCAGCCAAGGGGAAAGTGGCCAGAAAAATTAATTAAAGTGGTGTGGAGCCACAATACAACAGTATCAAGGTCAACAGGTTTTACACCATTCAAATTGCTGTTTGGTGTTGAAGCAATAACCCCAGAAGAGGCTAAGGCAGGATCAATAAGAACAGTGGCTTCAGCGATAGACGAAGCTGATTGTTCTGTGGACAAAGATGCTATAGAAGGGATCAGGTTTCAGGCTGTGGAAAACATCAATAAATACCAAGCCGAAACAATAAAATAGCGTGATAGAAAGGTTCGGTTGAAGAACATTAAGCCAGGACATTTGGTGCTTCGAAGAGTGGCTAACCCAGACACAGTGGGCAAACTACAACTAAAATAGGAAGGCCCCTTTCTGGTAGTATCTTCGTCAAGACCCGATTCCTACAGATTAAAGGATATGGACGGCAACGACATTCCTAGATCGTGGAATGCGGATGAGCTTCGGCGATATTATGTGTAACTTGATGTAATCTTTTTTATTTTTTATTTTTTATTGTTGTTTTAGTTTTTCCTTATGGCACCCTTTTCCTTTCCAAAGGGGGAGAAAGGTTTTTAATGGGGCCACACCATGTAATTTTTCTTTTCCTTATTTCAATTCTATAAGAGTGATATCCCCCAAAAATGTAAATGTAAAAGCTGACAACGCACCATCGAGTGCAATGGAAAAAGAAAAGAAGGAGAAGCTCAAAAGTCGTTCCCAAGGGAATGCAGAGCTTACAGCGAAAAATAAACGCTGATTCCGCCGAAAGTAAAAGGCGAAGAAGCTCTTAAGGGAGGCTTACAGCGAAAAATAAACGCTGATTCCGCCGAAAGTAAAAGGCGAAGAAGCTCCTAAGGGAGGCTTACAGCGAAAAGTCAGCGCTGATACATCGAAAAGTAAACGGTGAAGCCGAAAAATAAACGGCAAAAAGATTTGAGTCATTCTCAAGGGAATGAGGGCTATGATTATGGTTTTTTGGATGTACATTCAAATAATCATTTGCACAATGCATTACATCATGACATTTGCATTCATAAACATTCATTTAGACATATATAGGATCATCATCATTGTATCATACAGAAAAGGCAGATGCTTCGGCTATGAGGAAAAACTTCGGAGAAAGAGGAAATTTTCATGCTTCGTTGTGTACGAAAAGAAGGGAAGGTGTTTTTCGTCTTCGGCTCAAAAGTAAAGTTTCGTTCACAGCAAAGCAGATTGTACACGGATAAAGGAGAAAAGATATATTACAAGGTATGCACAAATTTACATAAGTTTTTTCCACAATTATATTACAAAGATCTCTTCAGAATTTTTTGCAGGAAAGTCTTTTACAGCAACTGTTAAGCTTCAGCCCGTCATTCTTCAGCTTCATCATCCTGCACATATTAAAGCACAATAAGAAAGGGTGCAAATTTCAAGGAGAAGGTGAAAGTAACAAGTATAAGTTTCTCACCGGCTTAAGGTGGCTTCGAGCTTCGTCACCAGCCATTTTTCGCCCGCCATTTACCTAAATCTGAGTCATAAATCTGTTTCCAATGCTTCGGGCTAGGATTTGGATGTCAACCAAATCTGCTGGTGACAAGCTGAAGTTTGGCCTATTTATAACTTTTCCATGCGTACAGCCAGCCTTCAGGAAAGCGGTGGCTGTGCCTCGAGAAGCTAGCAGGGCGCAGAAGTCAGCATGCCCAGCAATAACTTCGTCAAGTGCATCAACCTCGCCTTCAATGTATTCTAGGGTGCTGGGCAGGTTTTTTGCAAATTTGAATTCTTCTCGATTTCGGTCTTGAGACTTGTTTGGAGGTTCTTCTTTTCCTGCTCAGATTTTTCTGACTTTTTGAGTAATTCATTGTTTAACCTGTTATTTTCGGCTTGGGCTTCAGCCAATGAACCTTCCATAGAATGAATGACGAAGTCCTTCTTTTCCAATGCAGCTTCGTGATCTTTAACTTTGATTTTAAGATCTTGAACAACGGAGTCTTTTTCCTTCAGAGCAGCTTCGTAATTTTTGACTTTGTTTTCTAGATCTTTGATAGTAGCTTCGTTCTTTTCATCCTCAAGATCTTGTTGCATTCTCAGCACTTTACTTAGAAGTATACTCTGCCAAAACAACCTTCGTCAGAAAACAACTTAATTCAAAATAAAAAAATATATAATAATAAAAAATCGAGACTTTTTTACCTTGAAATTAGCATAGAGAAAGCTACCAGCGATATGCTGTCGCTGGTATCCGCAGAGGTCCACTTCTATCTTCGGCAGACCAACGCTTTTGGAGAAGGTCCTAACAACCTTGGCCTCGGTCCGGTTCCGAAGGCATCTTAGCTTCCCTTCATTGACTCCACCAAATAGCAGAGACCCTAGTTTGTATCCACAGGATATAGCATATTTCTTCAGCTCTTCTTTTTCAGCGTCTGACAACTCTTGTCCAAGTATATCTTGAAAATTAAAATCTTCTTTTTCCAAAATGTCTTCAATCTGCTCTTTTCCTTTTTCTGTTGCCGTGTTCACTGTAACCACAGCAGTTTCTTCTTCAGCCATTCTCAGAAGCATATTGTCAATATCATCAAGTGTAGTTTCCAGGTTAGGATCTTCGTTGGTCCCGGTTTCGGTCCCGGTGGCTTCGGCTCCGGTGGCTTTGGCTCCGGTGGTTTCGGTTCCGGTGGCTTCGGTTCCTCCGGTTTCGGCTCCGGCGGTTTCGGCTCCGATGGCTGTGGGATCGGCAGTGACAATTTTTGACGCCGAGGTCGATGACGGTGTCTAATGAATGACATCAGCCACTTGGATAATTCTTCGTTTTTTCGGCTTTGCGGGACTTTCTGCTGCCGAAGCTTCTTTACCCTTCTGAAAAAACTTCGTCAGTTCTGGCGCCAGCGGGCTTAGCTTGACAGGCAAAGGTTCAGTCATTACCTTCAGAATCTCTTCCACTTCGGCAGCAGAAGGTGTCGCAGGAGCTTCCTCCTCCTGGGCCGACGTCTTTGGTTTTGGAGATGCAGGTTTTGGAGATGCATCTTTTCTTTTCCTTGAAACAGCTACCCTCGGTCTAGGGCTTAGTTTTTCAGAAATTTCTTTTTCCTTTTTGGCCAATTTGGTGCTTTCTTTGTCCAGGGCGCTGGCAATCCTCTTTCTCTTCGGGCCTTCGTCATCTCCGCCCAGTTGCTCGTAATCAGGGTAATCAAAATTCAAAGCATCTAGCACACGATTCAATCTTCGCTTCGGACGAGTGCCGAAGGCTGCAGTCATCAACTGATCTTCTTTCTTAGAGTAATTTCCGAGGATATCGTTGCACATAATCTCGATTGTGTCCAGCCACTCTTGGCAGGGTTTTTTAAAGTGTTTTTAAACTTGTAGTAATACGACAATCGAACAAATTCTCCCTTTTTCTTTTCTCCCTCCAGCTTCGGCATCTCCCAATCCCTCATTGTTGGAAACATTTTAAAAGCCAGAAATTCCTGCACCAAGTCTCTAGTGCCAATATGATCTGAAATCACGTGAAATTCAGCCAAAGCAATTTGGCTCGGGCTTCCACTTATCATGTTGCATCGGGGCCTCGTTTCTCCGAAGGTTAGCTCTAGTGGACTCTGGACCAATTTATCTTCATCTTTATCAACTTTAACATAAAACCACTCAGATTTCCATCCGACTGGCCATTTGCTTCGGTAGCTTATCACTGGAAACTTCGAAGTTTTGCGATAAGCAAAGTTGTAACATCCAAAATTCTCATGAAGACCATCTCCTCTGGCTTTAGTCTGATAGTGTAGTTCATGGACTCGACAGAAACCTTCACCGAACGGTTCCACTCCCTGGTTACGAAGGGCCCAAATATAAACACTTAATCTAACAATAGCGTTAGGGGTCTGCTGATGAAGGTAAACCCCAAACTTCTTCAACACATCAGCAATCATCCCATTCAAAGGAAACCTTAATCCTGCTTTAAAGAAGCTTTTGAACACAACCACTTCATTCTTTTCTGGCTTCAGAGTAATCTCCTCCCCGCCAAAATGAACCAGCTCCTTTTTTGTTTCACTAAAGTAGCCCAGCTTCACCATTTTTGGAAGATCAGCTTCAGAGATGGTGGACTTTCCAAAGTCCAAATGACTAGGTTTGCTTGGCATCCCACAGTTGTACTCATCTTCGGAACCAACTTCTTCAACATCACCTTGTGTTGCTTCGGCAGCAGGTGTGTCTTCTGATCGAACCAGCCCGGAACGCCTCATTGCTTCAGAAATCGGAACAGTTTCAACGGCTTCGGTCTCGTCTCCATCACGCTCAACCCTAACAGTGGAGCGTATTCTGGCCATTTGATTTTAAATTTTCTTGAAAAAATTCTTTGGAAGTCAATAACCTTTTTTCCGAAGCTATCCTCGTGACGAAGCACAATCCAAACTGGAGCTTCGTTTGAATGCAAAAATCAAGCTTCGGCTATGGTTAAATTTTTGGCAGCAAAACAGTGCAATAGCAATGAATGTCGTGGTAACTTCACACCTACCTGTCTGTTTATATAGTGCTGCAGGTAAGAAGGTAAATCGTCAGGATTTTTTCACCGGGCAAACAGTCACTCGCACTCACTGCACGGTGGGCCGCAAAAACCAAGAAGGTGAACCTGCATGGTAGGACCGCTCCGCGCTCGAAAACTGTATCGTTTCTCGGCAACGAGCTCAGGGAAGGTGTTTTTCGGACCTTCGGCTTTCCGAAGCCTAAGAGACTTTTTTCACGGATCAAGCTCGTTACGAAAAACGATCTAGCACCGCGAAGGGGCTACTGTTGGGACCATGCTTCGTCGCCGAAGGTCCTGCAGGAAGAAACAGCTTCGGCTAAAGCTGCTTATACATGATGACCGAAGCTACCACTCATGAAGCTTCGGTGTTATAGCATGCCCGAAGACGAAGGATCGAACCGACTTAAAGATAGAATGACCTTTTAGCCCATAAGGGTCTGAGTCATTGTTGTAAACTTTTATAAGGGGCATGATTGTAATTCCTTACAGGCTGTGTCCTGTGTCTATAAATAGTAAACATTATTCCTTTACTGTTCACGCATTCCTGTAATTGCAAACGCATTGCCCGGGAATTATTATCTGTCAAGGAGAAGGTATAAATATACTTAAACTCTATGTTCTGACATTTTTATGTTCATATAATAAAATATGTGAATGATGTTACTTATTTCTGATACATCTATCTTTAATGTCTCATGTTTTATATATTATTTCATATTATTTTGTAAGTTTAATCACAAAGGTATAACCTTCGTGATACTTCACTCATGGTCTTCGTCCGAAGTTCATTAAATCCTTGAGGAAATAATGCTTCAACGGACGAAGGGCATTAATATTTAACATTTTATGTTGCCTTGTTCTTAATTCATAGCATTTGAGAACAAGTCCCCAACAACCGAGATTCTTGAATTATATTTTTGGATACAGGGAGTAGTATTTAAAAAAGAGCCTTGCATGTAATTTCTTTTTTTGAATAATGTTTTAACTTAAATTCCTTTTTTGCATATGTGACATTTATTCTCCGTAATATTTTTTCCATGGATCTGACTTGTGAGTCATTTTCATAAACCAACGCCAAAATGAATACATGTTTCTTACTTGGAAACCCCAAACAAACACCACTAGCAGGAGGCGCTCGCGTTGGCGTCACTCATCGACAACGAGAAGAAGCTTGACTACTGCCAGTTCGACCTCTAGAAGCAGTCCTACGTGGCCGCATGCGCCGCTGTGTACGGTAAGCTCCGGCGCAGCCGCCGCTTGGACGCGGTCAAGAGCGGCTGCACCGCGCTGTCCATCGTCAAACAGGGAGACCTCATGGTCGTCGCCAACGCCGGTGACTCTCGGGTTGTTCCGGGCACCACATCCAACGACGGCACCATCACGCCGTCCAGCTCATCATCCACCTGAAGCCCAACCTACCACGTAAGTTGCTACTGACCAGCCATGAATTCTTGTGTGCTGGGACGACTGCCGTTGCTGACGTTGTGTGAGTGTTCTCGAACAAGATGTATGTAGAGGAGTAGCACATTTGGTGGTGCAACGACCAGGTGTATTACCTCGCTGATGAGCTCGGGGTGCACTTCGTTTGGCAGCCCAGCCAAGAGTCATCGGTACTCGCCATATCGCATGCGTTCGATGACTACTATATTAAGGACTGTGACGTCATCTCGGCGCCGGAGGTGACATAGAGGAGGACTTATAGCAATGACCACTCGTCATCGTCGGGGTAGCTTTTGTGCCGGTCTGTCTTTAATTCTCTTTGCAAACATACACACTTGCCTTTTTATTTAAGAAAGCGTGTATGATGGTGTGTGACTGATGACTGACGATGTACGAGGGAATTTCTACCGGCAGGTGTGGCACGTGCTCTTCAATGATGAGACAATGTAAATCGTGGCATATATCAAAGTCCGGATGATACTGATGGTTGCAATGTAATAGTGAAACAACTAAATTAAAATAACAAAATTTATGTATGGCTAGGATCACAAATGAATTATGAAATATTTTCTTATAACAATATAAGACACATTTTGTAAAGAAATTATCATGGTATTATATATTTCTGTTACAACGCACGAGTACTCATCTAGTAATATATATAACAACCGTATCTCTAGTAATATATATAACAACCGTATCTGGCAACTGACTAGTATGTTATTATTATTGTTTTTGCCATGCCTCGCTGTACCGTTTGTAGTATTAGCTTGCACGTTATCGCCATCATAAACTTTGCACTCGCTACTTTGTAATTCTGTTGCCCTGGTAATGAAATTTGGGTTCCCCGTTTTGGAAAAAAAAAGGACTCCATTTTAGTTTCAGATTATAGTTCATTTTGTCTTTGCCCCATTTCCCTCCTAACTTCGATCAAATTTTCAGAAAAACACATCTATAATTTTCTAAGTAAATGCAATATCAAGATACCTTCAATGGGGCTTCAAATTTTAATAAAGATAATTTGAAATTGCATATGTTAGCATGTTTTTAATACTTGGTCAAAGTTGGATAAATTTGGTTTATTAATAATGATCCATAAAGCTTTGCTTTGGTGCAGCTAATATAGTAGGGTGCTAGGAAGCACACTGCTGGCCCAAACAAGATAACTAGTTCTGTGTTCTCTATAAACAAGATAAAACAAAACGATATAGTTTTATTCCGTCGAGTGACAAAATATTAGAGAGCACTAACTTCAATCATCCGTCATTTTGAACGGAACCTTGTTCGGTGTTCTCTCAAGAAGATTTCGCCATCTGGAGACATTTGAACTAGCCTTATATTCCACGCGATCATACAGAATGTGTAGGTACAAAATGGTAGGCAGCTGATGGTAACTAGCCTTATATTCCACGCGATCATACATAATGTGTAGCTATAAATAAAATGGTAGGCAGCTGATGGTAACACCGAGAAGGAACAACATCTCAAGTAACAATATTGATTATACTATGTCTCATACTTTTATAATTAAATATTTATTTATCCTGTGTTAATTGGATTAATCTATGTCTATTGGCTTAACTTTTGATCTTATGGTTATAATTTGACTAGATGATCTTTAATCAAATAATGACTTAAATTAAAGTTGAGATAATTATTTATAGAATAACATCCCATATGCTTTACACTAACCGATTTATAATATAGTTTGACATTTAAATCACATAGATCTTTTATAAACCATAACTCCTTAACCATGACTCCGATCTTAGTAGTTCTCGATCCACGATCTCGTAGTTTCGTGTAGATTATTATTATTCAGTTTATTCTTATGTTTGGTGTGATGTTAAATTTTGCCTATACTGTTTGTCTGTATTGCTACGTTTAGCGTGAGGACACGAGTCACCTGAAGATCATCCTGGTACCTGGAATCTCAAGTCCCAGGCAAGTTGTGCCCTTGATCACTTCTTTTTACCCACTCATGTTCTAAATTAATCATAATGATCTGCATAGGTTAATTTTGATGGGACCCAATAGGTTACCCTAGTTTGTCTATCTTTATACCTTGTTTACCACTGAACTTTTTGGGTAGTACTTGCTAGTGCTTTATGTGGTTTTGGGTATGAAGGTACATTATTCATGATCACACTTTTATTATATGTTTATTATTACTGTTCATGATAAGATCATTATGTTAATTGGAACATGGAGCGACACCCGGGAAAACAGTGCTACCACAAGGGTTTAATGGGACGCCCTTGGCTGATTAATTAGGAAAGCTAGTGGAAGACTACCTTACCCGAAAGGGGCAAGGGCAGTAGGGGAGTGGTCAGTGTAGGGAGGTCCTTGGTTGATTTTGCTGCGATGGCGGTCAGGCAAGAACCCTGCATTGGAGCTTCCTATAAACTGTAGCGGGTTTTCTGAAGCTAGTGGAACTTTGTAAAGGCCTCGTAGTGTTACCCTGCCTCACCTCCTCGGTAGAGGTGTATGGGAAGTCGCGATCCCTTGGCAGATGGGTAACATGACTTGTGGGTAAAGATGCGCAACCTCTGCAGAGTGTAAAACTGGTATACTAGCCGTGCTCACGGTCATGAGCAGCTCGGACCCTCACATGATTAATTTATGGAACTAAATTCAATTTGTCATATGCATTGCATCGCAGGTGATGTTGTTACTTTTGTTCTACTTAATTGGGTTGGTATTTACTTATACTTAGTAACTGCTAATAAAATTTTGATCAACTTTAAAAGCAATGCTCAGCTTTAACCATCCTCTTTGGTAAGCCTTACACTTCACGTGAGCTCCCACCTTTGGTGAGTTCATGAACATTATTCCCACAACTTGTTGAGCTATGAACGTATGTGAGCTCACTCTTGCTGTCTCCCACCCCCCCACAGGTCAAGAACAGGTACCAGGATGAGGCGCATGGAGGATGCTGCGATGTGTTCGTGAGTGGTCTAGGCCGTCGTCTCCCAGTCAACTTCGGGTTGCTGGACCGTTGTCTCCTTATAATGTAATTATTTATTTTGTATAGAACTCTGATTATATAGTAAAGATGTGACATTCGATCCTGTGCCATGATTCATCATATGTGTGAGACTTGGTCCCAGCACACCTGGTGATTATGTTCGCGCCCGGGTCTCTGGACCCCTAAAACCCGGGTGTGACAGATCAGCAGAGAGAAATTTACCATTTTTCGAAGTGCTGAAGTCAGCCAAAGTTTTTCAATGGGGACCGGTCCAGCAGAGAGCCTTCGAAGAGCTAAAACAATATTTGATAAACCTAACAACGCTAACTCCACCAACGCCTGGGGCTCCTCTGTTGTTATATGTGGCAGCCTCGCACTCAGCGGTAAGTGCGGCACTTGTCCAAGAGAAGCTTGAAGGGCAAATCAAGAAGCAAGCTCCAATATACTTTGTATCTAAAGTTCTTAGTTTATCAAAGAAAAATTATACAGAATTGGAGAAGGTGCTATATGCTGTTTTGATGGCTTCTAGAAAGCTTCGACATTATTTCCAAGCATACAATATAATTGTCCCTTCTTCACAACCATTGAAGGACATTATGAGAAATAGAGAAGCTACTGGAAGGATTGGAAAGTGGGCTGCGGAACTTAATGAATTCTGTATTGATTATGTACATAGATCTTCGATTCAGTCCCAGGCGTTAGCTGACTTCATTGCTAACTGGACGCCAGGGGCTCAAGTAGAAGAGGCAAATAAAGATGCCGAAGCATGGACAGTATTCTGCGATGGTTCTTGGGGAACCTTCGGAGCAGGAGCAGCCGCTGTGTTGGTCTCACCCTCCAAAGTTAAAACTTGCTACGCAGCAAGACTTGATTTTAGCTGCACAAATAACATTGCTGAGTACGAAGCTTTACTTTTGGGTCTTCGGAAGTTAAAGGCAATGGGAATCAGAAGGGCAATTCTTAAAACTGATTCCCAGGTTATCTTTGGTCATATTGACAAGAGTTGTAAGGCAAGAGACCCGAAGCTTGAGAAGTATCTAGATACTGTCCGAAGGATTGAAGCTTCCTTTGAAGGGTTTTCTGTAAAACATATTCCTCGAGGAGAAAATGAGCATGCTGATTTGCTAGCTAAGTCAGCAGCACAGGGGCTGCCCTTACCTTCGGAAGTATTTTTTGAAACAATAAAAGCACCTTCAGTTGAACTTCTTGAAAGAGCGGTCCTCAACATATCTCCTGTTTATAGTGAAGACTGGAGAACTGAGATCATCTCTTACCTTAAGGGCAATTTCCTTTCAGATGATGAAGCTTATAACAAGAGAATAGAGGCAAGAGCTCGTCCATATGTAATAATAGAAGGGGAGCTGTACAAGCATGGTGTCTGCTCTCCGTTACTCAAATGTTTATCCAGAGCCGAAGGTATAGAATTGATGAAGGAAATACATGCAGGCTTGTGTGGATCTCACATTGGATCTAGGCCTTTGCTGGGAAAAGTTTTTCGCCAAGGATTTTATTGGCCAAAAGCAGCTTCGGATGCAGCGGAACTAGTCCAAAAGTGCGAAGGTTGTGAGAAATGTGCAAGAGATCAAAAACAACCTTCGTCTCTAACTCAGTTAATACAACCCACTTGGCCGTTGCAAAGGTGGGGCCTTGATTTGTTAGGTCCGCTACCACCAGCACAAGGGAATTTAAGATATGTTGTAGTGGAAGTGGAATATTTTTCTAAATGGATTGAGGCAAAGCCTTTAGCCACAATAACTTCGGTTACTGTTCAAAAGTTTTTCTGACAAAACATTGTTTGTCGCTTCGGAGTGCCGAAGGCTATCACTGTGGACAATGGAACGCAGTTTGACTCCGAAGTTTTCAAAGAATTTTGTGAACAAATTGGCACAAAGATCCATTTTGCGTCAGTTCGACATCTGGAATCAAATGGACTAGTTGAAAGGGCTAATGGCATCATAATGACAGGAATAATGAAGTTAATATTCAATCAGCCAAGGGGAAAGTGGCCAGAAAAATTAATTAAAGTGGTGTGGAGCCACAATACAACAGTATCAAGGTCAACAGGTTTTACACCATTCAAATTGCTGTTTGGTGTTGAAGCAATAACCCCAGAAGAGGCTAAGGCAGGATCAATAAGAACAGTGGCTTCAGCGATAGACGAAGCTGATTGTTCTGTGGACAAAGATGCTATAGAAGGGATCAGGTTTCAGGCTGTGGAAAACATCAATAAATACCAAGCCGAAACAATAAAATAGCGTGATAGAAAGGTTCGGTTGAAGAACATTAAGCCAGGACATTTGGTGCTTCGAAGAGTGGCTAACCCAGACACAGTGGGCAAACTACAACTAAAATAGGAAGGCCCCTTTCTGGTAGTATCTTCGTCAAGACCCGATTCCTACAGATTAAAGGATATGGACGGCAACGACATTCCTAGATCGTGGAATGCGGATGAGCTTCGGCGATATTATGTGTAACTTGATGTAATCTTTTTTATTTTTTATTTTTTATTGTTGTTTTAGTTTTTCCTTATGGCACCCTTTTCCTTTCCAAAGGGGGAGAAAGGTTTTTAATGGGGCCACACCATGTAATTTTTCTTTTCCTTATTTCAATTCTATAAGAGTGATATCCCCCAAAAATGTAAATGTAAAAGCTGACAACGCACCATCGAGTGCAATGGAAAAAGAAAAGAAGGAGAAGCTCAAAAGTCGTTCCCAAGGGAATGCAGAGCTTACAGCGAAAAATAAACGCTGATTCCGCCGAAAGTAAAAGGCGAAGAAGCTCTTAAGGGAGGCTTACAGCGAAAAATAAACGCTGATTCCGCCGAAAGTAAAAGGCGAAGAAGCTCCTAAGGGAGGCTTACAGCGAAAAGTCAGCGCTGATACATCGAAAAGTAAACGGTGAAGCCGAAAAATAAACGGCAAAAAGATTTGAGTCATTCTCAAGGGAATGAGGGCTATGATTATGGTTTTTTGGATGTACATTCAAATAATCATTTGCACAATGCATTACATCATGACATTTGCATTCATAAACATTCATTTAGACATATATAGGATCATCATCATTGTATCATACAGAAAAGGCAGATGCTTCGGCTATGAGGAAAAACTTCAGAGAAAGAGGAAATTTTCATGCTTCGTTGTGTACGAAAAGAAGGGAAGGTGTTTTTCGTCTTCGGCTCAAAAGTAAAGTTTCGTTCACAGCAAAGCAGATTGTACACGGATAAAGGAGAAAAGATATATTACAAGGTATGCACAAATTTACATAAGTTTTTTCCACAATTATATTACAAAGATCTCTTCAGAATTTTTTGCAGGAAAGTCTTTTACAGCAACTGTTAAGCTTCAGCCCGTCATTCTTCAGCTTCATCATCCTGCACATATTAAAGCACAATAAGAAAGGGTGCAAATTTCAAGGAGAAGGTGAAAGTAACAAGTATAAGTTTCTCACCGGCTTAAGGTGGCTTCGAGCTTCGTCACCAGCCATTTTTCGCCCGCCATTTACCTAAATCTGAGTCATAAATCTGTTTCCAATGCTTCGGGCTAGGCTTTGGATGTCAACCAAATCTGCTGGTGACAAGCTGAAGTTTGGCCTATTTATAACTTTTCCATGCGTACAGCCAGCCTTCAGGAAAGCGGTGGCTGTGCCTCGAGAAGCTAGCAGGGCGCAGAAGTCAGCATGCCCAGCAATAACTTCGTCAAGTGCATCAACCTCGCCTTCAATGTATTCTAGGGTGCTGGGCAGGTTTTTTGCAAATTTGAATTCTTCTCGATTTCGGTCTTGAGACTTGTTTCGAGGTTCTTCTTTTCCTGCTCAGATTTTTCTGACTTTTTGAGTAATTCATTGTTTAACCTGTTATTTTCGGCTTGGGCTTCAGCCAATGAACCTTCCATAGAATGAATGACGAAGTCCTTCTTTTCCAAGGCAGCTTCGTGATCTTTAACTTTGATTTTAAGATCTTGAACAACGGAGTCTTTTTCCTTCAGAGCAGCTTCGTAATTTTTGACTTTGTTTTCTAGATCTTTGATAGTAGCTTCGTTCTTTTCATCCTCAAGATCTTGTTGCATTCTCAGCACTTTACTTAGAAGTATACTCTGCCAAAACAACCTTCGTCAGAAAACAACTTAATTCAAAATAAAAAAATATATAATAATAAAAAATCGAGACTTTTTTACCTTGAAATTAGCATAGAGAAAGCTACCAGCGATATGCTGTCGCTGGTATCCGCAGAGGTCCACTTCTATCTTCGGCAGACCAACGCTTTTGGAGAAGGTCCTAACAACCTTGGCCTCGGTCCGGTTCCGAAGGCATCTTAGCTTCCCTTCATTGACTCCACCAAATAGCAGAGACCCTAGTTTGTATCCACAGGATATAGCATATTTCTTCAGCTCTTCTTTTTCAGCGTCTGACAACTCTTGTCCAAGTATATCTTGAAAATTAAAATCTTCTTTTTCCAAAATGTCTTCAATCTGCTCTTTTCCTTTTTCTGTTGCCGTGTTCACTGTAACCACAGCAGTTTCTTCTTCAGCCATTCTCAGAAGCATATTGTCAATATCATCAAGTGTAGTTTCCAGGTTAGGATCTTCGTTGGTCCCGGTTTCGGCCCCGGTGGCTTCGGCTCCGGTGGCTTTGGCTCCGGTGGTTTCGGTTCCGGTGGCTTCGGTTCCTCCGGTTTCGGCTCCGGCGGTTTCGGCTCCGATGGCTGTGGGATCGGCAGTGACAATTTTTGACGCCGAGGTCGATGACGGTGTCTGATGAATGACATCAGCCACTTGGATAATTCTTCGTTTTTTCGGCTTTGCGGGACTTTCTGCTGCCGAAGCTTCTTTGCCCTTCTGAAAAAACTTCGTCAGTTCTGGCGCCAGCGGGCTTAGCTTGACAGGCAAAGGTTCAGTCATTACCTTCAGAATCTCTTCCACTTCGGCAGCAGAAGGTGTCGCAGGAGCTTCCTCCTCCTGGGCCGACGTCTTTGGTTTTGGAGATGCAGGTTTTGGAGATGCATCTTTTCTTTTCCTTGAAACAGCTACCCTCGGTCTAGGGCTTAGTTTTTCAGAAATTTCTTTTTCCTTTTTGGCCAATTTGGTGCTTTCTTTGTCCAGGGCGCTGGCAATCCTCTTTCTCTTCGGGCCTTCGTCATCTCCGCCCAGTTGCTCGTAATCAGGGTAATCAAAATTCAAAGCATCTAGCACACGATTCAATCTTCGCTTCGGACGAGTGCCGAAGGCTGCAGTCATCAACTGATCTTCTTTCTTAGAGTAATTTCCGAGGATATCGTTGCACATAATCTCGATTGTGTCCAGCCACTCTTGGCAGGGTTTTTTAAAGTGTTTTTAAACTTGTAGTAATACGACAATCGAACAAATTCTCCCTTTTTCTTTTCTCCCTCCAGCTTCGGCATCTCCCAATCCCTCATTGTTGGAAACATTTTAAAAGCCAGAAATTCCTGCACCAAGTCTCTAGTGCCAATATGATCTGAAATCACGTGAAATTCAGCCAAAGCAATTTGGCTCGGGCTTCCACTTATCATGTTGCATCGGGGCCTCGTTTCTCCGAAGGTTAGCTCTAGTGGACTCTGGACCAATTTATCTTCATCTTTATCAACTTTAACATAAAACCACTCAGATTTCCATCCGACTGGCCATTTGCTTCGGTAGCTTATCACTGGAAACTTCGAAGTTTTGCGATAAGCAAAGTTGTAACATCCAAAATTCTCATGAAGACCATCTCCTCTGGCTTTAGTCTGATAGTGTAGTTCATGGACTCGACAGAAACCTTCACCGAACGGTTCCACTCCCTGGTTACGAAGGGCCCAAATATAAACACTTAATCTAACAATAGCGTTAGGGGTCTGCTGATGAAGGTAAACCCCAAACTTCTTCAACACATCAGCAATCATCCCATTCAAAGGAAACCTTAATCCTGCTTTAAAGAAGCTTTTGAACACAACCACTTCATTCTTTTCTGGCTTCAGAGTAATCTCCTCCCCGCCAAAATGAACCAGCTCCTTTTTTGTTTCACTAAAGTAGCCCAGCTTCACCATTTTTGGAAGATCAGCTTCAGAGATGGTGGACTTTCCAAAGTCCAAATGACTAGGTTTGCTTGGCATCCCACAGTTGTACTCATCTTCGGAACCAACTTCTTCAACATCACCTTGTGTTGCTTCGGCAGCAGGTGTGTCTTCTGATCGAACCAGCCCGGAACGCCTCATTGCTTCAGAAATCGGAACAGTTTCAACGGCTTCGGTCTCGTCTCCATCACGCTCAACCCTAACAGTGGAGCGTATTCTGGCCATTTGATTTTAAATTTTCTTGAAAAAATTCTTTGGAAGTCAATAACCTTTTTTCCGAAGCTATCCTCGTGACGAAGCACAATCCAAACTGGAGCTTCGTTTGAATGCAAAAATCAAGCTTCGGCTATGGTTAAATTTTTGGCAGCAAAACAGTGCAATAGCAATGAATGTCGTGGTAACTTCACACCTACCTGTCTGTTTATATAGTGCTGCAGGTAAGAAGGTAAATCGTCAGGATTTTTTTACCGGGCAAACAGTCACTCGCACTCACTGCACGGTGGGCCGCAAAAACCAAGGAGGTGAACCTGCATGGTAGGACCGCTCCGCGCTCGAAAACTGTATCGTTTCTCGGCAACGAGCTCAGGGAAGGTGTTTTTCGGACCTTCGGCTTTCCGAAGCCTAAGAGACTTTTTTCACGGATCAAGCTCGTTACGAAAAACGATCTAGCACCGCGAAGGGGCTACTGTTGGGACCATGCTTCGTCGCCGAAGGTCCTGCAGGAAGAAACAGCTTCGGCTAAAGCTGCTTATACATGATGACCGAAGCTACCACTCATGAAGCTTCGGTGTTATAGCATGCCCGAAGACGAAGGATCGAACCGACTTAAAGATAGAATGACCTTTTAGCCCATAAGGGTCTGAGTCATTGTTGTAAACTTTTATAAGGGGCATGATTGTAATTCCTTACAGGCTGTGTCCTGTGTCTATAAATAGTAAACATTATTCCTTTACTGTTCACGCATTCCTGTAATTGCAAACGCATTGCCCGGGAATTATTATCTGTCAAGGAGAAGGTATAAATATACTTAAACTCTATGTTCTGACATTTTTATGTTCATATAATAAAATATGTGAATGATGTTACTTATTTCTGATACATCTATCTTTAATGTCTCATGTTTTATATATTATTTCATATTATTTTGTAAGTTTAATCACAAAGGTATAACCTTCGTGATACTTCACTCATGGTCTTCGTCCGAAGTTCATTAAATCCTTGAGGAAATAATGCTTCAACGGACGAAGGGCATTAATATTTAACATTTTATGTTGCCTTGTTCTTAATTCATAGCATTTGAGAACAAGTCCCCAACAACCGAGATTCTTGAATTATATTTTTGGATACAGGGAGTAGTATTTAAAAAAGAGCCTTGCATGTAATTTCTTTTTTTGAATAATGTTTTAACTTAAATTCCTTTTTTGCATATGTGACATTTATTCTCCGTAATATTTTTTCCATGGATCTGACTTGTGAGTCATTTTCATAAACCAACGCCAAAATGAATACATGTTTCTTACTTGGAAACCCCAAACAAACACCACTAGCAGGAGGCGCTCGCGTTGGCGTCACTCATCGACAACGAGAAGAAGCTTGACTACTGCCAGTTCGACCTCTAGAAGCAGTCCTACGTGGCCGCATGCGCCGCTGTGTACGGTAAGCTCCGGCGCAGCCGCCGCTTGGACGCGGTCAAGAGCGGCTGCACCGCGCTGTCCATCGTCAAACAGGGAGACCTCATGGTCGTCGCCAACGCCGGTGACTCTCGGGTTGTTCCGGGCACCACATCCAACGACGGCACCATCACGCCGTCCAGCTCATCATCCACCTGAAGCCCAACCTACCACGTAAGTTGCTACTGACCAGCCATGAATTCTTGTGTGCTGGGACGACTGCCGTTGCTGACGTTGTGTGAGTGTTCTCGAACAAGATGTATGTAGAGGAGTAGCACATTTGGTGGTGCAACGACCAGGTGTATTACCTCGCTGATGAGCTCGGGGTGCACTTCGTTTGGCAGCCCAGCCAAGAGTCATCGGTACTCGCCATATCGCATGCGTTCGATGACTACTATATTAAGGACTGTGACGTCATCTCGGCGCCGGAGGTGACATAGAGGAGGACTTATAGCAATGACCACTCGTCATCGTCGGGGTAGCTTTTGTGCCGGTCTGTCTTTAATTCTCTTTGCAAACATACACACTTGCCTTTTTATTTAAGAAAGCGTGTATGATGGTGTGTGACTGATGACTGACGATGTACGAGGGAATTTCTACCGGCAGGTGTGGCACGTGCTCTTCAATGATGAGACAATGTAAATCGTGGCATATATCAAAGTCCGGATGATACTGATGGTTGCAATGTAATAGTGAAACAACTAAATTAAAATAACAAAATTTATGTATGGCTAGGATCACAAATGAATTATGAAATATTTTCTTATAACAATATAAGACACATTTTGTAAAGAAATTATCATGGTATTATATATTTCTGTTACAACGCACGAGTACTCATCTAGTAATATATATAACAACCGTATCTCTAGTAATATATATAACAACCGTATCTGGCAACTGACTAGTATGTTATTATTATTGTTTTTGCCATGCCTCGCTGTACCGTTTGTAGTATTAGCTTGCACGTTATCGCCATCATAAACTTTGCACTCGCTACTTTGTAATTCTGTTGCCCTGGTAATGAAATTTGGGTTCCCCGTTTTGGAAAAAAAAGGACTCCATTTTAGTTTCAGATTATAGTTCATTTTGTCTTTGCCCCATTTCCCTCCTAACTTCGATCAAATTTTCAGAAAAACACATCTATAATTTTCTAAGTAAATGCAATATCAAGATACCTTCAATGGGGCTTCAAATTTTAATAAAGATAATTTGAAATTGCATATGTTAGCATGTTTTTAATACTTGGTCAAAGTTGGATAAATTTGGTTTATTAATAATGATCCATAAAGCTTTGCTTTGGTGCAGCTAATATAGTAGGGTGCTAGGAAGCACACTGCTGGCCCAAACAAGATAACTAGTTCTGTGTTCTCTATAAACAAGATAAAACAAAACGATATAGTTTTATTCCGTCGAGTGACAAAATATTAGAGAGCACTAACTTCAATCATCCGTCATTTTGAACGGAACCTTGTTCGGTGTTCTCTCAAGAAGATTTCGCCATCTGGAGACATTTGAACTAGCCTTATATTCCACGCGATCATACAGAATGTGTAGGTACAAAATGGTAGGCAGCTGATGGTAACTAGCCTTATATTCCACGCGATCATACATAATGTGTAGCTATAAATAAAATGGTAGGCAGCTGATGGTAACACCGAGAAGGAACAACATCTCAAGTGAAGGTAATCTACAGCAATGAACACTTCTAGTCGCAGTTGTTCCGTTCCTGTGAAACTCAAGCAAAGATTTTTTTAAGGTCGAGCACTGGCCCAATCATATTGAACAGTCTGATTATGTGGCAAAGCTTCTGTCGCCAGCATCCCCCAGTCCTGGAACTATAAAACTGTGGGCACAAAACAACAATGGAAGTCATTAATCAGCAGAAGCAAGGACCAAATGGGCTATTTGTGCAGCAATAATAATTAATAATACATCCTCCATGAGTTTTGCAAACAGCTGATAAGTTTAGAACAATACCCTTTCTCATTTACTTCCGGATCAATTATTCCTGTGTACACGTGGAGCCTGGAATGGAAGAAAACTGTAAATCCTGCATGTAGGTGAACTTGTTATGACACATAGGATTGTCTATTTTCTCACCCAGGGAACTTGTTATTGAGCTTTTGCAGTGCAGGAGGCGATGCAACAGCAGATATCTGAATTGGGGGGAGGCATTAGAGGTTGATAAAATAATTGAGTAACAGAAGCATATGGAGGTTTTGACGAACTTACAACTTTAATCTGCTTGCTGGTACATCCGCGCTTGATTAACAAGTCAAGAGCAGCAACCATTGTCCCACCTAAAGAAACAAATGTAATCATGATTCTTAGAGATTTATACAGAAATAATGTAGAATTTTTATTTTTACTCCTTTCATATCTGGAAAAGAAAAACAATTTATCATATATCACAACTTGTTTAGCTCCACGTTGTTCAACCACTAACAACAGTTTTTTGTGAATAATGCTGGTTAGATACATAAACTTTTTTTTAGGAAATTGGTATGTTCAAATTTAAGGCAGAACACAAATTGTTTATGCAGAGCTAAATGTTTACCAGTGGCCAGCGTTGGGTCAACAACTAGTACACGAGTCCCCTCTGGAATCTTGTCTGGCAAGCTGGATTGAAAGAAGAAAAATAAAGAAATGTTAGCGGTGCACTAACTACTGTAGACATTTAACTATTTAAGAATTTTCGCAGTGCTGAAGAGATCAGCACAATAAAGTGATTTTAATTAACACAAAGAATTGTAAATGTTATAATGAGTAACTACTACATTCTGTACTATTTTACACAAAGAAGGATATACTTGGATAGAAAAAAACTTGTATTTGCAATATTTTATTCTTCAATAGTTCTGTAGGGTTTCCGGTTTCGTGATCCAAGAGTGACAATCAAAGCAAATGCATGAACTAAAGCATGGACGAGCCATCCAGTTATTCAATCTAGTAAAGAAAAACTTTACACTTTTGACTTTTCATGGTTTCAAGGTGCAACTTTGACTACTACTTTCTATTAGAATATGCTTATATTACTATATTTTTTGTGAGATTATGGAAGTATTTGTAAGAATGCCCACACGTTTTTTTATGTTTTCAAATCAAATATTTTAGAAGTTATTGACATTCCAAGTTTCAAATGATTGGTTCTTGTACAAAGCATCAAGCATTTATGATCAAAGGGAGCAGAAAACAGTGTGTGAGAAAATAAAGTAGAGCTTGCAAAACTGAAACATACTTGTTCAGGTATATTGAAGATTGAAGTGTTTCTTCGTTCCTATGGAAGCCTTCATTTTAGATGAATGGAACGGATAAGAATAGTTGTTTATTTAATATTATTTACAAATGCATTACTAGCAAGCAGAATAATATTGTGATGTGGTGATTAAGTTCAGAATATATGGATATTAGCCTGTTGTCTGCACATTTCCAACTGTATTCATCTGACCCACAAAGATGCATGCATCAAATCAAGAATATAAAGCACTGATTTGGTTCACATAGAACAGAACAAATCAGCTTGGAGTGCTGGAATTTTGATCTTGACTCATGAAGCTTATGTCAGCAATACATGAGCATAAAAGTCCTATTTTTATTTCAAAAATGAAGAACAGAATTTGGCTCTAGTTTGCTAAGACATAGATGCATGGAACATTGTTTAATCAACTTACCAAGGTGATAAGTCTTGGTGGCTGGCAAAACTGATGAAGCAAGTTCAGCTAGTGCAAGACCAGCTCTCAGTATTGGAATAACCTGTTAGACATGCTATAGTAGAAAGACTAAATATAATTGTAGACACACTACAAATGCCCTGTACAATATCTGGTGTTAAGAAACAGACTTACCATAACAGGCTCTCTTGGATCAATAAATTCAACGCTAGCTACAGCTACAGGTGTTTGAATCTCTCCTGTGATTGTACGCTGCAAGGGTTCAGAATGATTTATCATGACTCCTGATGTTCTATTGAGTATTGACTATGAAGTGTTGATTGACGTGTCTAAGAATGACTCTGATCCACACATCTTTTTATGGCATAACACATTGTTCAAAATAGAAAGATAAGGGAGCATGTCTATGACTTGGTATTTTGGGGCTGGATTCTCAGAAACAATACACAACTAGTTTGGAAAAAACACATGGGAAAATTGTAGCAAAAGAAGTGGCCATGAAGACATCTAAAATCATGATAAGTTTTGATTCATATGTTCCCCGCATTCAAATTCAACATTCTTCCCAACAAATATAATTGTCCATACCATGTCAAAGCTGTACTCTGATTTCACTAGCATGGTTTAATGTTAACTTTAAAGCATCAGAAGAGAAAAAGAATTACACGAAATGATCAACCAAGCAAAGGATTTCAACTCACCAACCAATCTCTGGATGCTTCGTATATGAGCAGCCGACCAAGCTCTGCCATGGCACTCTCTATCACAGCAATGAACAAAGGCTCAGTGAAATCCTAACTTGCTTTGACCTCATTTATTGCTTGCTGCTTGGTAATTCGTTTATATAGCCATCACTTCACCAACAGCAAATTACCAACTATGGTCAAACAAAATTCACTTCCCCAACTATACCCGCCACCGCCAAGTGGTGTTCAATTGATACTCTATCCAACTTCTACTAAACAACACTCACTGAAGATGGCGCAGGGTGTCTGTTCGTTGCGCAGCACCGAGACCCAATGCTTAATCAGCGGGTGCGGCGGAACGAACACCTGAGGGGAAAAACTGTCACCCACACCACACGAGGAAGCGCATACGCACGTACCAAATGGTTAAAAAAAAAAGAAAACCAACAAACAGATGGAGACAGAACCAGATCCGCACCAGCATCTGGCCGCCATATGTGGGCGATCTCGCGCCCGTGGCGGCGTCGTGGCTTGCCGCCCTTGTCGCCGTCGGAGGCAGCCTCAGCGCGTGGACGGGCAGCGGGGCCAGGACGGTGAGGCGCCCGGAATTGAGGAACGCCTGGAATGGGAGAAGGAAGAAAGGGGTTTGAGGGAAGCGTTGAGGAGCGCATGCGATGAGGTGGAGAGGCGCCGCCGCGGCCGCGGCGGGCGAATGCATGGCGAGGAGCCGAGGGCGGGGCGGGTGTGCGGGAGTGGGAGTGTGGAACTGCGGATGGCGAGCGAAAGCGAGAGCAGTGAGGAGGGGCCGAGTGGGGATGGGGGATACGGACATACGGTGGGGTCGCCACATGTTTTTTTTTTCTTTTATGTATATGGTTTTCTTTGGACCATCCCACCCATCCCAACGCATCCACGCTCTAGAGATTATTGCCACTATGAAACACGACAAAAAGGATTTAGCGAAATAGAGGTGTAGAGAAAGGCTTCGATCATTTGAAGATACAGAGGATGGCCAAGCGCTGATATGAACTTACTATTAGCCTCTGCTCACATCAATTAAGCTCTCGCCGTGAGCATAAGGCTCCTTGGTCACGATAGCCGTTAGCGGTGGAACTTGCTGGTGGCGCGTTAGGCGCGGGCAACGCTGTTGCTGTCGGCGCTGGGCGACGGTGCGCTGTCGGACATCGTGGGGCGAACGAGGCAGGCCAGGGCGGAGCTACAGTCGATGATGTGGGAGTATGTCGGCATCGTGCGCTCGACGGGGCGGCTGAAGCAGGCGGAGTGGAGGATCGGGGACCTAGAGTCGGAGTGGGAGGAGTTCCTGTTCCGGTGCGGGGTGGAAGCCAACCATGGTGGGCGTCGAGACCTGCGAGATGCGCAACTTCTTCTGATGTGCCAAGCTTGTTGTCAGGAGCGCGCTGGCCTGGCGCGATAGCCGCGGCCTACACTTCACCGAGGACTTCCCGTACCTGGAGGAGAGCAGGAGGAAGCCCACGGTCATCTTCCCGACCGTCGTGCAGGAGCACAAGTGGAGCTCCAAGCTGTTGCAGAGGCAGCTGCAGTGCAATTAGATGACAATTGTCGTGCAGTTCATCCAGCTGGGCCTTGGGGGTGCAAATGTCTCCCATTCGACAACATATACAAAATCCAGGGAAATTGGAAGTGGGAGATTCAACAGTTGGGCTGGAGTAGCCTCTGCATATCATTGCAATTCTTGCCAGCTCCAGTTGTTGCAACTTGTAAACGTTGTTGTTGGAGCTGCATTATGATTTATGAACATTGATGTGTAGTACAGGTCTATGGTGAGTGCACACCAATTGATTACCTTGGCGTTGATGTCATGCAGTAAAATTACTACAACATTTGAATTTTATTCACCACATAAGTGAAAGAGAGTTACCCTTCAACACGTAGATATATTATTGCTAGAAGTGTAAGAGTTCCCATCACATACATGCACACATGTACAACACATCGCTAGATGTTTAAGAGTTCCCATCATATACATACACACAAGTACAAACATAGTGAAGCCTGCACCAAAAACCTTGTCCAGAGATGAAAGGGATGTCTCGGCGCCCGGCGGAACAGACTGTATGCAGAGATGAGGGAGCAGATGGCAAAAACAATAAATGCTAGGAAAGATATGGCCATGGAGTCGTTCGCCATGCGGCCGTCACTCAACACCGCACTATAAATGGTGCCCAGGCTGCCCCCGTCGACCATCTCCGCGGACGCACGCAACAGCTTTGTTGACATCTTTTTCGGGCGCCAATCACTCAACACGAATCGTGGCGGTGCTCTCTGCACAGGGGCGGACGGTCCGCGGCCTAGCGCAGGGCTAGGGTGAGGCCGGACCGTCCGCCACTCATTTTGGTGCTCAACATATGACCCCTGCCTTTTGGTGGAGCTGAGCAAACCAAAAGCAACTAACTCGATGTGATCACATCGTTTTTCTTAGGCATCTTGCCACTTACTAGGATGGTACGCAGTGGCCTTGGTCCTGATGGTTGACTCAACGGACGTGACCCCTTTATCTTTGATCGAACTGTCCCCTTTATCTTTGATCGAACTGTCAGTCCCAACACCGTCGAGCATCATACTGGTCCTGACCAATTCGTCACCTTGCTTTCCTAATTTTCTAAGTGTTCTAGCGTAGCTTCGTAGTCGACCAGGTCTTCTCCTTGTAGGTCGTCTTCCTCCATGGATGTTGGTACGTCATTGGAGGTGTCATGGTGTAGTGCGGATGGTTCAGCCTCAGGGGTCGGACGGTCCGCGCCCTGTACGGTTGGTCCGGTCTTTATAGCCAGACTGTCTGCCATACCTGCAAAGAACTGCACAGTTGTTATTCTATTTTCTGTCTTTATGGACGTTTGATTTTCCTCAGCGGCCTTGGTCTCCATCTCTTTTATGGTGGCGGATACTACGGATGCGTGTCATTGAATATTTTTTCCGCCTCCTTCTCCTGATTCTCCTTTGCTCTGAGGCGCTGTAATTTTTGCTTTTGCGATTGTGTCAATCCCGATGGGCACCATCGGGGCATGGAGTATTTTGGATTGGCTGTTTTGTTGATAGTCGTACCTTCTTTTTTGTTTGTGTTGGCCGATTCACCAAAAATCATCGACCCTTCGTTATTTTGTTGTACGACGACATCTGTCATTCCTATCTTAATGACGTCTCCCTTTTTCATACTGTTGGAGGTTGTAGCTGTATGCCCCCTGCCGGATTAGTCAGCCTTTGGGGCCGAGTTGTTCGGCAATCTTGCTGGGCCTGTGCTCGTGGACCAGATTGAGGGGCTCTCAATCGGTCTTGTACTGGAGGTGTCAACCTATTGAATACAGATGTTTGGGGTGCCCCCCAAGCGGGGTACTGTGGCATCCCAAATGGGTATGGTGGTATGCCCCACATTTGATTTGGGACATATGGTGGAGGTATGTATGTGTATGGATATGGCATAGGTGGATATGGGGGTGGAGGTGTCCATGCAGGTACGTTAGGCCTTAATTGAACATTATGACCTCCCGTCTTTTCTGATTGGTGAGGTGGTCCAATCGGCCTAACCTGCTATCGCCCCTGGGTGGGTAAGCGAGGTCGTTTTGGTGGCCGGTCGCTAGTGCCAGCCTTCTTTTTCACATATTTATATAATAATTGATCAAAGGTCGGGCTGGATTTTACCAACCGACCAGTTGCCTTGAACGTGTTAGTTTTCCATGTACCTATCTCTGGTCGTCGTGGTTTGAAGATACGTGGTTGCCGTGGTTCCTTGGCGTTGTCGGACCATCTGCTGGAACGCTCCGGACCATCTGGCGATGTTACGGACCATCCGCGCCTGGGCACCAGACTGTCCGTGATGCGCAATATGGGTTCTCGTGCATGTCCCCTTGTCTACGCTTGCCCTCCAGTGCCGGAGGTTGTGATGGTCACCTCCAGTGTCTCCCCTCCATCAGGAGTCTTCTCGGCCACCACTTTCTTGCAAGAGATTTTGTTGTTTCCATCGGCCTCCCGTGCATTGCTGATGATGACTTCTTTGTCTTTGCCCTTATCGGCTGTGCTGGGCTGAATTAGGACCTTTTTGCCATTGAAGTCGATCACATTCATTAGGAAGGGCTCCGTGTCCTCCTGAAATTTCAATCGTCCCTCGTTAATGGCCGATTGGATTTGTCGTCAAAACACATTACAATCATTAGTGGCATGGGAAAATGAGTTGTGCCACTTGCAATATGCGCGACGCTTTAGTTTGTCGGCGGGTGGGACGGTATAATTGATCTTAATGTTACCATTTTTTAGTAATTCATCGAATATCTTATCGCATTTGCCGACATTATTAAATGTAAACTTAACCTCCTCCTGTCGTTTCTTTTGAACTGACTGCAAGGAGGAGCAAGCCAAAGATCTGGCCTGCTCGGGCCAAACTATTTCGACAGTGTAAACTTCCTTTGGTTCATCGTCCGAACTACTTTGATTGTGTTCTACTATATAGATATTATGATGAACCGTTTTGACTAGTTCTTTGCTTCGGCTTTCACAAGCCAAAGCTCTCTGATGTAATTGTGCTAGCGTAAAGAACTGGATGCCTTCTAATTTCTCTTTTAAATAATAGCGCAATCCATCAAAGGCTATTCCCGCCAGTTGTTTATCTGTTAAATGAATTTGAAAGCATCGGTTTCTCGTATCCCGGAATCTCCGGATATAATCAGTAACCGATTCGTCCTTTTCTTGTCGTAGGGCCACTAAGTCTACTAAATCTAGCTCGTAATCGCTGGAGAAGAAATGTTCATGAATTTTTTGTTCTAAGTCTCCCCATGACAAAATGAAATTAGGAGGGAGTGTGGCATACCATGTGAATGCAGTCCCTGTTAAAGATAACGAAAATAAACGTACACAGAATGCTTCAGTGTCGGCCAATTCTCCTAACTGTGCTAAGAACTAGTCTATGTGCTCACGCGTGCTCTTTCCTTGGTCACCCGAAAACTTTGCGAATTCGAGTATTCTGGTCCCCTGTGGGTATGGGAGACGGTCAAACTGGCTATCATAAGGTCTTCGATATGACTGCCCCCCGGGGACTATACTAACTCCGAGCTTATCTCGGAACGCCCCAGCTATTTCCTCTCTTACTATATCGATGGCAGCTGGTGGGAGACCACCGGCTCTTTGGTCCAATATGGGTGAGTTTGTTTGGATGTTGGTATGTTGTTTTCTTCCCCATTGGTTTGGGTTTTGTGGCACATTAATACATGCCCTATGAGGCTCATAGGACTGGCCATTCCTTTCTGGCCTTCTAGGGGCCGGAAAGTACTCACTCTCACGATTTTGGTAGATTATATTATGGTGCTGGTGTATCGTATGGTGAGATGGGGGGTCTAGCTAGGACAGATACGGAGTTGGATATCCATCCTCCTCAAAAAACTCTGTGCCGGACCGTCCAATAAAATACGCGGACCGTCCGGCTCCATGCACAGACTGTCCGGCCATGTGGCTGGACCGTCCGATATTATATTCGGACTGTCTGGCGTCATACGCAGATGGTCCGAATGGGTTATCTAGGGTTTGAATGGCATGTGGCGGCTTGGGTGCAGGTCTCGGCAATTCGCTTCTAAAAATGGGATCGGCCGCCGTTGGTCCGGACGGTCCGCCGTGCGGATGGTCCGGACATGCACAGATCGGCAAATTTATCGCCGATGTGCGTGGGAGGCTGTTGTTGCCCAAGGTACACGTCTATAGACATCCCATAAAGGGGTTGTGACTGGTCGTGACAACCTTTAGCCGATGAATTACGTGTGTATTCCCTCAGTTCAACCTCGTGCGAAGGAAGATTTGCCATAGTAGACTTATCAAGCGCACACACTAGCCTCTTATGATCATTTTGTATATCCCCTACGATACGTTGCATCTGCTCTCGCTGTTCGTCTATGTAAGCTTTAAGAGATTGGAGTTCGTTGGTGCTACTTACATTGGGGGTAATCGTAGTAGGTCTGAGCGAAGCCAGATCTGTCGCCCGTTGCCGAATGACTTTGTTGTTCCTGTCCACCTTGAAGTCGGCCAGGAACTTCGCCTTTGCTTCTTGGATCAACTGCTCCTGGCGCTCCTCGAACAGGTGTTGTTCTTCAGACGACAAGGTTTCCCATGTCGGCGTGATGATATTGCTGGTGGAAACTTCAGAGCTATCCTTTGAACCGGCCATTGAGGGCCGATCTTGATAGGTCTATATGAAATCAGTTCCCCAGCGGAGTCGCCAAAAAGTGTGTTGACACCTTTTTCGGGCGCCAATCACTCAACACGAACCGTGGCGGTGCTCTCTGCGCAGGGGCGGACGGTCCGCAGCCTAGCGCAGGGCTAGGGTTTTCTGCCTAACGGCCGGACGGTCCGCGCCCTGGGGCCGGACGGTCCGCGCGTGCGCAGGGGCGACGGAAGGTCACCGACGGTGCCTGGATCTCGCTCCCAAGAGGGACCCCATCGGGGAGTAGAGATCCTAGGTGGTGTCTAGGCTCGGCAGGCCGACCTAGACTCCTCTAATCGACAAAGAGTCGAAGAGAAGTGGAGAATTTGAGGATTGGGAGACTAAACCTAAACTAGACTAGAACTACTCCTAGGATAAAATGTAAATTGTATTGATTGAGGGTTCGATTGATTATTCTAATCGGCCATAATCCTCTATATTTATAGAGGAGGGGGGCTGGACCCGTTACAAACTGATCTCCCGAGTTAATCCCGCGAATTTCGCCAGCAAACACAGCAAGAAACTTGGAACCCTAATCTGTTCTGCGCGCGCGGGACCGTCCGGACCCGCGACGCGGACCGTCCGGATCGTGGACCGTCCGGCCTCAGGGCCGGACCGTCCGCCACTCATTTTGGTGCTCAACAAGCTCCTCCAACTAGAATCGGGTCCCCCGCCGCCCTTGCAGGTGCGAGGTCAGTGGCGCGCCATCTGAGAGCATCTAGGCCCCTGGTTGGTTTTAGTGATTAATAACAACATAAGATTATATGTGACTAACGTGTGTTTTTGCAGAGCAAATGATAAGTTATGTAGCATCACAGGAGGTTGTGCTGCAACGGTGAAAACAATCTCTCAGATGAGAACTTGAAGCGACGTCAGAAAAAGGCGAATCAAAAGATGAAGGTCTTCATATTCCGAGTGTCGAAGGAGTTGTGGACACTTGATATAGAATTAGGTCTTCTATTTTTATTTTAGTCGTACTATAAAGAGTGGTTGTGGATGAGTAGTTTGACCAAGAGAATCTAGTGTAGTGTTCATGCATGTTCACACTCACAACTAGTGCTAAGTGTCACTCTATAACACACTCACAAGTTAGAATGAAATCGGGTTAGAAAAATCTAAGGAAAAGAAACTGGGGTTTCTGTCTTATGGGCACCGGACTATCCGGTGCAACCTCTGACAGTGGGCCCTGGCTGCCCCGAGGACAGTGAAAGGGAAATGTGCTTAACCATTTTGTAATACCCACTTTGTAAGAAAAGTCTGAAAAGAGAAATTATATTCCCTTATACATGTATGTGTCATCAATATTTATCATTCCATGTGAACACCACAATTAAACAAATAAATAAATGACAAGAGACGCCCAAAAACAATACATGCATCATGCTGGTGTTTTATTTGGTGTGCATTTTGCGACAACATAAAATGACAAGAAATATTAAAGCTCAAAGTAGAATTTGAATTCTAAAGGAAGAAGTCAAGAATTTAGAAAAGAGAGAAAGAAATATTATCCAATATAAAATAATATTATTAAATAACTTCACCACATGATGGGGTGACCAAATTGCATAGTCAACGTGAACTTGAATTTACACTTAGATTGAGTTCAAAATTTAAAATTCAAATGAATTAGGAATAAAAGAAAAAAAATAGTAAAAACAAAAGAAAAAGAGAAGAAAACCGAAGTGGGCTCCGAACCACGCTTTTGGCCCAGTTTGGAATTATCCCTGCGCGGCCCGTTTAGGCTCCCCTCCCACGCGCGCGGCCACTCTCCTTTTCTCGCCCGCTTCCAGCAATCGGTTAGTCTCTCTGACAGTGGGGTCTGCCTGTCAGTTCGTCCTACCAGGGAAAACTGCGACTCAGTCGGCCTCCACGCTCGGTCACCTACGCGTGGGGCCCACCTGCCGGGATCTTCTTCAACGTCGTCGCGGAATGCGCGTTGAGCTCAACGCACTCCGGGGATCTCGGGCGGTTGGAGTCAACCCGCGCCTACCGGCCCCCTCCAATCCGCGCTCCCTCCGATTTAATGCACGGACCTCCATCTCCTTCCCTCACCATACCTCAACAGCCGAGTTCCAGAGAGAGAGAGAGAGCAGGGAGCACAAGACCTCGGCGCCGCGTGTCTAGTCAATTCGCACCCTGCCACCACTCCGGTCGATTGCAGGGGTTGGAAGGCTTCACCAATGCGCTGCGAAAGTAACTGTGGCGGCGGTGGGGAGCTGTGACCAGTGGTGCTCGCGGAATTTCTCACCGGTGCTCTGGACTGTGGCCGTTTTTCCCCCTTCCCGTGGGTGGAGCTCGGTACGCCACCAACGTCGATAAGAACTACCCGATGAACTCGTGTTAACCTCTATTGCATTCTAAAGTCGTTAGTGAGGCCGGTGAGGATTGGAGTGCCCAAACTTAGCCATCACCGGAGTATTGCCGCCGCGGCTTGCCCTGTGCCGCCGCCGTCCCCGGCTGGAGGTGGGAGACTATCCCTGCGCCGTCGATTCGGGGATATGGGGTCAGGATTGGATCTCACGGGGGCTAACTGTGAACGGTAGATCTGATATCCTACGGCTCAAAGTGTTTCGCGTTTCATTAAACTGTAGCCATCGGATCTCGATCCTGTGGTCTGCAACCCGTACCGGTTCCAGGGATGAACGATTTAATCCGTGCCGTCCAGATCTAATCCTGCGGCCAGAAACCACCGATACCCCTTCGGCCCTGGGAACCTTGCATAAGAGCCCCTGTATTATTCAAGGTTCAACCCGCAGTCCAGGGAATAGTGCACTGAGTCTTAGGAATTCTTCTGGTTTAGCCCCTGCGCTTTTCGATAAATGAGGCCCAGTCCAGTCAACATGAAAACCAGAGAAAATAAATAGAAAATGAATTTTTAATATAAAAATAATTGCTAGAACTTTATAAATTCATAGAAAATTCATACTAACTCCAAATTCATCCATTCCAGTTCCTAAAATTTTATAATTTTATTCTCTAGCACTTAATGCCTCTGTTTGGTCATGAAAACAGTAAGAAAAGTTATTTCCCACTTAATCCTATTTTAAACACATAAAACCTTTGAAAATCCATAACTTAAATTCTATAACTCCAAAAATTATGATTCCTGTTCCTAGGATTTTATTTTAATGTGTAGAATATTTCTGTGTACTTTATTTATATGTTTGGTGTAATGTTAATTTTTCTATATGCACTGTGCTTGTTTGTATTGTGGCGAGTAGAAGAGCCCGTGACCGAGGATCCTGGTGAGCAGCAGGTTGAAGTAGCTGAGCAGGAGCTCATTGAAGGCAAGTTGTGCCCTTGACCACTTTTTACCCAATAATGTTCTTTAATATCACTTATCCATGCATAGGTTAACTTTGATGGGACCCAATAGGTTACCCTAGATTTGTCTATCTCATTACCTTGTTTACCCCTGTATCACTTGGGTAGTTTGCTATTGCTTTATATGGTTTTGGGATAATCATTTATTACCTCTATGTTCCAATTCTTGTTGTTATTCTGTTTATGTTCATATTGTTATCATTAATGTTAATTGGAACATAGAGCTTAACTTGAGAACCACGTGCCACCACAAGGGTGGAATGGGACGCCCTTGGCTGACTAATTAGGAAAGCTAGTGGAAGACTACCTTACCCGAAAGGGGCAAGGGCAGTAGGGGAGAGGTCAGTGCGGGGAGGTCCCTGGTTGGTCTTGCTGGGATGGCAGTCAGCCAGGAACCCTTTACTGGATCTTCCCATAAACTGTAGCGGGTTTTCGGAAGCTGGTGGAACTTTGTAAAGGCCTCGTAGTGTTGCCCTGCCGTGCTTCCTAGGTAGAGGTATATGGGGAGTCGCGACCCCTTGGCAGATGGGTAACATGACTTGTGGGTAAAGGGTACAACCTCTGCAGAGTGTAAAACTGGTATACTAGCCGAGCTCACGGTCACGAGCGGCTCAGGACTCTCTGATGTTTAAATTATGGAACTTAAATTCAATTTGTCATTCGCATATGCATGGGTTTGTTATTAAATTTGTTCTATTACTTTACTTATGGTTTGGTATTTACTTACACTTAGTAATTGCTAATAAAACTTTGACCAACTACTTAAAAGCAATGCTCAGCTTTAACCCCTATCTTTGGTTAGCCTTACACATCACATGAACTCACACCTTTGTGAGTTTATGTCCACTGGTTCCCCACAACTTGTTGAGCTATGATCATGTGTGAGCTCACCCTTGCTGTCTCACACCCCCCCACAGGAGAAGAGCAGGTGTTTCAGGAGGAGCCTAGCACTGAGGAGTTCGATCTGATCTAGGTGGCGTTTCCCAGTCGACATTGGCGCCGACGATCCTTAGTTCATTTTATCTTTATTATTTTATTTTTTTTTGTAATAAGTCTTCCGCTATGTAATAAATACTCTGATGTTTTATGACATTTATCTCTATACACTCTGTTATTATATATGTTGTCTTCTTGGCGCATGTATGAGATGCACCCGGCTTTGTTCTTTAAAACCGGGTGTTACAGAAGTGGTATCAGAGGAAATGTTGACTGTAGGACGAAACCTAGATAGAAATGGACAACCCTTACCTACTTATCTCATTCTGATTCATTCTACACTTACCTTACTCTGATTCTTTCTACACTTATCTTGATCCTGTCTTACCTTCTACTGTTCTACTCTGATCATTCTTACCTTTTCTACTCTAAGACAAGATGGATTTCAAACCTTGGAATCCCTACCCCTATGACATTTTTAAGAGATAGGAGGCCTAAGACCAAATTAAAACTATTTTCTCTATTTAAAAATGTTGGTTGATTGTTCTGATGATCAATGCCTGATTTGCTTCTTTGATTGATTGAGATATTATATATGGGCATTTTAGCATGTACCACTATAAGGTACTGTATTAGCGTTAGTAGGTGACACACTAATCTACTTAGCTAATAAATCCCCCAGAGTAACATGATTATAATTACTGCCTTGGCTATTATCTTCTTACCATATGTATCTAACTCAGATGGTCCATACCAGGAAAGGAAAGATTATCACGCAATAGCAAACAGAAATGAATCCTCCAAATCCCCCACCTGTTGAAACCGAGCAAGTGATCGCAACCCAAAGGCTGGTAATACAGCAATTGACAGACATGATGACCGAAATGCAAAGCCAGATAAGACAAGAACGCGAGGAAATACGTCAGGCCCGTCTGGAGATACAACAAGAAATAAGGCAATCACGGTTGGAGAGACAACGACAAGAGCAACCACCATCTCCACCACCACCAGCCCCACCAAGCTACATAAACATATATGTAAATTACTACTATTTGTAAGATCTACATGTTCCTTTAGTTAGTATTAGGTATGATACCATTTTAGGAGGAATAAAAAGGTCTATTTGTCCCCATGATTTGCTAATAAAATTATGCGTCATGCTGAGATTTTGGTTTGGGCATATGTGTTGGACAATATGAGAAAACCCATGAGAGTAATTACACCTAAAGGGACTGAAGAATCAGTGAACGGAATTACAAGAGGCAAGTTACCTACGTCCGAGTTCCTTGGAGAGTACCAGTTTTGTTTATAAAGAAGAAAGATGGATTGCAAGGGGTGTGCATGGATTAAAGGTCCCTTAATGATGTCACTGTGAAGAACAAGTTTCTGTTACCCCGCATTAAGGATTTATTTAATCGGATAAGAGGAGCAAGAGTATTTTCGAAGATTGATCTCCGATCCGGTTACCATTAGATGAGGATTAGACCATCGGACATTCCCAAGACGGCTTTCTCGACTCGATATGGATTATATGAGTTCATCGTTATGTCGTTTGGATTAACTAATGCACCAGCTTATTTTATGGATTTGATGAATAAGATGTTTTTGGAGTATTTGGACTGATTCGTCGTGGTGTTCATCGACGATATTCTTATCTATTCTAAGAATGAGAGTGACCATGAAGAACATCTAAGGTTGGTGCTACAGAAGTTACGAGGTAATCAACTCTACGCTAACTACAGCAAATGCGAGTTTTGGATTGGCGAGGTGCCATTTCTCGGACATATCATTTCTAATGGAGGGATATCAGTGGATCCTGCTAAAGTCAAGAATATAGTGGTGTGGAGCATACCCACTACGGTTACGGAGGACCGAAGTTTCTTGGGACTTGCAGGATACTATGGGAGATTTATTGAAGGATTTTCTAAGATTGCCAAACCTATGACTTCGCTTTTGGAGAAAGGAAGAGAATTTAAGTGGGACGAGAACTGCCAAGTATATACGGATCATAAGAGTTTGAAGTATATATATTCACTCAAAAGGATCTCAACCTTAGGCAACGCCGTTGGTTGGAGCTTATTAAGGATTATGATTTGGAAATTCACTATCACCCAGGCAAGGCAAATTTGGTTACAGATGCCTTGAGTCGAAAGGAGCATGTTCATTTAGCTGTTGTTGCCCAGCTACTCGATGAGATTGTTGAGAATTTCAGGAGACTTAACCTGGGGATAGTTACTCACACTAAAGGAGTTATTATTGATGTGGAAACTACTTTGGAGCAAGTGATCCGCAAAGGATAAATTGGTGATGCTAAGACACAAGAGATTAAGGATCTGATTACCGAAGATCGAGTTCCGGAATTCACGGAAGATGAGCAGGGCACCGTATGGTTCAAGGACAGGATGTGTGTTCCTGATGTTAAAAGCCTGCGAGAGACTATTCTAAAGGAGGCCCATGACTTGGGTTATTCTATTCATCCTGGGAGTACCAAGATGTATCAGGATTTAAAGCAGAAGTGCTGGTGATATGGACTGGAGAGAGATATGGCTGCACATGTGGTTATGTGCGATGTGTGCCAAAGAGTTAAGACCGATCACCAAAGACTAGCTGGACTATTACACCACCAAAGATGTCCAAGTGGAAGTGGGAAGAGATTGGTATGGACTTCTTTACTGGATTGCCTCGCACCTCAAGAGGATATGGTTCTATATGAGTCATTATGGGTAGATTGACCAAAGTGACTCATTTCATTCCGATCAAGACTACTTATAAGGGATCTCATTGGTAGAGTTATATATGGCTCGGAATATGTCTATACACGGTGTATCGAAAAAGATCATTTTGGATAGAGGATCACAGTTACCTCCAGATTTTGGAAAAGTTTTCATGAGAATATGGATACGAAGTTGAATCATAGTTCGGTCTACCTCAGACTAATGTACAAACTGAAAGGACTAATCAAGTATTGGAGGATATGTTGTGAGCTTCTTGTGCCCTTCAGCATGGTAGTAGTTGGGACAAGAATCTACCTTATGCTGAGTTCTCATAATAATAAATACCAGGCCAGTCTGAAGATGTTACCGTTTGAGGCCCTGTATGACAGGAAATGCAGGACTCCTTTATTTTGGGCTAGACTAGAGGAAGACAATTCTTTGGACCCAAACTTATTCAAGAGGCAGAAGAGCAAGTTCGTATAATTCGAGAAAATTTGAGAGTGGCTCAAATCAGGTAAAAGAGCTATGCTGATAATAGAAGGAGACCACTAGAATTCGACGAAGGAGACTATGTGTATCTTAAGGTGTCCCCACTGCGTGGAATGAGGAGATTTTAAGTCAAGGGCAAATTGTTCCCTCACTTTATTGGACCATTTTGAGTTTTTAGGCAAGTGGAGAGATAGTCTATCAACTCGAGCTACCTGATAATCTATCTTATGTACATTTCATGTGCCTCAACTTAAGAAGTATCTCCGTGTCCCTAAGGAACAGTTACCCATGGAAGAGCTTAGTGTTCAAGGTGATTTGACTTACACGGAGTACCCGATCAAGATTTTGGATACATTGACTCGAGTTACAAGAAATAAGGTGATAAAGATGTGCAAAGTCCAATGGAGTCACCACGGTGAAGATGAAGCAACTTGGGAAAGAGAAGAAGAGCTTCGCATAGATTTTTCCCATCTTTTCCCTCGTTCTTCTTAAATCTCGAGGACGAGATTATTTTTAAGGGGGGGTAGGATTTGTAATACCCACTTTGTAAGAAAAGTCTGAAAAGAGAAATTATATTCCCTTATACATGTATGTGTCATCAATATTTATCATTCCATGTGAACACCACAATTAAACAAATAAATAAATGACAAGAGACGCCCAAAAACAATACATGCATCATGCTGGTGTTTTATTTGGTGTGCATTTTGCGACAACATAAAATGACAAGAAATATTAAAGCTCAAAGTAGAATTTGAATTCTAAAGGAAGAAGTCAAGAATTTAGAAAAGAGAGAAAGAAATATTATCCAATATAAAATAATATTATTAAATAACTTCACCACATGATGGGGTGACCAAATTGCATAGTCAACGTGAACTTGAATTTACACTTAGATTGAGTTCAAAATTTAAAATTCAAATGAATTAGGAATAAAAGAAAAAAAATAGTAAAAACAAAAGAAAAAGAGAAGAAAACCGAAGTGGGCTCCGAACCACGCTTTTGGCCCAGTTTGGAATTATCCCTGCGCGGCCCGTTTAGGCTCCCCTCCCACGCGTGCGGCCACTCTCCTTTTCTCGCCCGCTTCCAGCAATCGGTTAGTCTCTCTGACAGTGGGGTCTGCCTGTCAGTTCGTCCTACCAGGGAAAACTGCGACTCAGTCGGCCTCCACGCTCGGTCACCTACGCGTGGGGCCCACCTGCCGGGATCTTCTTCAACGTCGTCGCGGAATGCGCGTTGAGCTCAACGCACTCCGGGGATCTCGGGCGGTTGGAGTCAACCCGCGCCTACCGGCCCCCTCCAATCCGCGCTCCCTCCGATTTAATGCACGGACCTCCATCTCCTTCCCTCACCATACCTCAACAGCCGAGTTCCAGAGAGAGAGAGAGAGCAGGGAGCACAAGACCTCGGCGCCGCGTGTCTAGTCAATTCGCACCCTGCCACCACTCCGGTCGATTGCAGGGGTTGGAAGGCTTCACCAATGCGCTGCGAAAGTAACTGTGGCGGCGGTGGGGAGCTGTGACCAGTGGTGCTCGCGGAATTTCTCACCGGTGCTCTGGACTGTGGCCGTTTTTCCCCCTTCCCATGGGTGGAGCTCGGTACGCCACCAACGTCGGTAAGAACTACCCGATGAACTCGTGTTAACCTCTATTGCATTCTAAAGTCGTTAGTGAGGCCGGTGAGGATTGGAGTGCCCAAACTTAGCCATCACCGGAGTATTGCCGCCGCGGCTTGCCCTGTGCCGCCGCCGTCCCCGGCTGGAGGTGGGAGACTATCCCTGCGCCGTCGATTCGGGGATATGGGGTCAGGATTGGATCTCACGGGGGCTAACTGTGAACGGTAGATCTGATATCCTACGGCTCAAAGTGTTTCGCGTTTCATTAAACTGTAGCCATCGGATCTCGATCCTGTGGTCTGCAACCCGTACCGGTTCCAGGGATGAACGATTTAATCCGTGCCGTCCAGATCTAATCCTGCGGCCAGAAACCACCGATACCCCTTCGGCCCCTGGGAACCTTGCATAAGAGCCCCTGTATTATTCAAGGTTCAACCCGCAGTCCAGGAATAGTGCACTGAGTCTTAGGAATTCTTCTGGTTTAGCCCCTGCGCTTTTCGATAAATGAGGCCCAGTCCAGTCAACATGAAAACCAGAGAAAAATAAATAGAAAATGAATTTTTAATATAAAAATAATTGCTAGAACTTTATAAATTCATAGAAAATTCATACTAACTCCAAATTCATCCATTCCAGTTCCTAAAATTTTATAATTTTATTCTCTAGCACTTAATGCCTCTGTTTGGTCATGAAAACAGTAAGAAAAGTTATTTCCCACTTAATCCTATTTTAAACACATAAAACCTTTGAAAATCCATAACTTAAATTCTATAACTCCAAAATTATGATTCCTGTTCCTAGGATTTTATTTTAATGTGTAGAATATTTCTGTGTACTTTATTTATATGTTTGGTGTAATGTTAATTTCTCTATATGCACTGTGCTTGTTTGTATTGTGGCGAGTAGAAGAGCCCGTGACCGAGGATCCTGGTGAGCAGCAGGTTGAAGTAGCTGAGCAGGAGCTCATTGAAGGCAAGTTGTGCCCTTGACCACTTTTTACCCAATAATGTTCTTTAATATCACTTATCCATGCATAGGTTAACTTTGATGGGACCCAATAGGTTACCCTAGATTTGTCTATCTCATTACCTTGTTTACCCCTGTATCACTTGGGTAGTTTGCTATTGCTTTATATGGTTTTGGGATAATCATTTATTACCTCTATGTTCCAATTCTTGTTGTATTCTGTTTATGTTCATATTGTTATCATTAATGTTAATTGGAACATAGAGCTTAACTTGAGAACCACGTTGCCACCACAAGGGTGGAATTGGGACGCCCTTGGCTGACTAATTAGGAAAGCTAGTGGAAGACTACCTTACCCGAAAGGGGCAAGGGCAGTAGGGGAGAGGTCAGTGCGGGGAGGTCCCTGGTTGGTCTTGCTGGGATGGCAGTCAGCCAGGAACCCTTTACTGGATCTTCCCATAAACTGTAGCGGGTTTTCGGAAGCTGGTGGAACTTTGTAAAGGCCTCGTAGTGTTGCCCTGCCGTGCTTCCTAGGTAGAGGTATATGGGGAGTCGCGACCCCTTGGCAGATGGGTAACATGACTTGTGGGTAAAGGGTACAACCTCTGCAGAGTGTAAAACTGGTATACTAGCCGAGCTCACGGTCACGAGCGGCTCAGGACTCTCTGATGTTTAAATTATGGAACTTAAATTCAATTTGTCATTCGCATATGCATGGGTTTGTTATTAAATTTGTTCTATTACTTTACTTATGGTTTGGTATTTACTTACACTTAGTAATTGCTAATAAAACTTTGACCAACTACTTAAAAGCAATGCTCAGCTTTAACCCCTATCTTTGGTAGCCTTACACATCACATGAACTCACACCTTTGTGAGTTTATGTCCACTGGTTCCCCACAACTTGTTGAGCTATGATCATGTGTGAGCTCACCCTTGCTGTCTCACACCCCCCACAGGAGAAGAGCAGGTGTTTCAGGAGGAGCCTAGCACTGAGGAGTTCGATCTGATCTAGGTGGCGTTTCCCAGTCGACATTGGCGCCGACGATCCTTAGTTCATTTTATCTTTATTATTTTATTTTTTTTGTAATAAGTCTTCCGCTATGTAATAAATACTCTGATGTTTTATGACATTTATCTCTATACACTCTGTTATTATATATGTTGTCTTCTTGGCGCATGTATGAGATGCACCCGGCTTTGTTCTTTAAAACCGGGTGTTACACATTTCCTATAATCGATTTTGGTGTTTGACGTCCATCACAAACCATGTGGACCAACTAGTTTGCCTAGTGAATTTCTCAGGTGCATAAAGTTCATATACGCACACAAAGAAAATGACCGCGGGCAATTCTACAAAGTTTGGAGCAAACAGACTTGCTGCAGCCAGTGGCGCATAAGACTGTCCGGTGTGCACCGAACAATGTCCGATGCCCTAGCTGGAGCACTCCGCGAACTAGCCACTCTTGGGAATTCTCAGCACTCGTCCACTAAAATTCGCCGGACTGTATGGTGCACCACCAGACTGTCCAGTGAGACAACAAGCAACAATCAACTTTGCCCAACGGTCGACTCTGCGACTGCACGAGCAATCTGAAGCGTCAAAAGTCAGAAGACAGTCTCCGACGTCAGGTCACACCGGACTGTCTGGTGTGCCACTGGACTGTCCAGTGCATCAAAAGGACAGACGACGTTAACGATCAATGCTCTAAACCCAAACAGTCGGCTAACGTGGCATGCACCAGACAGCGTTGTGTCTGGTGCACCACTGGACTGTCCGATGTGCCCATTGTGAGAGGAGTCAACCAACATCTAGAATAGTGGTTGGGGCTATAAATACCCCCAACCACCATTCAAGCCATCCAAGCATCCCACACTCCTCATTCAATATAAGAGCAAAGAATACACACCAAAGGCACAATCAAATCCTTCAATCCTCTCCAAGTTCCAAAATCAAGTCAAGTGTTCTAAAGTGTTTAGTGACTTGAGAGAGGGTGACTTGTGTTTCCTTTGTTGCTCTTGTTGCTTGGTTGCTTTCTTCTTCTCATTCTAAACTTCCCAGGTGTTTTTGAAAAGCAAGCAAGAGACATCTAATTGTGTGGTGATCATTGTGGGGTCTTAGTGACCCGTGTGATTAAGAAGAAGCACTTGACCGGTCTAATTGACCAATTGAGAGAGGGAAAGGGTTGAATAGACCCAGCCTTTGTGGCCTCCTCAACAGGGAGTAGGTTCTTTGGTTGATCTTCATCGTGTCCACTTGTGTTGATCTTCACCATTTGATTTGTTTCTCTCCTCACTTCTCTCTCTAAAGTTCTCTTGCTCACATTGTTTTAAGTTAGCTCCCAAAGTTATACGCATTGATTAAGCAACTCATAGCAAGAAAAACTATCTTCCTCATTCCGAATTCATAAATTTTTTATTTCTAACCATAACCCTGGGTGAAGTGCGTGTTCAAAGTTTATAATTTTCTGGTTTTGCCTATTCACCTCCCCTCTAGGCGACTTTCAATTGGTATCAGAGTCCGATGCTTCAGTAGAGTTTAACAACTCGAAGTGATGTCGGTAGAACACGCCAAAAGGGAGATGATCACTGGCGAAAAGCCCAAAGCTTCGGGAAAGAAGATCGAAGAAAGGACTCCATCGAAGGAGGCTAGCGACAAGCACAAGGAGCATAAGGAGGAATTCGCTGGCTCCATCAAGTCACAGAGGAAGTGTGACAAGAAGAAAAAGAAGATGAAGAAAGTGGTCTACTACGAGACCGATTCTTCCTCGCCTTCCACCTCCGGTGCCGAGTCCACATCTTCGAAGCGCTAAGAGCGTAAGAAGTATAGTAAGATGCCTCTTCGCTATCCTCGCATTCCTAAACATGCTCCTTTACTTTCTATACCCCTAGGCAAACTACCATATCTTGATGGTGAATTATTGTATGTGGAGTAATAAAATGATGAAACATCTAACCTCACTCGACGAAATTATTTGGGATATTGTTGAGTTTGGAGCGCAGGCACCACAGGTAGGCGACGAGGACTACGGCTTCAATGAGGCCGCCCAAATAAGGCACTTCAACTTCCAAGCCACCTCCATACTCCTCACTTCCTTGTGTAGCGAGGAGTACAACAAAGTACAAGGGTTGAAAAGGGCCAAAGAAATTTGGGATGTCCTCAAGACGGAGTATGAAGGGGACGAGGTGACCAAAATCACAAAGCACGAAACGATCGAGGGAGAGCTCAATCGGTTCGTCCTCAACAAAGGAGAGGAGCCACAAGCAATGTATAACCAGCTCAAGACAATGTTCAACCAAGTACGCAACCTCGAGAGCACCAAGTGGGATGACCATGAAATGGTCAAGGTTATTCTAAGGTCTATTGTCTTTCATAATCCCACACAAGTTCAATTAATTCATGGAGATCCTAGATATAAATAGATATCTCCCGAGGAGGTTATTGGCAAGTTTGTGAGCTTTGAACTTATGATCAAAGACTCCAAACACATTGTCAGCTTGGAGCAAGGTGCCACCTCCACACCCGAGGTGCAACCCGTTGCATTCAAAGCAACAGAGAGAAAAAAGAAGAGCCTACACCAATAAGTAGACTCCCAATCGACGCCTCCAAGCTCGACAATGAGGAGATGGCTCTTGTCATCAAGAGCTTTCGACAAATCCTCAAACAAAGGAAGGTGTCACACCCGGATTTAAGGGATAAAGCCGGGTGCATCTCATATATGCGCCAAAGAAGACAACACATAGAATTACTGAGTGCATAGAGATAAATGTCATAATATCATCAGAGTACTTATTACATAGCGGAAGTCTTACAAAATAAAAGATAAATATAAAACGAACTAAAGTCCATCCTTGGCGCCCTAAAGTCGACTGGGAGATGCCACCTAGATTAAGTCGAACTCCGTTGTATGGCTCCTCTTGAATCACATGTTCTTCTCCTGGGGGGTGTGAGATAGCAAGGGTGAGCTCACACGTGTTCATCGCTCAACAAGTTGTGGGAAATAATGTGCATGAACTCACCAAAGGTGGGATATCATGTTATGTGTAAGGCTGATCAATAGAAGGGGTTAAAGCTGAGCATTGCTTTTAATAAGTTGGTCAAATTTTATTAGCAGTTACTAAATGTAAGTAAATACCAAACCATAATATAAATAGTAGAACAAAATTAATAATAAATCCCATGCAATGCAAAAGACGAATTGAATTTAGTTTTATAGTTTAATCATGCGAGAGTCTTGAGCTGCTCTTGACCGTGAGCTCGGCTAGTATACCAGTTTTACACTCTACAGAGGTTGTACCCTTTACCCACAAGTCATGTTACCCATCTGCCAAGGGATCATGAATCACATACATCTCTACCAAGGAGGCGAGGCAAGGTAACACTACGAGGCCTTTACAAAGTTCCACTAGCTTCCAAAAATCCGGTACAGTTTCTGGGAAGAGCACTTGCAAGAATCCCTCGTCTGACCGCCATCGCAGCAAAATCAACCCAAGAACCTCCCTGCATGCTTACTCCCCTACTACCCTTGCCCATTTCGGGTAAGGTAGTCTTCCACTAGCTTTCCTAATTAGTTAGCCAAGGGCGTCCCATTCCACCCTTGTGGTGGCACGTGTTTCTCAAGTTAAGCTCCATGTTCCAATTAACAATAATGATCTTGACATGAACATAAATAAAATAATAGAATAATTAGAACATGGATATAATGTAATATTAAACCCAAAACCATAGAGCAATAGCAAAACTACCCAAATGATTCAGGGGTGAACAAGGTAAAAAGGATAAATAGACTAGGGTGACTGAAAGGGAAATAGGGTTAACCTTTTCCCACAATTAATTTTGGTGGTTGAATGCCCAACACAAATATATGGACTAACTAGTTTGCTCTAGAATACATGTTCTACAAGTGCATAAAGGTTCAACACAAACCAATAAATATTCAAGTTAGGGGTTCAATTTAAAGGAGCAAAAGAAACCAAGTGTGCTGTGGTCTGGCGCACCGGACTGTCCGGTGTGCCACCGGACAGTGTCCGGTGCACCAGGACCGAACAACTCAAACCAGCCACTATCGGGTTTTTCCAGGCATGCTCTACTATAATTCACCGGACTGTCCGATGTACCACCGGACTGTTCGGTGCACCAGCGGAGCAACAACTCCTTCGCGCAATGGTCGACTGCAAAAGCTGAAGAACAGATGAACAATGCGCAACAGTGCATGGCAAAGTCTAAGCGTAGTGTCAGAGGCGCACCGGACAGTGAACAAGACCTGTCCGGTGCAGCACTGGACTGTCTGGTGCCTCAAAAGGACAAGCGCTCCAACGGTCGACTGAGTCAGAACCCTAATGGTTGGGTGACGTGGCGGCACACCGGACAGTGTCCGGTGGCGCACCGGACTGTCCAGTGCGTCCATCGTCAGCAGCCTTCCCCAACGGCTATTTGGTGGTTGAGGGCTATAAATACCCCCAACCGCCACAACTCCAAGCATCCAAGATTTCTGAGCATCACATTCATTACAAGAGCTCTAGCATTCACTCCAAGACACAATTCAAAAGATCAAAGCCTCTTCATGTCCTAAATCCATCTCAAATACTTAGTGACTTGCGAGAGAGATATTTTGTGTTCATTTGAGCTCTTGCCTCTTGGATTGCCTTCTTTCTTTCTCTTTCTTGTTCTCAAGCAACTTGTAATCAAAGCAAGAGACACCTAAGTGTGTGGTGGTCCTTGCGGGGTCTAAGTAACCCATTTGATTAAGAGAAGGCTCACTCGGTCTAAGTGACCGTTTGAGAGAGGGAAAGGGTTGAAAGAGACCCGATCTTTGTGACCACCTCAACGGGGACTAGGTTCTTTAGAACCAAACCTCGGTAAAATAAATCACCGTGTTCACTCGCTTTATTTCTTGGTCAATTTGTTTTCCCTCTCTTTCAGACCTGACTTTAATTCTAACGCTAACCCCCGCTTGTAGTGTGTGCTTAAGTTTATAAATTTCAGGTTTCACCTATCCACCCCCCTCTAGGCGACTTTCAATTGGTATCAGAGCCCGATGCTTCATTTAGAGTCTAACAACTTGAAGTGATGTCGAGAGATCACACCAAGAGAGAGATCGTGGCTGGTGATAAGCCCGCAAGCTCGGGGAGGACTCTATCAAGGGAGTCCGGCAACAAGCACAAGGAGGAATCCTCTTCCTCCATCAAGTCCCATAGGAGAGGCGACAAGAAGAAGAAAATGAAGAAAATGGTCTACTACGAGACCAACTCATCGTCGCCCTCCACATCCGGCTCCAACTCGTCATCCACTACTTCTAAGCGCCATGAGTGCAAGAAGTATAGTAAGATGCCCCTACGCTATCCCCGCATTTCTAAACGCGCTCCACTACTTTCCGTTCCCTTAGGCAAACCACCATATTTTGATGGTGAAGATTATTGTATGTGGAGTGATAAAATGAGGCATCATCTAACCTCACTCCACAAAAGTATTTGGGATATTGTTGAGTATGGAGCGCAGGTACCTAAGAAGGGGGACAAGGACTACGACTCAGACGAGACCGACCAAATTAGACACTTTAACTCCCAAGCCAAACTATACTCCTCGCCTCCTTGTCGAGAGGAGTATAATAAGGTGCAAGGGTTAAAGACGGCCAAAGAAATTTGGGACATCCTCAAGATGGCGCACGAAGGGGACGAGGTGACCAAGATCACCAAAAGAGAGACGATCGAGGGGGAGCTCGGTCGATTCGTCCTCAACCAAGGGGAAGAGCCGCAAGGCATGTACAACCGACTCAAGATGATGGTCAATCAAGTGCGCAACCTTGGGAGCACAAAATGGGATGACCATGAAATGGTTAACGTTATTCTTAGATCCCTCGTATTTCATAATCCTACTCAAGTTCAATTAATACGTGGGATCCTAGATACAAGCTAATGTCTCCCGAGGAGGTGATTGGCAAGTTTGTGAGCTTTGAACTTATGATCAAAGACTCCAAACATATTGTCAACTTGGAGCAAGGCGCCACCTCCACACCCAAGGTGCAACCCGTCGCATTCAGGGCGACAGAAGAAGAAAAGAGGGAGTCTACACCAAGTAGGCTTCCAATCGACGTCTCCAAACTCGACAATGAGGAAATGGCGCTCATCATGAAGAGCTTCTGCCAAATCCTCAAGCAAAGGAGGGGGAAGGACTACAAACCCCGCTCCAAAAGGGTGTGCTACAAGTGTGGTAAGCCCGGTCATTTTATCGCTAAATGTCCTTTGTCTAGTGATAGTGACAGGGGCGACGACAAGAAGGGGAAGAAGGAGAAGAAGAGGTACTACAAGAAGAAGGGCGGCGATGCCCATGTGTGTCGGGAATGGGACTCCGACGAGAGCTCCACTGACTCCTCCTCCGACGAGGATGCCACCAACATCACCGTCAACAAGGGACTCCTCTTCCCTAACGTCGGCCACAAGTGCTTCATG